>OY747701.1:19837500-20207500 GCA_963556495.2 Valencia hispanica | reverse complement strand
TGCCTTCCTCTTGCAGGAACTGCTGACACACTCCAGCCACATGAGGTCTAGCATTGTCTTACATTAGGAGGAACCCAGGGCCAACCGCACCACCATGTGGTCTCACAAGGGTCTGAGGATCTCATCTCGGTACCTAATGGCAGTCAGGTTACCTCTGGCGAGCAAATGGAGGGCTGTGCGGCTGCCCAAATAAAAGCCACCTTACACCATTACTGTGTTGCAGGCAGCAGAACGTTCTCCATGGGGTCTCCAGACTCAGTCACGTCTGTCACATGCGCTCAATGTGAACCTGCTTTCATCTGTGAAGAGCACAGGGCGCTAGTGGCGAATTTGCCAATCTTGGTGTTCTCTGGTAAATGCCAAACGTCCTGCACGGTGTTGGGCTGTAAGCACAACCCCCACCTGTGGACGTCAGGTCCTCATACCACCCTCACCTAGTCTGTTTCTCACCGTTTGAGCAGACACATGCACATTTGTGGCCTGCTGGAGGTCATTTAGCAGGGTTCTGGCAGTGCTCCTCTTCCGTGCACAAAGGTGGAGGTAGCAGTCCTGCTGCTGGTTTGTTGCCCTCCTACGGCCTCCTCCACGTCTCCTGATGTACTGGCCTGTCTGCTGGTACCTCCATGCTCTGGACACTACACTGACAGACACCGCAAACCTTCTTGCGACAGCTCGCATTGATGTGCCATCTTGGATGAACTGCACTACCTGAGCCACTTGTGTGGGTTGTAGACTCCGTCTCATGGTACCAGTAGAGTGAAAGCACTGCCAGCATTCAAAAGTGACCAAAACATCAGCCAGAAAGCATAGGAACTGAGAGGTGGTTGGTGGTCAGCACCTGCAGAACCACTCCATTGTTGGGGGTGTCTTGCTAATTGCCTATAATTTCCAACTGTTGTCCATTCCATTTCTACAACAGCATGTGAAATTGATTGTCAATCAGTGTTGCTTTCTAAGTGGACCGTTTAATTTCACAGAAGTGTGATTGACTTGGAGTTACATTGTGTTGTTTAAGTGTTCCCTTTATTTATTTATTTATTTATTATTGAACAGTGTATAAATAAAAATGGGTAACAAATAAAAAATCTCTTCAAAATCTTTATAAAATCTAAAAATATTTCATTACAAAAGATTCAAGAAAACCAATTGCTTTGAACAAATGTCACAAGGGGATTAAGGGTAAACTGAAAACTGGTCTTGAGAGCACATTTGTTGCCAAATAAACCGACTCCTAATAGATTTCATAAACACTGAGCAAGCAACATGTTTTGCTTTGTTTGTTCTCCTAAAGTGCATTTAGCAAACTGTTTCCTATTGAAGCTTTCTGGATATGTTGACAGCAGACATTACTGTTGAGTTTTAGGTGGTTTAAAAAACATTTGGTTCCAGTCTATTTAGGATGAGGCCTATGCACACTTGAATTCCCAAAAACTCCCTTTTAAAACAGTCTAGGTGTGCACTGTTGACTGAAGGAATGTTATCTTTATCGTTCAAAGGAGAACATTGCTGTTAATAATTTATTTTATTCTCCTTTTTGTGCTCCTGTTTAAGGTATGTTAACAATACCATAGCAACCACTTGAATTTGCAGCAGAGGGAGATTTAGTAAAATCATGATTATTTCATGAGAAAGGAACATGGTTGCAGCTTCAAAGAAGACATGCTAAGATATGACTATCCACACTGAGCTCTCCAGGCGACATGTATTTAAAAATGTTTTAAAGATTTGAATTTGCTAATGTATGGAAATTAGACACAGAAGTCATGGCCAAAAGTTGGTGATGTGTAACACTTGAGTGGTTTTTGCAGACCCAACCCTGAGTCAGCAGTTCATTACAATATCATTAAAACAGTACACCTTTGCCGTATTGTTGTGATAATGTGAGCTCATGATCCTAAATCAGTTTTTCTAATTTGTGTTTTGCCAGGGTTGCCACTAAAATGTTTTTAGACTAAATACTGATTTATTTTATTTATGATCTATACAGTAAAATTTCCTCCAAAATAAGTTATTTAACAAATATTTTGCATTTAAAGCACACCACAAAATAAAAGACAAACCAAGATTTACAATTTATAGTCTGAATTATGTGTGTATAAAGTGCCACTTCCAGTATGACAAAAATAGAGTAAATATTTTAATTTCTGTTAAATATGTAATGTATATCATATACAGTATATGTTACATTAACAAAAACCAGCCTGTGATCAGTGCAACTTCACCAGGAAAAGAGTATATCCTTTACTATAAATGTAATAATGGAGACTGACAAAAGAAAGTATTTATTAACTGAATCTTATATTTATTAGTTCGTCTGGTTTAGATTGAATTAGTTGAGAAACTAAAATACTCAAAATAATCACGAGATTGAAAAACAACTAGACAACTAAAAAAATAAAGGATTATGATCAACGTTGAGTTGTGTTGTTGTGGCAGCCCTACATGTTACTAAATGAAATTCACGAGAGCATTAGCTCGTCTGCCTTCAGACACATGAACTTGACTAGGATATCATGCTTAATCCATAGGGTGTAATACAATACCGACTCCCTCTTTGCAGCTATAAAAGCTGGGAAAACATTCTGGGAAAGGTTTTCCACAATTCTTTGTAGATTGTTTATAAAGATTTTTAGGCTATTCTTCCAGAATCAGAATCTTGAGGTTAGACACTGATGCTGGACGAGAAGGCCTTGCTCAGCTTTGTGCAGTGTTGTTTTTGACAACCATCTTAGATTTAGTCTTAGTCTAACCCCTCCTTTCCACCGGACGCGTAAGCGGCACGTTACAGGAGCAGCACGTTTCACTTGCTTATTCTGCTGCTTGGCCCTTTCCACCGGGTGCGTATGAAGCGCATAGCAGCAGGGAAGCAGCTGTCACTGAGAGAGCACGAAATCACGCGAGATTAGCAAAATCACGCATGGTTTCGTCAGTAAACACAACAACCATAGACATATATAAACGTCTATGACAACAATAACCAGGAAAAGACAACAACATGGCTCCAAAAGGTCTGTGTTTTATGTTATGTCCGTTTTATATTCACCAATAAGTTTATGTTATGTTGGGGAATATCCAAAATCGCTCATTTGTGTGATGAGACACAAATGAGACCCTCCCGCGAGGTACTGACTTCTCACCGGGCGCACAGGTAGTGACTTTTTTTTAAGTAAAGCAACCGCAAAGCAGCACGTTTCTTTTATTTTGAAAATTTTCGGTGCCAAGTCGTTATATTTCCTGTCTTCCCCTATCCAAAATTTAGAAATTAACGTGTTTCAGAGGCGTACCGCGTAGAAAATAGGACTGCAGCGTATATTTAGAAAAGTGCTGCGACATGTCGCTCCTCAGACGCGACAGACTCGTGCTTCTTTCGCCTCCGGTGGAAAGGGCTCTATTGACTACAGCGGTGGCTATCAGCTGCGCATGACGTGCTGCTCCTGTAACGTGCTGCTTACGCGTCTGGTGGAAAGGAGGGGTTAGTCTTTTGGACTAAAATGCTTATTAGTTTTAGTCAAATTTTAGTCACTTCTATATGTAATAGTTTTAGTCCAATTTTAGTCGACGAAAAGTCAAAAAGGTTTTAGTCTAGTTTTAGTCGACAAAGTTAAGAAGGTTTTAGTCTACTTTTAGTCAAAAAAGTGTCACCCATAAGTTGTGAAAATAGCAGCAGATCTATAGTTCAACACATTGTGAGCTTGCAGATCGACTATTTTCACCAATAATTACAACAATGAAGGAATGGTTTTAGACATAAAAGGTTTCCACCCAACTGCAAATACTTTCTGATCTAAGGATTGTGCAATACACAGAGATAAATTGGTAACAGTGGAATCAATGTATAAAAATGATTCCACCTGTCTAACATAGCAAGTTACGTGCTGACAGAACATACACACAAAGAGATTACCATAACGTTATCGAATGTAAACATGGCTAAACATGCTGCTAAAGTAACACACATAATGAATTGACGTTAGTGAAACAAAAGCTAACTTTAGCCTGAAGTTAGCAGCCCATTTGCGCCAGGAGTATGTGGAAAACTTAATATTTTTAAAGCTTACTATGAAATTACTCACGAGCCGATTGTCGAATAACATTTTAACGTTATGTGTAGGCTATATGTAACTTGCCTCCGAAAAAATATCCTTGTGGCAAGCCTTCAGATGCTGCTTAAAGTTGGTCGTAGTGACAACAATGTGACGTGTTGAGCACGTTGTGCGCTGCACGCCAGGTGGTGGGCGTAACCAAACAAGGATAGAATGCAGCGGCAGATACTTTTTAGGTTTTAATTGGCACGCACAATAAGCAGAAATGTCATGCGTTTTAAACGTCTGACAGACCACCCACTAACATTTTCGTCCACTCTCGTCTCGTCAACGAAAACTCACACAAGTCTCATCATGTTTTAGTCATCAAAGAGCCTTGTTTATCTCGTCACTGTCTCGTTATCGTCATGAAAAAAAGTGGCATCAACAGATTGATTTTGTCATCGTTATCGTTGACAAAAACAACACTGGCTTTGTGATGCTCTTATTAATCCCAAAGGTGTTCTGTTGGGTTGCTGTCATGACTCTTTTGGTCAATCAAGTTGTTCCTCAACAACCTCATGTCCTAATAGGCCCGGCTTTCTTCTCTGGTACACAGTAATTTGGAAATGGGAAGGGGCCATAACCAAACATTTCCTACAAAAGAATTGTACAGTGGTGATGGGAATTACACCACAGCCTCCGTCGTTTTGCATTGCCCTGGATTATTGCTTGGATGTAGCACACAAACCCATTCATTGAAACTCTCCATGCTCTGTTCTGGAGCTAGTCTGAAGGCCACATGAAGTTTGGAGGTTTGAAGCTGTTGATTCTGATGAAGGGTGGTTGGTTGCCATTTGCACACAATGCCCCTCAGCATCTACTGATCCCGCTCTGGGATTTACATGGCTTGCTACTTTGTCGCTGGGTCCCTGTAGTTCCTAGTCGCTTCTGCTTTGTTATAATACCACTAACTGCTGACTGTGGAATATTGAGAATTGAGAAAATTTCACAACTGCACCTATTGCACAGGAGGTATCAACTTGGCATTCACTGAGCAATCCATTATATTACAAATGTTTGTAGAAGCAGTCTGCATGTCTCTGTGCTGGATTTTATACACATGTGGCCAAAGAAGTTATTGAAACACCCGAACTTAATGATCTGAACGGCCAAGTGAATATATTTGGCTAAGTAGTTTATGCACCACATTGCTTTTATCTCACATAAAACAAAAAAAAATTGGAAATGAACTTATTTTAGCTTGATATATATTGTAATATCTTGCTGTTTCATGGGTTACCCTTTGTGTCAGCATTATTACATGATAATCAGGATGCCTAAAATGAATGGCTTCAATTGCAGAGTCAAAATAAATCTGCCATTCAGATTACAGTCTGTTAGAACTGTATTAGACTAGGGCTGTCTTGATTTGTCCACGTAAGTATTTCATTCACTAAAATGTCATTATTATTATTATTATTATTATTAGTTAATTGAATTTTTAAAGGATTTTTATTTTATGAATATTTGTAACTAAAAGTAAGTAACTGTTTTCCTTCAGATTGCTGTGAGAGGGGAGCACGGTGGCGCAGCTGGTAGAGCAGCTCACATCACACCTAGAAGGTCCAAGGTTCAATTACTGCTGGGGACGCTGTGGGTGCTGAAGGTGTGTTCCCCCGCATCATCGGCACCCACACACTGGGTGGGGTTGGCGAAAGGGCCTTTCAGTGTGGAGTTTGCATTTTCTCCCCTTGTTCCCTTGAGCAGCTAATGTGAGCTACTCCCACAAAAACATGCACTAGTCTTGGGGCTATATACTGCTTCCTCCTGGCCGGCCGGGGGTGCCTGAAGGGTTGGGGAGGTTCTGGCTGGAATAACGTGATCCTTCCACGCGCTACATCCAGCCAGGGAAACCCCGCCCCATCAGGTGAATAGAAGGGCCTGCCCACTCCCCAAGCATGAAGGAGGCTTGGGCTTCAGTGCTGGGCCCTCCTGGGGCTGGCAGAGGGAGAGCGGAACCCCAGAACTGGATCCCCAGGGTAGGAGCACTGGGTGATAAATAATGGGTAAAAACCGTGGGATAAAAAAAAAAAAATGCTATGAGAGAAGAGACTTAGTTGTAATCATGACTGAACTTTTGTTTATTTTGCATTCTGAATGCTTCTGCTTTTTTACTTCTAAAACAAATAGTTAGAGCTCCATTGTATTGATTTTTGTGTGTGTCTTTGCTGAAGGTGGCCCTTCTATGTGTACAATTCATGCTTTGAAATTCTTTGAAAACTTTTTGTTTACATGCTATGGGAATCAAGAAATGAAAGCTTATTATAAATCAATAAAATAGCTTTTTGTGGGAGGAAAAAAATATGGTAACTATTAAAAGATTCATGGAAAAATAAAAAGTTAGTAACAGACTAACTTATTTTAACAAACTGAAATAGAATAGTTTTTGTTCCAACCAGAGAAAAAAACCCATATTTTTAAGCATTACTGTAGCTTATTTCTTTATAGATTATACATTTCTCTTCCCTTGCTTGGACCAAGTAAAATGAGTAACTCAGTTTATTCACCCTCTTGTTTTGATTCAGAAACAAAGGTTTGATTCCACAACACCTCCACCCCTGGAGCTGATTGATTACCTGGAGCCAATCACTTGACAGCAGCATGTCCTTCGAGAACAGCCAAGTGCCGTTTTTCCCTCTTATTCTTTAATTAGTGATACAACCCGTGGGCACTAATCTATGCATTGCCTCTTTGATATTTCTCAGATGTGCACCGCTTTGATTTCTCTGACCCAACAACGAGGGCTGGGATTGGTGAGCGCTGCAGGAATGCTAATATGTTCCTGGAAAAGCCAACGCTGTCAGCCTGTTGGCAGACAAGAGATCAAGCAAGACTTTCTTCTCCTCCATCTTCACCCCTGTACACATCATTTCTTAAAAAAAAAAAATCAATATATTGCCATCCTCTAAAAATGCTGGTTGTAATGCCCAAATCTGGCTGATGAGGAGACTGCAAAGAGTCGGTATGCAGAGGCACATCCAAATTCATGTCCTTGAAAGTCCTCTTGGAATATTTTAACAGGATGACGGATAGAAATGTGCCATGCTCCAAAAGCTGCATGCATTAGGACTGTGTAACTAATTTGTTTTGTGTTTTGTTGTCTTGTGGTTTCCTGGAAATGATGCCAGCCAAATAGAAAGGTTTCTCAAAGATTTCCTGTTGGAAGCTGCACCAAAGTGATCAAAGATTTTGCCTCTCTTTAAGCTGGCAGCTTTTGTTCATGAGCAAGCAATTCCCCTTCCTCACCCAGATTTCTTCCCCGCAATCTTGCTGCCTGTTGGGAAGCCTCAGCAATCAAGTGAAGAGCAGGATGTGAATAAATCAGTTGATGATGTATGACTAAAGCGAGGGGTTAGGCTGCCTGGGCATCCCTTTGATGAGCCTAGATTTGTGAATCAGTCATAAGCCAGTGCTGCTACGTAGCACTTCAAACAGGCTTAGTGCTAAGCCATTTAGCATGACTTTGCATGAAGTTGATTCGGCAGCAACATGGAGCAGATTGGGTTTAATTGCTGTACTGGTTGATGGTAATTTTTTGCAGGATGTGAAGCTGAGCTGTCAGGTAAACAAGGCAACAAGTTTAATGTGTTGTTATTGCACTCTATGGACACTGCCTGAGCAAATGCGTATCTGCTAATACAGAGCGGCCCAGAGTAACACAGCTTCAGGCTAAGCATGAATTTTTATTCTCTTAGAATTTATGTATGTAATAAATACGCTGCAGCTACATTTCGGCATAATCACCAGAAGTATGTTTGTGCTCTGTAATGGATGCAGTGATGAAAATGGGGAAAAAAAATATTGAGATGTTCATGATTTAGGGAAAAATTTGAATATTTTAAAGCTAATGTCATTTAGGGGAAAAATCTGTCCGCTTATATAAGGTTAAGTATTATGATTTCTTTCTCGCAACCTAACTGGAAAAAAAAAACAGATGCGAATTAACTTTCATGTCCAATATTAAAAAGCATATTAAATTGTATCAGAAGACTGGTAGATAAATTAAATCCTTTTCAAATTTTGTTTTTATCATCTCTTTAAAATTTGTTTTAATTATTTATTTTCAACTGCAGATAGGCAAAAGACAAGTAAACATTTGTTTCTGAATCTCTCTTTAAGAGCATAACATCTGGGTTTTTAACTAAGGGAACAAAAAAATCTTCTGCAGAGAAATTCATGAAGATTGATGACACACAGTAAGGTATTAAATGTCCATCTGAGCTAAGTTTCTGGAACAGCTAGTACCTAAAGACTGCATTCAGTGTTTAGAAGTGGGTTAGTTAGTTCCTCTTTTGAATGTCAGTTGATTTGCAATCACACTCTGAGCCAGGCTTTGGATAAGGAGAACAGTACAAGGAGCTGCGGTTTCTTAAAAATGTTGCATTACACAGCACCACCAGATAGCTGGTTTGTGATTTTCTTTGCAAGAAAAATTTTAAGATCTTGTTTGTCACTTGTGGCCTCACTGAGCTCAGCTCAGGCTGTGATTTATCAAATGTGCTGTGTGTGTTTGGTTTTGTCATCTATATTTATATAGCTTTGATGTCTCAACATTTAAGTTGTCAGATTGTGTTCTTATTTAGTGCTATAAAACATTTTCCCAGTGTTTCCGCCTTCTTGATTGTTACGAGGTGTTGTATGAATAGTGGTAATAAAACGTCTTCTGGAACATGATTTACTCATGTTTACCTGGCAACTAGGGATGGACTTAAGATTGTATCTCATTATTTTCTGGTATTTATTGTGCTGATGATTTAAGCGACAGTAAACATGATTAAACACAGTCTGTTTTTGCTGTAAATCTTTCAGCGCTTGCAGTTGGAGCCTTATAAACACAAATATTAGTCTAGAATAAAACACTCCCTTTATCGAACAAACAACGAGCAAAAGGTACACTGTAAGGTTCCAGTCAGTCACATTTTACAGCATAAATGGAGCATTAATTGATTCTTCCATGGAACTAAGAGCGGAGGAATGGTTGGGAAGGAAACCTGCCAATTGCAACCACTCCATCAGTTTATGAGGTTTTAAAGTTTTGAGAGGATTACCAGTTAGAGTACATTGCTATAATCGTTGAGTGACTAATTATATTTATTGCCATTTTTTCTCAGCTATATAGTAAACAATGTTTTTGCTGTGCTTATTACCAAGTAATATATTTTTGAGCAGTGTCGTTTTTAATAGGTGCTTTAAACAATCCTAATGTAAATTTGTCTCTTTCTATCAAGACTCACACTAAAAAAAACAATCTTTACTAATTGCTGAATGATTTCTTCTACAAATTTAAAAAGTCAAGGAGATTTCTGTATATTTAAAAGAATATTCCACCCCTAAGTGATATTTGGTCTGTTGCCATATTCCCCATAAGTGAGAAAAAGCATTTTGTAACCAGCCCAGTCATTCTCTTAATCTCGCAGCAGGCCATTTACTTTAGCTTAGCATAAACAATGTAACTGAATGGGAACAGCTAGCATTTTGTGTGTAAAAGTGATTAAAATCACTCAATAATGATCCTAATTATTCCTGGTGACCTCAATATTCATAATGATTACAAATGACAACATTAAGTAACAAAAGAAGTACAGGAGCCAATTTAGACTTGGAACCACATTATGGCAAAATGGCCTGTACTTGTATAGCACTTTATTTAGTCCTTGAGGACCCCAAGGCACTTCTCACTACATTCACCGATTCACAAACTGGTGATGGCGAGCTACATTGTAGCCACAGCTGCTCACTGCAGCTGTGACTACAATGTAGTACTGGCGCCACGGACTCACCAGTAGGCAGAAGGGTGAAGTGTCTTGCACAAGGATGCAACGAACCGGCAACCCTCTGGTTAAAAAGTAAATCCTGAGCCACTGTTGCCCCCCATTACATTGCAACAAAGCACCTCTGTAAGACGCTGCTGCAGGGCGCAAGGATTTGGGCATGACTTCTGGCCGTTGTGAGGGCCTTTTGAACAGTGTACAGACTTAGGATAGTACAGTAGTATGTGGACACTTATGTAGCATAGAATTTTTGCTTTAGTCGTGTTCGATCCTTTTTAAAATGATAATTTAACAGATTCTAAATGACAAGTTAGGGCACTGACTGGTGCATACCAGATTTTATTCAATCTTAGTGTTCACATACTGAAGTAATTTCATGATTAACTTTAATTTTGCCAAAAAATGTTTCATTTCTCACTTATTGTAAAATGTAATTAAAATTCTCCTCTGATTGGTGGGAAGAGGAAGTGGAGGACAGCAATGTTTGGACTGCTTTGTGTGTGTGCGTGTGTGTAGGTGTGTGTTTGAATGTGTGAGTGCATAAACTGGGTGCAGTGAGTGCAGTCCGGGCTCAGATCTGAGAAGGCCTGCAGGAATGTTCGCTGCCTTTGAAGAGTCTGCTGCCTGTGCTCAACAAATATCAGTTCCAGAATGAAGGGAATGCAGCTTCACAAGGATTTATCTAGCCCTGTTTTATTAAGGGATCCCGCTCGTTTTTTCATCCTGTTGCCTCTGTTGTGGCAAGGGATGAAGAAGGTACATACATACTGATGAGCCAGAGGCTCAAAAAAGATATGCAGGCTAGCTAAGTCTAGGATGAGGGAATCGCAGTGCAATAGGTCAGTGGACAGACTGTTTTGTTTACTGTGTGATGAATTTAGGTTTTGGTAGTCCAAGTAGTAGAGAGAAAATATTTGAAAATCTCAACTTTAACAAACCCCAGAATTAACAAAAAAAATAAAATTGTTTACATATGTTAATATTTTCAACTTCTTTTCTTTATTGTTAAAGCAGCAAAATGCATGTATCATTTGTTGATTATTTTTTTTTTTTGTCACATGAATAGGAATCCAGTTCACTGGTGGAGTGGGGTTGTATGGAGTATATTTGAGTAATCACCTATTGTAGACATTCACTTCATGCTCACATTTCTTAATATAAGAATAACTTATAAATACAACTTATTTACCCTATTCATTTCTTTTAATTTGCACAACCATTTTTATATTTTCATCAGAACACAAGAAAACTCAGGACTTTTTCTGAACTTGGAGGGTTAAGCTCTACTGCTGCAAAGCTCGATGTTTGGTATTTAGTTATTTGGACAAATATGAAAAGTGTATGGCTGTTGGACCATATATGTCTGCTTTTCTTTCTTTTAACTAATTACCATGCTAAGTTTGTGCATTAGTAATTTGAGGGAGGGAGTTAAAAAAAAACAATTTCAGAATATAGAGATATGTATAATCTAGATTGCTTCACACATAGCTTCATAGGCTAAGCTACTAAAATATTCTTATTGGAATCATGACAGAAATTAGAGGTGAACTCTGTAATGTTTTTGAGCTGATCAGTTGACTGACCTTCAGATGGATGGAGCCTTGTTCATGCTGTTTATCCCTTCACACCTCCTCTCCTCCATCCCTCCATCTTTCCCTCCAGCACTGCATTACTTACTCCTGACTCAGTGTCTCACTGGCCCAGACAACAATATTGAGTCCTTCTTATCATAGCCTCACTTTTTCCTCATTTGAAACAATATAGCCTGACCGTTGCTATTGATTTTAGTGGATTGTGCTCTGGTAAGCACTCCTTCTACCCCTGCTGCTATATTAAGAAATCATTTCTTCCCACAATAGATGACACTGTTTCTCTGCCCCTTGCAGCAATTTGGTTGGCTGTAATGGCTCCGGCATTACTCAAACCATGCATTGATTGCACAGTGGAGGACTTTAAAAGGAGTCGTAGAAGTTTCAGTCGGTGCGGTTTTTAGAATTTAAGATACATGTACCATTAAATGTCATTCAAAGATGTGGTGATGCAGGCGTAAGGCCTGTGTAAAATGATACTCAATAGCCAACTTTGAAGTGTCTTGGATTGGAAATGAAACCTTGAAACAGTGATGTGCCTGGTTTGATTCCATTGGCCCTCCATTTATTTGCATGTCTTTGGTTCTAATGCGATGTGACCACATTTTTCTGCCAGGCATCGAGGCCCTCTGAAGTATGCCTCCTTAAATCACTGGGGCCTCGGGAGTGCAACTGCAAATGGTTTTAGACGCTGGGCTGCTTTTCACATCAGTTGTGGTGCATTGGATTCCTGCTACGCTATCTCCTATCTCCTCCCTATGTCATAAGCATCAATAAATCAGTGCACTCTACAGGCAGACGACGGGGCACGTTGGGGGAATAACATGCCCTGTAGTCACGCATATTTAAATATACAAGGGCTCTGTGCTGCTGACGATTGGGCCACAAATCACAGCCGGGCGGACTCAAGACAGTGGGAAAAATGTCTGCCGTTTGGGAACATTAAAGTGGTAAATCCATCCAACATGTGACTTGTCAATGTAATATCGGTTTAACGTGAGACTGCATTTTTCTTCATATAGGAGCAGTATGTGTTGAAGGGTTGAAAACTAAATAATTTTCTTTTCTGCTCAGTGCATCTTTGTGAATTTGTGCATAAAGTATAACTAAAGTTCAGCTACCAGTTAAAATGCAAGTTCTTCTGTAGCCATTTCAGTGTGTGACACACTGCAGGTAATGCACCACTTAATTTGGTTTTTATGCAAAGAAAACATCCAAAATGGGGAAAGTGAATAATGTACAAAGCAAGTTGTAAATACAGACATTACAGTACCTTCATCTTTGACTGTTTGGCTCGTTGTCTGTAAAATGTATTAAAACAATAGATTTAGTCAGTTTGGAATACTTGGTAGATTTTGAAAAGTGGTTCATATTTACAAAAGACTACTTCATCTTTACGAAGTAATAGAAATATATTTTTAAAAAGTATAGCAGTTTATTTCAACAAACTTTAACGAGTTTTGTTTGGATTTTGTGGGATAGACCAACACAAAGTGGTGCATATTTGTATAATGAAGAGAAGATGACATGTTCTTTTTAAAAGTTTTTCTGAATAAAAATCTAAATAAAAATGTGGAGTGCATCCCCTTCCACCCTGAGAAATTTAATCCAGCTGTTCTGTGAAGGCTTTGGAGGTTTCTTGGAGAACAATAGTGAACAAACAGCATCAGAAAGACCAAGAAACACTTCGGACACGTCAGAAAATTGTAGAGTTTAAAGCAGGTCATAAACCAATATCCCAATAGTAAGACTCATGGTAACTCTAGTGGAGCTGCACAGATCCACAGCTCAGGTGGTGGGCTCTGTTGATTGGACACTATTAGTTGTGCTCTCTGAAATCTGGTATTTCTAAAAAAATAAAAAGAAATAAAAAGAAAAAGGGAGAAGAAATCCTATTTGGAATTTGCCACAAGCCATGTGGGGGACTCCACAAGCATGTGGAGGAAGGTGTTCTGGTCAGATGAGACCAAAATGGAACTTTGTAGCCTACTTGCAAAATGACATTTGTAGTGGAAAACTATCACGGCACATCACCCTGAGCATGAAACATGGTGGTGACAGCATTATGCTAGAGGATGCATATCTTTAGCAGGAACAGGGAAGCTGGTCAGAGTTGAAAAGAGGGTGAAGGGAGCTAAACGCAGGTCAGTCCTGGGTGTAAACTGAGGTTGCTGAAGACTTTAGACTGGGGATGGAGGGGTTTACCTTTAGTGTTACTTCTTACTTTTCATTTGCAGTCGATATAATTGGGTTGACCAAGAATAATTAGGGTCAATGAGTAATTTTAATCACTTTTGCACACAAAATGCTAGTTGCTCCCATTCACTTAAATTGCTTTTGCTAAGCTATAACAAACAGACTGCTGCCGGATCAGGAGAATGACCAAGCTGGTTACGAAATGCTTTCTTCTCACTTATCTGACTCTTGGGAATATGGCAACCGACAAAATTTTACTTAGGGGTGGAATATCCCTTTAAATGCTGAGCACAGTGAACCCCCAACTGATGTAGTCATGTTGTGCAGACATAAAACCTAAAGAAAGGGGGTGGGTGGTGTGAATATTGCAGTCTGGACTATGTGGAATGCATCCATGTAAAAGGCGATGGTAACCCACCCAGCTGTCTGTCAGCTTCTCTGAGGGGACAACTCTCAGATTAAGAGCCCTAGCCTAATGTCAGTAGATCACAATCTGCCTCCTGGCCTCAATTATATTGCCTCTCGTTCTGAAATGTCCCCCTGGTGTGGAGAGAAGTATTAGTTTTGAGGCTCATCTTGTATTCAGAGCTGTAATGGTTTCTCTGTGCCTGCACCGCATAGATTAGCACCGAGGGCCGAAGGGAAGCTACATGTTGGCAAAGGCTTTATGAACATTGCAGTGATGGATGTCAGGGCCCGAGTGTCATTAGTGCTGTTGTGCTGTGAATTCAGCAGTAGATTGCCAGAAAATCCTCTCAGCATGGCTTGATATCCTGTTAGTATCACCATGGCATGGTACTTGTCCTGTGAGGACTCATATATAATAGAGAATATAAAGATTTTTATATTTTCCTTGTTTGGCATAGTTTCTATTTTTTCCGGTTTTTACCATTTATCTAGAACTCTCCTGGATGTAATGCTGCTTTTGTTGTTTTAGGTATGTTTGCACATATGGGGTCTAGAAATAAATACAGTTTTTTGGGGTTTTCTTTTTCCACATATTGCTTTTACTTCCCCACTCTTTCACACATGGCCAGTCCCTCTGGGTTCACCTCTGCCAGCCAAGGTTTATTATCTATTTGACAGAAGGGCTGGCGAAAGGCATTTGAACAGCCCATAAATTGTCATGCAGGCTGCAGTGTGATGCCTACCAGTTTCATTTCCTCAGCAACCTGGCACATAACCACAGTGCCAAGACATCACACTGCCATGTGCAGATCCAAGCTGAACCACTGCAGAGCAATTAACAGCATAGATCATTCACATAGAGACAGAGCTCATATTCATAATGTTTCTTTTATTTTCTGAGGAAGAAATTAACCTTAGAACACATTTGCATACCAGCCACCAATGATAACAGCTTGCTAATTGCCTGTTAGATGATTAATACGCTTACAACAGATGCTAATGAATTGAGCACTCATTGTTTCAAAGGTGCTCATGTGGCTGTGTGTGTGTGTTTGCAGCTTAATTATAGCCACGATTATCTACTTGTTGCATTGGTTTTAAAGCAAATACAATCAAATATTGGAAATTATGTATTCAATGTCTGAGTGAATGGATGGGTGATTAGGGTTTACTGTTGTCAAGGGAGTAGGTTTGATTTTGAGATTGGTGGGGACACAAGTGCTCCAAGGTTGTGAATCTATGGGGCTTCTCTCTTGAGCACTAACTGTCACGGCATGATGGTGGGATTTGCTATTTTGATGCCGCTGAAAACTGGCAAGTGCATTCTTCCAATTGAATCCCTTTGATAAAAAGGCAGGGTTTGCCTTTTTGGACAGGTCACTTTTCTTTATGGTGTATGTTTTAACACAGTGAAAACACAGAACACACTTGATGGAGGTGCTATAGTGCAGCCATGGATACTGCTTGTACCAACTCGCTTGGAAATGGAGGGTCCTGTTTGATAGCTGTTGAGCTGGAATGTTATTTGGGTCAGGTTGGTTGGGCCTGTCCAGAATATCCACCTGATTACTGCCACTCTCCCTGCTGCTCTCTCCAGGTGGATCCGATTCCTTAGGAATCAACCACAATATAAATTTGACAACTGTATAGCAACTACTGTAAACACATACACTAGTAATACATGATGAGGCCTCTTAGATATAAGGCTCTGATTTTAAAGCCACATGGGTGAATCGTTGTTATTCAGATCATCATCATACTAACATTTTTTAACCGCTATGTTGTATTATGAGTGTGAAGGCTTGTTTTATTCTAATTATTAAACTGTTTTTATCATGTAAAGCACTTTGTGTTGCTGTTTGCATAAAAAGCGCTTTATAAATACATTTGATTTGATCTGTCACAGTGCTGAATCTCATGACTAACACATCCAGCATTATTTAACCTCACCTGTGAATTTCCAGGCTCTCCTTCTCTCCTTCTCTACCTCCTCCAGCCTCTATCATTTCATCTACTCCAGGCTCTCCTTCTCTACCTCCTCCAGCCTCTATCATTTCATCTACTCCAGGCTCTCCTTCTCTACCTCCTCCAGCCTCTATCATTTCATCTACTCAAGGCTCTCCTTCTCTACCTCCTCCAGCCTCTATCATTTCATCTACTCCAGCCTCTCCTTCTCTACCTCCTCCAGCCTCTCTCCCTTCATCTGCTCCTGCCTCTCTTCCTCTACCTCCTCTGGTCTCTCCTTCTTCATCTCCTCCAGCCTCTCTACTGTCTGTCACCTTACAAAAATATGTTGATGCATGACGAACAGATTAGGGATAGAATGATCAGAGTTTGATGGTAAAGTTATTGCCTGAGCAAAAAAGGCCTTTACTTTCACATTATTATTATGTGTAATTTATTCTCCAAAAAATATGGATACATAAAATCACATGATCATCTAGAATATGAAGTTTTATTGTATTTACACCATGAATTTTATTTATGGTTTTAAACAGTTGCTCTTTTCTACACGAATACATGAAAATAAGAATAAATGAGAATAAGAATAGAAAATAACTTTAAAAAAGTCTATCTCTTTGGCATATTCTATTTGAATATTTTAATTTAATTCTAATTTTAAGTAACTTACACTTTGACTCCTAAAGAAGTCTCTCATATCCAGTTTTCTTTGATATCCTTCAAATCCTACAGCGCACACACACACACACACACACACACACACACACACACACACACACACACACACACACACACACACACACACACACACACACACACACACACACACACACAAACAGACACAAACACAAAATGTAAATGGCACCAGTAAAATACATCTAGCTGACGTGACACGGTCAGAACAAATGCCAAACGTGTTGACAACTTACACTCGCAGATGCCTCTCATCCGACCCAACTAGCAGTTGTAGCTTGAGACGTTAACAGTTCGACAAGCTTTACCGCTCTGGGATTAGAAGATGGAATGACAGCGGGGCCAGTCAATCACATGTAACTTAGCGAGAACCCGGCAGCCAATCAGGAAGCGATATGTGGGTTAGAGGCGGGATTTCTAGCAGAGACTGGCGACATTTAACCCCTTGTGTGCCATAATCATTGACTAAACACTACGGATAGCGGTTGTATTGATAGTGACGACACAGTAGCGGCTGAATATTGGTAGGGACGTGTCCCTACCGTCCCTACCCAATTCTACGCCCTAGACTGTTGTTTCTCGTCAAAGTGAAACAACAAAGACATAGCTTTTGACATGAGCTGTCACTGCTTATTGATACGGGGTTGTTTTCTCTTTGCATTAGAGAAACAATTATAACCTGATTATTGAAAACATGATAGCATGTCTAAAAAAACTTTTGTTTCACTAACTGTTTTTTGGGCTTAATGTTTTTTTGTATGCATATGGGGTCTACAAAGTTGTCTACACCCAGTGATCCAATGGTAATGCTAAGTATCTGTGGTTTACCTTGATGTATGTAGATTTTGCCACTTATTTACATTTTCAGGCATTTTACTTAACAGTTCAAAAAATAAGTGTTGAAAGGCTCAGCATTTTTTCTCTGTTTAAATGAGACTAATAGGGTCATTGATAATTCATAGTTATTCATGGCAAATTTTGGTGACAAGCTGAATAATCTGTACATGCAAGGAAATCAAAATTATGGCTAAAAAAATAACACAGGAAAAGAGGATGGAACACAATTAGAAAAATATATTAAATACTTTGTGGAATAACAGTTTTTAGTATTGATAACTCCAAGACTTCTCTTGAATGTGTAAACAAACACTGTTCAAATGTTGCTTGGAAAACTACATTTGTTTCATTTTCAGATTCCTGTCAAGAATATCCCTGTACATTTTCCCCATTCATCCTTTCTTGAGGAAGTTTGCCAGTGTTATATGGTGCAAGACCACCCTCAGCATGATGTCTCCTTCATTAAACCTTTCAATTCTGGCATGTTGTTTTTGCGGTGATGTGCAGAAAGGTCATTGTGGTTAAGTGCTTTACTACTTTTTTTCCTTTTTTCCCCCTTTTCTTAACAGAAAAGGGGGAAAAAAGGAAATGTTATGTCCTGCCTGGCAGTGTGGAGCTCAGAATTGGTGTCTGAGTAACAAGTAGAAGTCCGGCTGATTTACTATCACAAGTGGAGCATTACGGCTTTTGCTATAGTACTCCGCTTGATATATATGTGTAAGAAATCTTTATTAGAACTTCTGTGGGTTTTGTTTTTTCCCCCCGATGCACCAGGGACACGGAGACCGAAAATAAAGGGGAAGAAAGAAAGAAAATGAAGAGAAGTAGGAAAAAAAGGTTGAGCGGGAGAGGGTAAGCTGAAGATACAAGAAAGGAAGAGGAACAAAGAAAACATCCCAGTTCCCCTCCACACCCGTAGGACGGCAGAGAGAGGGAGAAAAGCAACGGGCCCTCATTTGGTGGTGGGGGGGCTGAGATGCGCCAGGCCAGAAGGCAGCCCAAGACCCAATCTGATGGATACACAGGAACACATAGGAACACACAGAAACCGTCATATGTTCCCTCCCTTTTACACACATACCTTCTCACCTACACACCAAGACACACAAGAAAGGACGCTGTACACCCGCTCATACTCCCCATACACACTCTATGCTCCCAGGTCCAGGTACTGAGCCCAAAGAGATTGATCAGATGTGGAGGCAGAGGCCGTCTCAAGACCAGTGTGGTCCAACAAGAGATCTCAATATTGATTAATATTAAGAGCCTTTTTATTTTTCCAGTTCAGGATAGTTTTCTTAGCGATGCATAAGGCAGTATAAACCATTAGAACTAACTTTGTGTTTATGGAGACACCATCCAAGTTTCCTAGCAAGCAAACTGAGGGAGAAGGTGGAATATTACATTTCAGACTTTTCACATATCTGGCACCAAAATCTCTGAACAGGTGGACAGAACCAATGTGCATGGATATAATTATCCGGTATATTGCCTGTGCACTGTAAGCGGGTATTAGACGACGTAAAACCCATCCTAAACATTTGTTGACCTGTATAATGTACTCCTATGAAAGATTTTGTATTGCATTAATTGTAAATTGGGATTTTTAGTTATTTTAAAGGTTCTTACTGGAACATTTAGAAGTATGAAAATGCAGCTGAAACCCCTATTTTATGCAATTGTAAGACTTTTCTGTGAAGCTCTCTTTGCTTTTACCAGTTATACCAATTATATTACAATTATATGATTTTAGATTGAACCTTCTGGGATTTTATTATTAAATACTGACAGTTCTGTTTTTTTGTCTTTTTATGTTCATTGGTTCAGTGCTTGCTCTTGCTGCTTCATTACATTTAACCAAATGGATGGACTAATTTGTTTTGATTTCTTTGAATGAGTAGATTATTTGAGTTGCTGGTGAGTTTCATGTCAATAAGAATGTTAAAACAAATTATATACTTGTTTACACTCCATATTGCTACAACTATTCTTCATTGAGAATATGTGAACAAACTCTCTTACCTGACTGCAAATACTCAGAATAAGCTCTAATCAAACACTTCTTATTTGGCTTGCCTACATGAGCTTGCATATTATAATATTGCTGATATCAGATAAAGGTTGTTCCTTGTGGCCACATCAGTGAAGCCCGACGTTAACAGGATTTCAATATTCAGAACCATTTGCTCTTGCAATGATGCCATTTATGCATCTCTTGCAATTATTTTTGCTATTAACTGTGTTTTCCCCAGTTTTCTTTGTGTATAAAAGGCATCTTATTGATCTGGTTTTCAACTGTCATTTTTTCGTAAACAAAATCATTTGCAAAGCTATTGATGTATTTGCCTGTGTGCAATCTTTGTTTTTCTTTTCTATAGAAAGTACTTCTGGCACATTGCTTCTAGGTTTAACTGTGTCTATTTCTTGGGTAGAGCCGTTGAGTTATTACTGTCTTTAACAATATGTAATATCTTGCTTTTTCTATTTTATTGAAAATGTTTCTGGTTCAAAGTTTTTGTGCTTCTATTTTTTCCATTTTAAGTAAATTACAGAGCTACTGTGGCCAAACCGTTTGAGTGCTTTGTTTTTCTTTCCCATAGAAAGCACCTCTGACTGTACATCTGTGTTGAGCTGGGCCTTTTACTACATGGACCTGTTTACAGATCTATTTCTGCCCTTAACTATTGGCATATTTTGTCTTACCCACTGAAACTTTTCTTGGTCCAGTGAATCTGTTTTTATGTTTCTACCCTAGAGCCATTGGTACCGCTAGGCCATTCAATGCTATTTTCCCCATGAAACAAACTTCTGGTCCAGGGTAAGTGTTTATTAGTGTTTCTTTCTTGGACGAAGCTAACTTTTATCAACTGGCTTTAAATGATCTACTGACTTTAAGCTGAATAGGCCCAGTCAACTCTAACCTAGACGTTTTGCATCTTAACAGATAGATGACCTCTGGTTTCTGGAATGAAAGGTGACTGTCTGGTCACGATCCAGGACCAAATAAATCAAATCTGCTGTATTGCATTAGTTGCTATTTCAGATTTTCCTGATGCTTTTTTAAAGACTTAAGGGACCAGCTAAACACAAATTATTTTCATTGTACAGGGAAGCATGCTCAGTGCCCATGTTGCACATCTGCACACACATTTCTTTCCTCAGGCTTCCATTTACAGTAAAACAAATGGCTGTGATTTAATTGGACCATAGCACAGTGCTCTCAGTGCAGGAAGTGATTAGCACGACAATGTCTCCTAAAACCCTGTGCTGCTGTCTATTTAATTGTTCCTGTGATCCTATGGCTATGCTCTATTTATTTTGCTGCTTAACTAAAACGAAAGGCAAGGTTCAACTTTAGTGGAGATTCATGCAATATTGAGCAGAGTGGAAGACTGCACTGCACTCCAGAGATGAGCCTCCCAAACACTGTGCAAAAAGCAAAGCAGCTGTGTACTTGCTTGCGTGCCAGTGAGTGTTCAGTTGTGTTCGTTCAGTGTTTTTGCCAAGACAGCGAATAACATAACATAACATTCACTCTATGAATAATTTCCTGTGTTTATGCTTTCTTTGCCCCCTGAGCTGCTATTTTTCCCTCCTGGCTTTCTTACATTCCTAATGCAGATCCCCCCCCTCCATCTCCCAAAGTTGCTTCTCTATTCCAGCATTATTACTTATAATCATTACTGAAACATATGAATATAATTTAGAGAATACTGTCTTTTTTAGTGTTTCCAACATTAAGTCAGTCATACAATAAACAAAAATAAAAACTTCATGGGAAAAATAAAACTTTTATGTGTTCCTTAAAAACAAACAAACGGAATATAAAAAAAGACATTCAGGTCATGGTAGTACTAAATGTGTGAAACCTCCAGCACAGTTCACACTATAGGCAGCATATTGATGTGGGTTTCTCTCAGACTCTTGCGATGTGTAACTGGATTTTGTATTGTACTGGTATAAATGTGGTCTCTGTCTGTAGGGTAGACATGCTGTTTTGACTCAGATTTGACCTCTTGTACATTTTAAGGAATATTACTCATTGTTTAAAGATTACATTTTAACATTAACCCTTTCAGTTACATGCAATTATAACCACAGTTGAAATAACACAATTGAATTGAATTCAAGATATGATTCCACCAGGCCAGGGTCTTATCAATGCAAACATTTCACTTTAAGACTTTTGCAAAAAAATAAATATAGAAATTATACAAAACTTATAGAGCTATTTTTATGCGAAACAAGGTGAAACAAAATGTGCTTGGCATAACATAAAAACTGCAGACATTGAAAGGACAATGAAACACGCGAAGAAATAATGAGCCAAGTATGCTAAAATATGCGCTTAACTGAAGTAAAGTTGGTTTTAAAGACTGATGAAACAGTTCTGTTGAAGTGGAGACACTTGAGGAAACAAAAATAATATATAAGAAGCAAAGTTTCTAGACTCTGATAATGGTTTTAAAGCTGAGATTATAAATGATAAAAGGAGGAAAACATTAGCTTCCTCTGTGTTAGCTTTCCTCTGTAGTAAATGCATCGAGCAAGTTAATGGATGAATGTGTCATAACTTTCTCCAGCTGAACAGAAAGAAAACAGAAGTAATTACTTTTGGGCCTAAAGAGGATCGATCAAGAGTCAGCACACAGCTTCAGTTAATACATCTAGAAACTATTAATCAGGCCCGAAATCTAGGTATAGTAATGGACTCAGACCTGAACCTCCAGGGTCGCATAAAGGGAATAACAAGGTCAGCAATTTTATCAACTGAAGAACATTTGTAGGATTAAAGGACTGATGTCGCAACAGGACCTCGAAAAACTCATCCATGCGTTTAACTTTAGTCGAATTGATTACTGCAACAGCGTTCTCACAGGTCTGCCTAAAAAGTCAATTAGACAGCTGCAGCTGATCCAGAACGCTGATCCAGAACGCTGCTCCTCATGTACTCACTAGAACCAGGAAAGTAGAGCACATCACTACGGTTCTAAAGTCCTTACACTGGCTCCCTGTAGCTCAGAGAATAGACTTCAAAATACTTTTACTAGTTTATAAATCATTGAATGGCTTAGCACCAAAATATGTTTGAGATCTACTATTATTATACCAACCCACCAGAACACTCAGGTCCTCTAATTCCAGTCTACTCAACATCCCTAGAATTAGTACTAAATATGGAGAAGCAGCTTTCAGTTTCTATGCTCCTCTAATCTGAAGCAAACTTCCAGATGACTGCAAAGCTTCTGAAACACTGAGTTCTAGCAAAACACTAGCAAAAAAACTCATCTGTTTTGAGCTGCCTTTGAGTAATGTTTTCATGTATCATATGTTTTGTGTATGCTTCGTGCTTTATTGCTGTTTTTACTTTATATGCTTTGTCTGTGTTTGACTGCCATTTTTTAAATCCCCTAATCATGTAAAGCACCGTGAATTACCTTGTTGTTGAAATTGTGCTATATAAATAAAATTGCCTTGCCTTTAAACCTTGTATTTACAGCCTTGCTAAACCAGTGGGATGCTTGCGTACACATGCTCATTTCCGAGCCAATACAGAGGATATTTGAATAAACATTGACTCCACTTTGAGTAACCTGGGAGTTTGTTTAGTTTTTGTCACAATCTATCCACTCTTCGAGCATATTTCTAGTGACTTACTAAATTCCAAAAGTTCCAGAGCTCCTTTCACACATACTTTCTAAAGCTGTTCTTAAAACGTCTTTGTTTCAGGTGTCACCTGAAAATAATGGTAGAATAAAGCTCTGCATTTGTGGATCTGCTCTAGTTTCACATATGCATGTTTTTTCACCTGCATCTGATGCATACTAACATCAGTATCTCTGGTTTGTAGGCAACACAATGCATTTCTCGATATACCGCCAGGAATCCAAACCCTGAGCTGCAAACAAAGATTCACTATTCAGCCATGATTCTGTTCAGTGTTTAGGTTCAACAAATATGATACAATATGTTATGAAGTGATAATGATATAATATATAATAAATTAGAATAAACCAAGATGATGATGCCTTGCCACTATATGGGAATAATTAAAAACTCCATCCGTCCATCCATCCACTTCCGTTTATCCGGGGTCGGGTTGCGGGGGCAGCAGCTTAAGCAGAGATACCCAGACTTCCCTCTCCCCAGCCACTTGGGCCAGCTCCTCGGGAGGAATCCCAAAGCGTTCCCAGGGTAGTCGAGAAACATAGTCCCTCCAGTGTGTCCTGGGTTTTTCCCTGGGCCTCCTCCCGGTGGGACGTGCCCGGAACACCTCACCAGGGAGGCATCCAGGAGGCATCCTAACCAGATGCCCAAGCCACCTCAACTGACTCCTCTCGATGTGGAGGAGCAGCGGCTCTACTTTGAGCCCCCTCCAGATGACTGAGCTCTAAGGGAGAGCACAGACACCCTGTGGAGGAAACTAATTTCATCCGCTTGTATCCGTAATCTCGTTCTTTCGGTCACTACCCAGAGTTTGTGACCATAGATGAGGTTAGGAACGTAGATCGACCGATAAATTGAGAGCTTCGCCTTTCGGCTCAGCTCTCTCTTCACCATGACAGACTGGTACTGGGCCCACATCACTGCAGACACCTTACCAATCCGCCTATCGATCTTTCGCTCCATTTTTCCCTCATTTGCGAACAAGATCCCCAGATACTTAAACTCCTCCACTAGGGGAAGAACACCATCCTCGACCCGAAAAAGGCACTCTACCCTTTTCCGGCTCAAGACCATGGTCTCAGATTTGGAGGTGCTGATTACCATCCCAGCTGCTTCACACTCTGCTGCAAACCACTCCAGTGAAAGCTGTAGATCATGTTCCGATGAAGCCAACAGGACCACATCATATGCAAAAAGCAGAGACCCAATCTTGAGGCCACCAAAACGGATCCCCTCATCACTTCAGCCCCACAACATCCAGAGCCTTAAGGAACTCGGGGCGGATCTCATCCACCCCCGGATGCCACCGAGGAGCTTTTTAACCACTTCGGTGACTTCGGCACCAGAGATTGGAGAGCCCGACCCAAAGTTGAGATGAAACGACAACCAAGTTGATCACTGAGCGTCGGCCTAGGGTGTCTTGGTGCCAAGTGCACATATGGACACCCTTATGTTTGAGCATGGTGTTCGTTATAAGTCAATAGACAATCATGGACAATCCCTGAAAAGCACAGAAGTCCAATAACAAAACATCAGTCGGGTTCAGATCGGGGTGGCCGTTCCTCCCAACCTCACCTCTCTACGTCTCACTGTCATTGCCCGTTGAAGTCCCCCAGCAGAACAAGGGAGTCCCTGGGAGGTGCACTCTTCAGCTCTCCCTCCAAGGACTCCAGGAAGGGTGGATAGTCTGATCTGCATAGGCACAAACAGTCAGAACCCATCCCCCCACCCATAGGCGGAGGGTGGCCACCCCCAACCCCAACTTACAGGCACCGAGATGGAGGGCAACAAGTATTCCCACCCTAGCTCAGCGCCTCTCAACAAGAGTAACTCCAGGGTGGAAAAGACTCCAACCCCTTTCGAGGAGACGGGTTCCAGAGCCAGAGCCATGCGTCGGGGCGGGCCTGACGATGTCCAGTCGGAATCTCTCAACCTTGCACACTAGCTCCGGCTCCATCGCCACCAGACGGGCGACGTTCCACGTCCCAATAGCCAGCTTCTGCAGCCGAGGATCGGACCTCCAAAGTTCCCACCTTCGGTCACCACCTTCGGCCACCACCTTTGGCACCACCCATCCTACATTGCACCCGACCCCTATGGCCCCTCCCACAGGTGGTGAGCTCATGGGAAGGGGGGCGCATGACACCCCTTCGGGCTGAGCCCGGCTGGGCCCCATGGGTAAAGGCCCGGCCACCAGGCGCTGCCAACATGCCCCACCTCCAGGCCTGGCTCCAGAGGGGGACCACGATGACCCGTGCCTTGTTCATCCTTGGTATCTAAACTCATTTTCTGTAAACATTTTTCATCAGAAAGCGTGCAATTCAACCCGTGCTGGGTTCAGTGCTCCTCACGCAAAAAGCATGGCAGACCCAAACTGCATTCATGGTTCCATGGGAACGTCTCTTCTAAGTTGCAGACCATAGAGGGATTATCGTTATATGTCACTCCATGCTCTGCTGCGCGGGTCGTCTGCAGAAAGGGACCCAATTATGTCTTGTGGTGTTGACTGCACAAATCCCTTTTGATATAAAAAAAAACATGCAAGTTTTATTCCATCGTCTCTTTAAAGACAAACAAACATCTTTGGTTACAAGAAATCAGAAGAAGCAATTGGAACAAGCAGATGATTAAAAATAGAACAATCTGCAGCAATCACTTCAATTCAAAAATACTTTATTTATCCCAGAGAGAAATTAAGTGTTGTTGAAGCTCATACTATTTAACTCTTCAAGGAGTTGTTGTAGATCCTGATGGCTGTGGCCAAAAGGATCTCCTGTAGCAGTCTCTGTTGCAGCAAGACTGACGAAGCCTCTTACTGAGGTTACTCATAACACATAAAGAGGATTCTCAGAGTTGTCCAAAATTAATAAGAAACTGTCAGCTTGACATTCAGAAAATGTTAACCAGTTAGTTTGCCCTAGCAACTGGCTAAAAGATAAATTGGTTAAATGGGCCACATGTAAATGTGATAATGGAATTGGGTCCTAGAGGAATTAATGCTGCCTTTGTCTTAGGAATCGAACTTCAGGTATGTACGTGACGTCACACTTGAGTAGAGCATTTTGTTGCTAATTGGAAAGCTATTGGATTTTGCCCATTGTCTGCTAGTTGTTGTGCTAATTGGATCAGGCTGAGTGCAGTTTAAGATGATGACAACATATGTATCTATGCAAGAATACACACTGTGATTGTACACTTCTGTGTGAGTTTTTAGTTTAATGTGATGCAACCCATCAGAACTACAACTAAAAAGTTAAATCTAGCAGCTTACACTGTTTTTTTTTCTTTGGGTAGCAAGCATATTTAAACTTTTCCTAGATGAGGATATGACTTCAGGGGCTGGTGAATTTTATCTGTACCACTTGTAACATGAAAATTCTCAGTACAAACTGAATTCACTTTGTCTCACAAATGTTTAATTTTTAATTTAAAAAGATTTGATTTTATAGATACAAAAAATTTTAAAACCGTTGTGTGTAAATTTCCATTCAATAATTGTATCGAATTACAGCTTGCTCTTCCATTCCCCCTTCTTTATATAGTTGTCTGTAAATTGTTTAATTTTCACACATCCTTAAGCCAAAGGGATTTAAAAATGTTGACCTTTAGCTTGACCTCCCGAAGCAATAAAAAAAATGTAAACTTTGTTATAAGAAAGCAAATGTAATACAGAATATATTTTAGATCGTTTCACTCTACCAGAAATTCTCAGGTTGGTAATTGAATGATATTTTGTGGGTGTGATGTGCAAAAAGGAGGATATTATTCTGGACTAATAGTGGGGGTCTGTTGAGGTTTCAGTTTTGCTTCATGACCTTGTTGCATATTCAACAGCCAGTTTACTTTATTCAAAAATGCTATCATCAGCACATACTGTAGCAGAGTTGATGTTGAATAACATCTGTAAAACTAACCCCAATGAAGAATTCTCTGAATTTGATCATTTAGTTTTGTTTGACCTTGCTGGACTCATCACCTCAAGCTTATGTTTGACTTTCATATTGATTATCTGAAGGATTTTTATAACGCCAATTGTTTATCTTTCTCTGAACAAAGCACATAAACAGCCTTTGTGTTTTTTGGTGTTTTCTCTGAAAGTTTTCTTTGCATGTCAGGAAACTGAAAATTGCCACATAATTTCTGTAATTGTAGAAGTAGCCCTAAACCTCCATACCGTAACCAGAAGTGTCCTGAGTTGAGCTAACCACATTTCTGATGAGAGCAATATGTGCAGTCAGGCACAGCTTCACATTTTATAATTCCTCATGTTGTTGATCAGAGAGTCCTAAAGTGGTGATACAGATGGTTAAAAGCCTAGAACAATGAGCAACCTAATTTTGTGTCTGCAAAAATTCCTTCAGTAAGAATCAGTGGCTTGCATTTAAAACCATTCTGTGGCTGCCCCCAGATCATGGAACCAGCTTCCCCATACTATCAGGCAAGCTTTTTCTCTACTTGTTTTTAAATCATTATTTAAAACCTCTTTATATTCAAAGGCTTTTACTGTACATTGATTGTAAATTTGTATGTTGTTTGTATTATATGCAATGCTTTGTCATTGTTGTGCAGCACCTTGGCTAAATATAAATCAAGTGGAGTTGGAGTAAAACTATTGATCACATTGAAGTGTTAAAAGTACGATAAATGTGACCTAGATTGGAAGCTAGATATTGTAAACAAACTGGCTAACGGTGCGTTCACACCAAAGCGTCAAAAACTCGCCGCACGCCAAAGTTGGACGCTTCAACATTCGCAGCTCGACGCGCATCAAGCTGGAAATACACAACTTGTGGAAGGAGCTAGTGCCAGACGGTAGTTTTGCAAGAGGGCAGCTGTCGATCGTTGGAGGAGAGAGTCTCCATTCTCTGTTTACTGTGGAGAATACCCTGCGCAGATTCACATGGTCAGTAATGTGAAAACTTTCAAAAGTGAAGTGAACTTACCAGGTTGCCCAATGTCCTCACTTATATTGCTCCAAGCAAGGTCCTTTTTATTCCTGTTTCTGTAGAGAAAGCAGCTGATGTCGTATAGCTCGGGGTTATTAGCCACGGTACCAGTATTTCCTCCATGTTGAATGAAAGATTTTGCCGGACCTGACCCCGTTAACTGGGTCACAGCATCACGTGACACCACGTCACCAGGCGCCTGATTGGTTGACGCAGCGCGAATTGGCGCCGAAGATCAGATTTTTCATGCGTACTTTCTGACGCGCGTCTAACGCCTCATTCGTGCGAATGAGGCAGAAATGCGTTTTAGCGACGCATATCGGCTTCTGATGTGACGCAGATGCTTCTGCATTGACTTCACATGTAAACCTGACGCCCATGACCCTTCAAAAAACGTTCGGTGTGAACGCACCGTAAGGCTTAGAAAATAATAGAAGGTTTTGATTTTTGTATTTTTTTTCCACAAAATAAATTTTCAAAAGACTTGAAAAAAGACCAGATAAACCTTCTGAATGCCTGGAGGGAATTTATATCAAAAAGCTAAAACTATGGGTGCACAATATAGCTCACAAATGTATAATAAATGTCACAATATCCCTTTACATGATGTGCATAGCTCAAGGGATTGCTTTGATTGCAATAAGCATTGGCTAACTATTTAGGTATCATTCATTCAGGCTCTCTGTGATTGTAATATATTTGGTAACTCTTGTTGAATGCAGTATAATAAGTTTTATTGGGCAAAGTGGTGGTAAGATGGAAAAGTCACAAAGAAACTAGAGCTGCATTAACAGATGCCAACCAGAAGCAACATTTTAAATAAAACCTTACTGAGATTGAAAAAATTAATACATTTTTTTCCAGTAGCTGCAAGGACTGCTCATCTTGGGTTTATGCTTGCGATGAACCCAAAGCAGAAAGACATTAACGTGGTTTACTTATTTGTATGATCATCGCAAGTCAAATCATTATCACAACATTCACATATGGCACATTTTCCTAATATGGGACACTGCAAACTAAATGGTAATTAAATGTAATGATACCAGTTTATAAAAAAGTTGGATGTTGACATTGGATGCATTGGATGTTGATGTTGCATGCAATGAAAATTTAAGTGATTCCATATCGGGAGAGGCTCCATCCTAAATGACTTAGATTTGTATTAGGGTGGAAAAATTATCTTGATCAGGATCTATGTGGACTGTTTCAAAACACATTTTGCTCCAGGAGTTTTAGAGGGAAAAAACTCAACATTCGTAATGTTATTTCCCAACCTCTGTCATTTGGGAGCATGAACTTGCTTTTTTTTAAATGTAAAATAGATAATCTCTGCTTGTGAAACGGGAATTCAGAGAGAGAAAATATGAGGTTTTCTACTTACCTCCATGGAGAATCATGAAGAATACTGAAGATGTATGCACATATAGAAGGCAGACTTGAAATAAAAAGATCCTGGTATGGGAATCTGGACACCCTAATCTCAGCTCCCTAATCAATCTCCAAAAGATGGCCAAATTCTGCAGAAACCGTGCTCATAAAATATTAACATGAACAAATATTCAAGGGATGTGCAAGAAAATATCATAGAGGGACTAATTAGGAAGAATGCCTGAAGCTTTTTCTAGTTATGCAGAGAGGTTTATTTATACTAACATGTTTAACACTCAGTGGAGATAGGAGATAGTGGTTTGTGAGTGTAAATGGATGCCCTCCATTTGAAATGTAAATTTCTTAGATTTAATGCCTCTTGTTAGTCATTAATAATAAGATGCGCAACGCCTCTCAGAGGGCTGATCTTTGTATCCTTTAGAAGCACATCCTGTATGTATTTGTATCGGCGCGCCTTTTATCTTTTGCACCGCTCATTTATTTGTTGATTCTCATAACCTCTTACTGACATGTGATTCTCTCTTTGTTAAAGGAAAGGGTGCAGCTTACTGTTCCAATGACCATATCTGACTGCAGTTTAAATAATTTCATCTATTCTTTAAAGAATGCTTTGAGTATAGTTGTCAACTTTTGGTGTTCTATTTTAATGTTTTCTTTGTCTGGAACTTTAAATAGCCTGTTTTTGTCTCATCTGACATTTTTCTACAAGAAATACGTTTTGTGGTGCAGCTGTTGGTAAGAAAATGGTTGCATTCTGTGTTTCTCGTTTTAAAAGGAGATGCACTGAATACCACCTGCTCAGATTTAAGGTGCTGCTACGTTTATTACTGGTTATTTGTTTCTCTATAAAGCAGTTAACAGACGTTCTCTATCATAGTGTTTCCAAATCTGAGAACCACCTGTTTGTTTCAGCTTCCATCTTTAACTATAAACAGCAGGAAAGAAGACCACCGGTGGAGACACCCGTCAGCGAAATCCTTTTGCTAGAAATCTCCCAAACAAACATCCAGTTTGGTTTATTTGTTGTCAAAAAGAGTTGAGCTAAAAAGATGCACAGTGCTCTCAGTATAAAGACAGCCGCTTTTTATTGACAATGTACCGTGTTTTATTAATTAGCCTGTTGTTGCCGTGATCACAGAGTACAGTGAGTGTTAGCACTTAAGTTTGTTACAGTATGCTCTGGTTTACATCTGCACTCATGGCACAAACTGTTACTCAGAGTGTCTGCACACCCCCACAGTTGTTTTCAGTTACTTAGAGTGAAGTTCAGTTGACATATAGCAGGACTTACTGTAAATGAGTCACTGAACTCATTGTAAGCAAGCCGCTGTCATAGCACAGATCTTTTATTAATATCCAACATATCTTAACTTTATTGGGTCGGTAGGTTATGGAATAGACTTTTATTTCACAGTCTTTATTTTGATTTGTCACTGCACACAATAAAAAAATAAAACAGTTCTTATAAAAAGTTTGGTGTTGCAGTGAATCCTAACAGTGCTCCAGCATGCAGTTCAATAACACTATTCCATCAGTATTACATAATCTAAAGTACAATAGTGCTGTGATTTGTTTTGTCTTAGCATCTGTTTCTGCAGCTTCTGCAGGTCAGCCTCAATATGCTCCGCCAACGCAAGGTTATTTCAGTTAAAGAAGATACTATAATGTTCTGACAATACGTCAGCCAAAAAGACCATTGCTTTATCTTTAACTTCTAAAGATTTATATATTTACAACTCCCCTCATACAGCTATAGTCTTCAATGAACTCACATCTTTGTCTGACAATGTTTTCAACCATTGCCACTCGCTAAAGCCTAGGCTAATGTTTGCATGCTTACTCTGTGTTTTATCAGGACCGACAGGATAATTTACCTCGTGACATCTTTCACTTCTGAGTTTCTGTTTTTCTGTTTCTGTCTTTTAATCCCAAACTCTGGTTCAGACATGTGGAGAATATAACACTTTTTTTCATGTGTGTAACTAACCAGAAATCCCTGCAGCTCCAGTTGTTTGCCTCTTACCAGCTGCCTTAGCCAGTTTCTATCTGGTGTCAAAGATCATGCAGTTTTTTAACATCACTGTTGTTCCATAGTTCCTCAAATTATTGATCAGTGTCTTTTCTGTGCAATGGCATATACACTACTTACAATAAGTAAGGTATATTGGGGTCAACACCAAAAAATACTAAAGACAACCCAATGTGGCGTACATTTCAACATTCTGTGGGTTTAAAAAGCTGGTATTGTCAGTAAGTCATTCCAACTTCATCCTTCAAAAAGCCATGAACACATGAAGTCACTTAACAGACGAGCAGCACGCCTTTGGGTCGGTGGCAGGCAGTCAGATGTTGCACGTGAACTTGGTGTGTCTCAAAGTGTTATCAGCAGACTTGCATCAAGACAGAACTACTGGGAGAGTTCGTGACAGACTCAGGAGTGGAGCCCCACGAGTGACTGACCACAACGATGACCAGTACCTAAGGACCTATGCACTCAGACATCGTCATGCAACTGCCACACAGCTGCAGGCCTACTTACGAGATGTGAGGGGTACTAGGGTTTCCAGACAAACCATTCGCAACCGACTCCATCGCTTTGGCTTGAATGGCAGACTACCGTTGCAGGTGACTCCACTAACACCAAGACACTGCCGTGAACGTTTGCAGTGGGCCCAAGACCATATGACCTGGACAATTCAGCAGTGGTCTATCGTCCTATTCACTGATGAGTGTCGGGTCACCTTGCACAGAAATGATGGTCGTCAGCATTGCTGGAGAAGGCGAGGTGAGCGATATGCCAAGGTCAACATGGTCCCCAGGGTTAGCTTTGGTGGAGGAGGTGTAACAGTCTGGCCAGGCATCACCAGTCAGCGCAAAACTGATTTGGTTATTGTAGATGGCTCAGTCAATGCACGTTCTTACCTCAGACATCATAAAACCCATCATCATCCCCCAATTCCGCAAGCACACCCCCAACTTTCTGTTCATGGATGATAATGCTCCACCACATCGTGCCAGAATTGTCAACTTCAGGAAGTTGGAGAGCCTCATATGGTATGGCCAGCAATGTCCAGTGACCTGAACCCCATAGAGCACGTTTGGGACCAGCTGAAGCAGAGACTGGATGATCGTACCCTTGTTATTGTCTACATTTTTGGGGTAATAAATATTACATTAATGAAAATGGTGTTTCTTCTCATTCATTGTTAGTAATAACAAAGGATACTTTGACTTATTTCATTAAAATAGGAATAGCACTCATGTAAATAACAATATCCCTAACTTAGTGTGAGTAGTGTATATAACGCTTGGGATTTTTTGTAACCTTCTCCTTGGTGATACCTTTGTTCAATGAGATCGTTTTGATCCTTTGTAAAGTGCTTCAGCAAGGTATTTAAAAGTGGTGCACACTTATGTAACCTGGTTAGTATGGCTTTATTTTTTATGTTCCCTCCAACAGATTAGTTTGTTTTTTAGTTAGATTATATAGCATAAACACCACATTATATATGGGAAAAATGCTCTGAAAGGATCTACAATAGACCACTCTCTTTAACTCGCCTCACAAAAACCTTGAACTTTAGCAGGGGTGTGTACACTTTTTTTATCCACAGTATGTACTGATACCGCTGTAGACTGGTACTGCCAAGTGCTTCCAGGTTTTTGGTGTAAACATTTAATCATGCATCACTACACATTACTGGCATCCAAACATGCACTTCTCCCAAGTTCTATTGAGATTTTTTGCTTGTGGGTGGGGAAACAGATCAAGGTTTAAGACGAGGCAAGTTTATTTGTGGAGCCTATTTTTAGCAACGACGCAATTCAAGGTGTTTTACATGATTAGAAGTAAAATAAGCAAAAAAACATCACAATTCAAGTAGGGGGGGGAGAAAACAATGGTAACACACTAAAATGTGAGGTTCCAGTTACTAACCGAAGGCAGCTCTAAACATATCGGTTTTTAGCCTTGATTCAAAGGAAGTCAGTGTTTCAGCAGTTTGGCAGTCTTCTGGAAGTTTGTTCCAGATTAGAGCAGCAGAAAAACTAAGGAGTACTGCTTTACAAAATGCACAAAGCTGTTTCAGCTGTACCTCATCTGTTAAGCGGTCTGAGTGGGTGGACCTTCAGGCCATAAATTCTCTGATAATTTTTAGTCCTTGCAAATTGTTTTGAACTGCTGATTTAAATTAAAACATAATTTTATTCTAAAGAGAATGGTTTAATCTCAAACTAAAGAGCAGTTTTAATATATTGAGGTTGTTCTTTTTGCAGCAAGCTAAGAGACATGTAAAATGACCAGTTTGTTGAATGAACTAAACGCCTTTTCAACATCCATTTTCCACATCTAATTTCCTGGCTTATAGCTACTAATGACTTCATTGCACATAAATTTGCCTCCTAATCACAAACATCTGCCATCGGGGCGTGTCAAGTGATACTAAGTGGTAAAATCTATAAAACAAACAAAAGTGACTGATAAAACTATTTTGTCAGCGGAGTTAAAGGCGCTGAGCCTGAAAGCCACAATGTCAACAGCTGCGCTTTTGGCCTGTTCCTCAATCAAACCTCTGACATAGTGATTTGTCTGCCTCAGTTTTAATTGCTCCCAGAAAGGAGCCACGCTCAGAGAGCATTCTCCACTGGTACCGTGCCCTAATTATAGATATTGGTTTGGCAACATTGTTAATTCATTCAGCTTTTTTTGCTCTCTTATCAGATGAGCGCTTGTTTGATAGCAATTAGTTGGATTCCTGTGGAATTTGCTTCACGTGGCGCTCATAGGAGTTTAGTGTGTGCGCTTGCAGGTATTAATTATGTTGCTGTGATCTAAAGCATGAAGGTCTACAAAAGTCAAACAGACTGACATTTATGCATTTAATTGAAATGTACAGTCCCTTAAATGATGGGGAATAGATGCTTGAAGAGCTGCAAGTGATTACATAAAAGAAGATAGGAAAATGAGTCTTTATGTAGTGTAAGAGGAGGGGCATGACCTCCTAGCCCTGAAAACCTGAAATGTTACATGAGCATATTTTAAAATATTAATACTGAAGTCTCTCATAGTGAATTTAACTTTGCATCCACAATTTTCCTGTCTCCTTTACTGTGTGAGGAATAATTAAGTTTCTTTACCTGCCTACCAAGTTATGTTTAGATTCTCCACAGACTTCCCAGGTTTTTGTTATTGCGCTGATTGCGCCGACAGCAACAATAAAACTACTATTCCACAGGTGACGTCAAATACCCATAGAAAAAAGAAGACGACTGGTGCAATCATAAGCAGAAAAAAAAAGCACAACTCTTACCAAAAAAGAAAAAAGAAAATTGTGAGGAGAGACCAGGTTCTTCTGTGGATTATTTATCCCTCACAGGTACACATAACTGCATTGATCTTCTTGTAAGAAATCACTTTTATTTTGCCACTTTGAGTGGTCAAATCAGCATTTTAGCACCCTCATGACACTGTAGTAAATATGGTAGCTCTCGTGAAATGTTGTGGTTCAAAAATAGTGTAAATATAGAAGTGTTTGTATTGGCAATGTTCATGAATCCAGAGAGGTATACATCTTTAAAAAGCCTAAGATAATGGAAGTAGCAGCATCTTATTTCCTAATAAAAATACTTTATTGTAGCAGATAGTTATTTTCTTTTTAATCTTTGCTGATAATTTCTATTTCAGTTCTTAACAGCAATGAAATTAGGTCTAGATACATTTATTCTGATGTGTTGCGTTTGCTTTAATATTGTTGATCCTACATACATCAGCTGCAGTGTTGTTTGCAACTGACATGTACAGTAAAAGAAGTACTTGTCATCACGTCTGCTTATCTACCAGGAATCAGTTACACTTTGTCAAATATCAACTTGTTTGAAGAATCCCATTTTATAGTAGACCTGAGGCTACAGCGTTCACACTGCAGGTTGAAACGACCCAATTCCCCTATACGACCTGTATCTGATCTTTTCATGACAGTCTAATCCGATATTTTCAAATGCGACCCAGGTCACTTGGGTATGTGGTCCAAAATCTGATACGTATCCAATCTTTTGAAATGCAACTTCAGTCTGAACGGCCAGGTCGCATGTATCCGACCCGCACGTCATATGCGTTTCTGCACTGTTATGGGCTGCCGCAGACATGTCTCTTCCCGTGACAGAGTAAATCGAAGGCGCTCACAAACATAATCAAAAGTGGATCTGGACATTCGGAAGTTACTGGGGAATTCTGTGTTAGTGAAGCCACTCACATCGGTATCCCACCACTCCTGGCTGCGACTCCGAACCCACACGTTTCTCTGTACCGACGTTGCTACCACTGCTCCACAAAACGCCATGTCCAAAAACCTTGCTTTCCTCCTTTTTATTTTTCTCCTTAAAACGAGAAGATTGAAATTGTGCTGGCTCCGTTGTGAAAATAACTTTAATAAGGCTAAACGAGCTCCACTGTCGACATCCATGTGTAACTACTTCCGTAAACAACAAGTGACGTTGTTGACCGTTGAGTACTCTTCTGCGCATGCGGGACAATTCTGGGTCATTTCACGAGGTTCACGTTCACATAGGAGATCACAAAAGGTCGCATTTAATTGGAAATGTGAACGGCCTTACAAAAAAATCTAATTTTTTCAAAAAATCGGAATTGAGCATTAAGCCCTGCAGTGTGAACGCAGCCTAATTCATCTGCTACCTTAGTTAAACGGGCACAGACTTATAGTACAGGTAGGCAATACGGGAAACATTTCATATCTTTTCTTCTGCATTAAAATCACAATCACAATTTTATTTCAGTTTTCCTAAGAAAAGACGTAGCTCTGATTGATTTGGTGTATTTTATGCCAAATAACATTGAATAGCTTTTTATTCGGTTTTTGTTTTTTCAATTTCAAAACTGACATTCTGTATTCGGCTGGCTTACTTAACTGAACTGATATTTCTATTGAAAAGGTGTTTTCACTCCTATAGTTTGATTAATTTGGTACGTATTAGTTAAGAAGTTTAACTCATAGCTTCCTCCACTGATTCGGTTTCTTTTCACAAAGAGAAAACGCCAAGCAAACTAAAACCTGTCACTGCTAACCGCTCACAAACGTTCAACCTGTTTAATGTTCAGTTGTGTCCTGGTAGGGAGTATCTCATGTAAACATAGGAAGCAGACGATGTGTTGTGGTTCTGGAAAACATGTAGAATTTAACCTTCTTAGTATTATTTTAACGTAGATTTCTTCAGGCAAAGTTATCTGAAAAGAACGCGGAATTGATTTTGTAAGGATTTCTTGAAAGTTTCTATGGAACCTTATGCTCTATGAAAAAGATGCAAAGCCTTTTGTTTAATAGTATTTTAATAATTAACAAGCTATAATAAATTCTCAACCCACTGAAGGAATCTGCTCTCATCATTTTAAATAATTCCCACGACATTCTACTGCACCTTACAATGCAAGGCATACCTCACACCTGAGGTGTGAAAACACCCAAGAAGTTAAACGTCAACACCAATGAGGCAGCGTTCATTCTTATGAAAGTCAGTTTATGAGGTCAAAAGAAAAGATGGAAAATAACACTGATGCATCTTCACAAGAGCAGAGAACAACCACAGACAGAATCTCATTCTTACTCAGTCTGCTTTGGCAGATTAACATGTTTTAATCATTCATGATCTAAACTGGGTAATGTTGTCCACCTCTAGCAAACAGATCACATGAGGAAATGTGATGTCTCACATTGAAATGTATTAATGAAGAACATTTAGGCTTTTTCTCATAGTGCAAAGATAATGTTGAAGTGTTAATTACCTCCAGGTATGTATGTTTTCGCCTGAGTTTGTCTGTCTGTTACCAGTATAACTCAAGAAGTCTTGGTGGATTTTGATTACATTTTCAGGAAATGTCTGCAGTGGGACCAGGAACAAGGGAATAGAATTTGGGGGCGATCCGAGAACCCCCTTTACCGACAAAGTGATTTTTCGTGAATAACTGCTGAACTAATAAGGATCTCGATGTGAATCCAGCTGCTAAAGCTATGTTTTCATTTTTGGAGGATTAATAACAGGTACAATTACTTCACAATGTCTTGAGAGGGGGGCGGGGCTACTGAGCTGTCTGCGCTCTCTGAGTACTTTTCTAGTTAGTTTTTGTTTTGCTTTGCTCTTCCTGTGAAATGCGTTTCAGAGGGTATTTCCTGTAAAAACATCTGAATCCTATCCACCTATCAGGCGCCCTTACCAACAATAGTCTTGAGTGACCTCTTGGTCTTAGGATTGTCCGGAGATAAAGTTGTTGACTAAACTGTGATCCAGCTTTGCTTTCCTAGCCCTCATAACTGTAATTTCAAACTAAGGTTGAACTAAGGAACAAAAACAAAGATTGAGTCATGTTGAAATTTGAGCAGTTGCGTCTTTTAGGTTTACAGTCAGTATTATGAAACCCTTCAGCATCATTGTTTTCTTTTCTGGGGTGTGATCTATTATTGTTATTCTTGGTAATTGTGATTGTTTAAATTTTTGGTTTCTTTTTAGGTATCAACTCAAGATGACATGATGTCAACAAGTTGAGGCTGGTGAAAGGGGGAAAAAAAGACACATTTTCACACGGGTTCTCATTACCTTCACTAGACTGTCTCTTGTGAGCAGCTTCAGTCAAATCCATGTTTTCTTAACTCCTTCACTGGCGTTTCTCACTTTGAGATCCTTCTTGCTGTAACATTTGGAACACATCTTTTTCTGTTGGACCAAAGATCCTCTCCAGGATGTTATCAAACTCTAGACTTTTTCAAATTCAAGATTTCTCTGACCATTTTTTTAAGATCACATCTTTCTCCAATATAAACTATTTTATGGAGCTCTTTCACATTTTAGTTTATGCAACACAGTCATCTGTAAAGTACAGCTCCATTAACCATAAATGTACAAATGTTCATCGTTCTCTCAGCCTTCGGAGTCGTAAACACAGTCAGGCCACGTCTGGAATTAGTGCACTTCAGCAGATGTCAGATGTGCACACTGTCTCCATTAAGCAGCGGAGGGCCAGGCAATTATATCAGCTATCCAACAAAGGACACAGGCTGCAGCTGTACACCCATTACTTTGATTTGCTCTCAGAAGAGGGAGTGAGCAGCAGAGGAGAGGTAAAGGAGCAGAGTGAGGTTATATCAGATGCCTATCAAAGTGTCAGAAAGGCAGGAGGCAACTTCTGGCTCATGTGCAAGTGTGAGTGTGTTGGTAGGTGCAGTTGGCATCCCTCCAGACCCTTCTGCCCTTGGCCAACGTTAGACCTTAGAGGTTAGGAAGGTAATAGCTTTCCAGTGCCTGCTTATTCATCCAAAAGCCTTCACTCGGAGGACGAAGAAGATTAAGTCCCTCTCAGGTGTCCTACTTCCCCTAAACCTGCTGACCTCTGCTGATTGGCTCGTCAATACTCAGCCAACTTCAAACTCTGAAAATCGCATCAGACAAATGCAGAAGGAACAGAGTTCTTGGAATTTTCTTGGTCCTTTTTCCCCTTCTGTTCATTACTGAGAAAATCAAATATTTCACTATGTTTATGTAGATATTGAGTGCCAAGTGGGAGCAAATGTGCTGTGACAACAGCTTTTAAGGGAACAAATGGGGAGAGTATCTTTGTGCGGTTTCTGCTAAAAGTGTGATAGTCACTCTTTTGGAGTTTCTGATTGTTTACTATTTGCTGGTACATTTTTCTTTTTGTCAAGATTGACTGATTTTGGTACAGCAGATGCAGTCATTTTTGCAGTTTTTCAGCCAAACAGAATTAAACCAAGATGCATAAAATACTTGCTTAACACCTAACATTGAAGTAAACTGCTGTGGCTTGTGTATGCACACTGACTGTAATCATATCTTGTCCTGTGGAGCCCATGAACAATGGTGGACCAGCTCTCTCTCTCTCTGCAGTCCCTTGACAGCAGCTGAGCTAAACATGCTCCCTGCAAGGCAGTAAAAGAAAGAGACATCATCCTCATTGCAAAGTCTGGGCACAAGCAAACAAGGAAATGGCTTTGCGGTGGTCGAACCTGAAAATAATGGAAAAAGCGCACTTTCAATTTAGTCATTCCTGTCCTTTTTGTGTGTTTTTTTTCCAGGTAGGTGGGGGTGCAGAGGGAGAGGTATATGTGGCTCAAGGCAAATCAAAGTGGATAGTTTGGAAGCCAACTGACAAAATACCACTGAAAATGGAATCAAGCTATAAATAAACAAGCAGCAATATCTTGTCTTATGAATATATAATTTCTGTCTTTAATAAGTATTGAGGCCAGAGGGACAGTCTACAAACGGCTCAGTGAGCACTGATATTGTGATTGCAAATAAAACTCGTGTTAAATTATTTAGGTACCCAGAGATGAATTTCCCTTCAGTCAGGTGATCTCAGCTTTGCTGTCCAGTGACACCTGTTATAGAGCCTAGGGTAACATTTAAACTCCAAACTGTGTTCATTTTGTGGTACATGGCAATAAACGAGCACAAGATCCTACAGCAAATTTATTTAGAAAGCAAAAATGTGATATTAATTTGTGGGGAAATGAAGCTCCCGCAAGTCACTGTTCACTTATGCTTACATTATGCATACAGCACAGTGCAAAAGTATTTGTACTTTTAACCATATCAAACAGGCCAAGCAAAGAGAACAGCCAAGAGGGCCATGATAACCGTTGAGGAGCTACAGACATTCATAGCGCAGGTGGGACAATCCGTTGACAGAACAACTATAAGTCATGCACTTCATAGAAAGCCTTCAGAAGCTCCGTTTGCAATTAGCTATACACCATTTAGAGAACACATCAAACAGATGGAGGACGGAGCTTTGGTCAGATAGAACCACACTTCAACTTTCTGATCTATAAGCAAAACTCTGTGGCCAAAAATGGACACTGCACACCATCCCCACAGTGAAACATGGGGGTGGCAGCATCATTATGTTGGGTTTCATTTCTTCAGCAGGGACAGGGAAGCTGGTCAGAGCTGATTAGAAGATGGGTGCAATGGTAAAGGGTAAACTGCCTGTACTCGTATAGCTCTTTATCTAGTCCTGAGGACCCCAAAGCGCTTCACACTATATTCAGTCATTCAGTGTCTTGCCCAAGGACACGGCGACCGAGATTGACGGAGGGGGGGGGGGTTGGAACCGACAACAGGATGAGCTCCTACCTCCTGAGCTGCGGCCGCCCTATTTTTCAATCAAGATTTAAAACTGCCATCCACAGATGCTTTTCATCCAATCTGACTGCGCTTGAGCTGTTAAGGAAACATGAAAACTGGGTTTCCATTTCCTTCCCCTTCAGCTGTATGCCACCTTGTTTTGGTCGGTCACATGAAATCCCCAAAGCATAGATTGAAGTTTATGGTTTTAGTGTGAGAAAATGTGCAAGGGGTGAGTTTTAAGAGTTGATGACCCTAACCCTTCTAAACATCTGGAGAATAAAACCATGACACTGTAACATGCAGTCCTCTCTGTAAAGTGCATTGAAAACAAAGGTGTTTGTTCTCAGATGCATGCGTGCTCATTTCAACAGGAAATTCTCTATGGTGACAGGCCAATGACAAGTCGTGTTGATCTAGTCTCTTCCACTCCCTGCCTTCGTCTTGTGGTTGCTAATATGAGAAGTGTTTTTTTCTTCTTACCCACAATGATCGGCAAATCAGTAGATTAAGTGTTTTCTGTTAAAAGCAGCATTGCTATGAGGAAACGTTCAGTCACAAGTTGAATGAGGCTGTAAACAACCAATGACAGCTTACATTTTAGATGATCTGTTACAGAAGTCGCATAAAAAGGGGTAGCTTCTACAAAATAATCTTGAAGTTTTCAAAATAGCTCAAATAAAATAGTCCATATATTCTGAAAGCTTCTTTAGACAACAATATCTCTATTAGAATCATTCTCTTTTGTCAGTTCATTTCCTCCTTTTCTAGTCAGTTCCACTTATCTGGAGTCCCTGAGTTCTTCCACCCTGCCGTTTTACTTCATCAGGAACAGCCCTTCTTTCACTTCATCTATAAAACTGTGTAATGAAACAGAAGCAAATCTCTGCTAATATTCATTAGTGACCTTACATTAGCTCATAATGTCCTGCAATAAAACAGAAATGCTCATTTTATAATGAAAGTTGCTGCTTGACTGCTGAAGCTCTCAGAGGAGCCTGATGGGGAGGCAGCAGCCTCTGAGACTCTCAGCAGAGCAGCTCATTGATTCTCTCTGGTGCTCTATTGATCCAAAATGTTTTCTCTCCAATGCAGGGTGCTAATCACTCGCTTATTAGGGAGATATGTTCAGGTGCTGGTGTTAGTGTTTGTGCTGCTGCAACTTGAATCGGAGGTTAGGCTGAAATGAGTAAACGTTTCCTGTTTTATGTCTCTGCTTTAGCGTTTTAGTATCACATTGGGAGGATGGCCTGTAAGCTGACCTTTGTCAGTAAATCTGAAGTAAAGGCAAATTCATACCTTTCAATCTATTTTCAACAACAAACGTGTCATTCAAAGACAGCAGATGAAGAAAATCATTAATCGGATCAAAAGCAGAAGAAGAAAAACCTCAATGATGCTTATTTTTAGAAAATAGTGATGTTATTTACAATTATATAGTAGTACTTTTAGTAAAATTGTAACACTACTTCCTAGCACCTGTTTTCCTCAGTTGGATAATTTATCAACAACAAAAGACAACAAGAATGCAAAAACTGTATCTGTATTCTGGTGGGAATGTCGTTAATTTTCTTCTTCGCTATAAGGAGGCTAAGTCTCCTCCCCTTCCGGTCTGCCCATGGGTCCACTGACCGAAAAGTAAATGATTGAAAGTCAATGGAGCGATAAAGGTTATTTTCTGGTGCCCTTTGCCTATCGTCCTGAATCATACATATTCTGTACCTCAATTGAAATATCTATTTTTGACTGTGTTTTGCATGTGATTAGTGATTTATTTGCTTGTGAAAATTCCTAATTAAAAAGACTGCAAATCAGAAGTCACATATATGACGTCAGCTAACAGTAACTAGCACTGGAAACACTCAACGAGACCTTGTAGAGCTTGTCCCGCGTGCTGGCTTTCACTCTACTGTGCGAATCAGGTGTCAGGCTCCCTATCAAGTATACAGTTGACAAACCTGCTCAGTCTCGCCCCCTGTGAGGCTGTAATAAGTAATATATCTCATTTTGGTTAAACTGAGCCAAAACGGTATGAAAACGACCAATTGTATATTTGGCGTGGTGTGCTGTCCCAGACAGATATACGTGGAGACCCCTCTGTTCTTGAAGAACCTTGTCCTGCATGTTTCAGATGCTCCCCTGCTGGAGAACACAATACTTCCCTGAATACATAATTAGCAGGCTCCTGCAGAACGTGACAGGCTGAGGGATGGCTTAATGATTTACACCTGGTCTTGGAGCTGGTAGGCATCGAAAACTTGTAATAGATCCGACATTTCCCACATCTGGCTTAACAGCTACTACTAAAGACAATCACATTGGTTCTAATATAGTGTTGTCTGATTAGGATGTGCATTTGTTGTGTGAAGGTTTAGGTGGAAAAAGAAGTATTCCAAATCTGGTCTCTTGAATAGTTTTTATTTTATTAGATAGATTTTGTTAGACAGATTAGACTAAAAACGATCCAATTAGAATGTGGAGCAATGTGATTCATCGTTCTGCTATAAACCTCATATCCTCCTCTTTCTAAAGAATTTACTTCAACATGAAGCCCAACATGGTACAAACTTCTTAAAAGATGTTGTTAGCCAACTTTCACTTCATGAATCCAGTATTCCCTTACAGCAGTATCTTCGTTCAGTATAATCTGCCATGCAGTCTTGTGCATGCATGGTCTCCATCAACAGTTCAGTTCATATAAGTTAAAGTTGAAAAAATGTCATATTTTCTGTTAACCGCCTAAACATTCTGATTTAGCGACATGAACTTGTTCTCACTCCTTGAAATGTTATACAAATACATTCTTAGATAAGTAATTCACATGTTGATTATGGTATCAGGTAGCATTTTCAACCTGACCTTTCACCAGCTTGTCTGCTTGATCCTCATGTTTTTTGTCAAACTATAAGCCGTTTGTCCAACTTCTGAATTAATCTCCTCTCATGTTTTCTACTTTAGTGGTCAGCAGCAAAATTAGACAAAAACATTGATGTAAAATTTGCCCATTAACTGGACTGGAGTTTAAAGTTATGTTTTTGTAACCATGAATTAGACTGGTAAAACAATTTTACCTAAAAAGCTAAACTTGAAGTTATTACATTTAAAAAAATCAGTCATGAAAAAAGGATCTTCTTGGCTTTAATGAATCTGAATTTTTAGAGGAAATTGCATCTGTGAACAAGATAAAAAAATCACCAGAGGACCATTAAAATCTCAGCGCATTCATTACCGCTTCAGTTCACACTGGGTCATTACTTATTAGAAACTGTCAGGAATGTTTCATTGTCAAAAAGAGAATTATAATGATGAAGACAAGAGAACATCAGCACGATAAAACAAGTTGAATCTTGCCCCGCAGCCAACAGTAGTGCGTTTTTGGATCCCTTGTAAACAGACTCATTTCCAAAGCTTATAATCAGGCATTTACTTCATAAAGAATGCTAGAACTGACTTGGGATTTGCCTAACAATGTCTCATTACTAGTGTATGAGCTGCATTTTTTTTTTCTTGAGCTAATGCAATTCGTCAAGGAGAGCAGATGAGGGAGGGTGTGAGGTTGCAGCAGAACAGGGGGTGGGGGGTGGAGCAGTGGGAGGAGGACAAAAACACTTATTAATTTGCACGAAATGGAATTAGCAGCAGGGAGTTAGAAGCGGCAGAGTTTCTAATTTTACCCTTGCCCCAGTGTGCTGATGGTAAATGGAGATTTGTCACACTCCACTTGGCTGGTTCCCCAGCTTGATGAGCTGTCTCACTTGCAAGAGCTCTGCTCAATCTCCAGCTTTAGCCACTACGCCAGCGCTCACATCCCTGCCACAGCTCCACAAGAGTTGTCACTTGTGGGTGGAAGTGTCATCATATGCCACATACCACTGTTGACACTGAATAAAACTGAGGATGAAAGAGGCAAGGAGTCTCAATGTTGTTTTTTTTCATACCTTCTGATTTTTTTCTTTTGTACAATTAGATGTCTGATGGAAAGGTATGATGATTAGATGTGTTGATGTGGATGGAAAGTAAATCCAGACAACTTTAAACATAAAAAATAACTTTGTATTTCCGCATTTATACATATGCCTTTTATGTAAAGCAGTACAACATATCAAATAGCAGCTGTTCTCTCACTTTCCATATGTATCACAATTAGAGGACTGCATGAGAATCAATGCATTCGTGCTCTACATCAGAGGGGGAGCCAGGCATTTTATATACGAGGGGCTTAGCCCTAAAGGGTTGTTATGCATGTGGGGGGGTTAAAGTTGTGTTCAACAAGCATACATTTATATAAGAAAACAAATTATATCACATACATGTGACACATTAACATTATATTATTAATTAAGCAACCAGGCAGGACAGAACCAGGGCTGTATCTAGACACCAGGACTAAACCACATTTCAACCCAACCCAAAACTGATCCGGGATTAAAACAGGACTGTAGCAGTTCAAAATCAGGACTACTTCAGGACTGAACCAAGACAGAACCAGAATCAAAACTAGATGATAGTAGCACTGAAAATCAAAACCTCTTTATTGTGGCAGCATGAGACTGTATCTTCAAGGCTTGAGTTTTGCGAACCTATCAATGACATTTTCAGGGTCAATATTATTCAGGTATACTTTTTCAGGTGTGTTTTGGTGTTCTCTGTCTTTCCTGATTTCCCCTGACCTATCTGAATGATCAGAAAGAGACATTACTATTTAATGATACCTCCTATATTTGTCTCTCTGAGTTACTAGTTTGTACCATATTATTTTGTTAATTCTGCCAAAGAACTACATAATTTGATAACTATTTAGCCTAGCTGTGCAAAAAAGCCTGCATGACCTATCGAATATAGAATTAGAAAAATTACAAACCAAACAAGATACACTTGTGAACATGTTCTAGCGAGTTTTGGCAAACAACTGTCTGTGGCTAACATGTTTATCTCACCTGGATCTTGTTCCATCTCTGTTCTGTCCTCATTTTCTCTCTCTCTCTCTCTCTCTCTCTCTTTCTCTTTCTCTCTCCCTCTCTCTCTCTCTCTCTCTCTCTCTCTCTTTCTCTTTCTCTCTCCCTCTCTCTCTCTCTTTCTCTCTCTCTCTCTCTCTCTCTTTCTCTTTCTCTCTCTCTCTCTCTCTCTCTCTCTCTCTCTCTCTCTCTCTCTCTCTCTCTCTCTCTTCCCCCCCCTCCTAGCAATCAAGCCGTACATCAACTATACAGTTGAAACCAGACATTTACATACACTTCAGATAAAAACACTTTTTATTGTCAAACATCAAATCAGACTAAATGTTGTTGTTTTTTTATTCATAAATATAAAAATATGTATTTGTTAATTTTAAGTATAATAAGAAAAAAAAATTTAATGGCAAATTGCACCCAAATTGTATTTAAAATTGAGCCACACTTGTGGAGGTCCACAATTCTTTTCCTGATGTCTTGGTTGATTACTCTTGACTTTCCCATGTCAAAGGAAGAGGCTCTGTGTTTTGGGGGTGCCTTAATATGCATCCACAGGTGTACCACCAGTTAACTCAAATGGACTCTATTAACCTATCAGAAGCTTCTTAAACTCAGAATGGAATAATCTGAAGTTTCCCCTTTGATTAAAGATGAAATAAACTTAGCATATATATACTCCTGACTTTGATTAAAGTGCTAAAAAATAAATCCATAACTCTCTCTCTTTATTCTGACATTTAACTAATTCAAAAACTATGTCAATATTTATTTTGCTAAAACAAAAAAAGGTTTACTCTAATTTGATGTTTAATGGTAAAGGTAAAAATGTTGTTTTGTTTTTTTCCTGAAGTATATGTAAGTATCTGGTTTCAAATGTGAATATACTGCTGTATAGAAAGTCCTCTTGTTTTGCTTAGAAATATAATGAACGGCATATAAAGCATAATATATATAATAAAATTTACCTGAGATTTTTCTTTGAAAGAAGGCCCTTATATCCATTTTTTTGTACATCAGTACATAGCTAAAACCAATTTAGAGAGTGTTTTATTTAGCCATGGGGGATATCAACTGAAAATATGAAATAAACACACATGTATGCTAAAAAAACAACAACTAGAAAAACAGCATTGTTGTTTGGCTTTTCATTTTGCTGTTGGTTGATTAGCCCTGACAGAGCTAGCAAAAATATGCCATCATGTTTTCTCCTGTCCGTTCCCTAAAATGTCCAGGCAGCACAACAGACTTTTCCTATCATTTAATTATTATTAAACATAATCAAGTTTTGAACACTTTTGAATTGCTATCAATTTCCCCCATTTCACATCGCAATTAATCAATCAGCAGCGACATCATCATGATGGAGGAGAAAGAGAACTGTTGATCACAACTGATATTGTTTCCCGACATTTAACATTGATATTGCCATTGTATGTTTTCGTAATACTCTACATCCAGCTCTGTTATCTTCAAATCGACCGTCTGTTCAAACTTCATCCTGGTCAGAGTCACATGTCAGCTGGAGCCTTTCCATAGATTCAGTGAAAGAGAATTGAGGTCCACCCTCTGAAGTCTTGCTTTATCATAGGGCCAAAAAGGTATGGCCCTCTTTTAGTGTAGAAGGTTGGTAAGGTTTGCTTTTAATAACATAGTTGTATGTGACATGGAAGCAAACAGATAAGGGAAAACAATGAAAAACAGTATTAATTCTAAATATTTGGAAAATGTGCAGTTATGAAAACATAATCATGAAGGTTGCATTTAAACACAGATTTACGTCACTCTTCCATTTGTTTGTTTTTTCCATCACAGTTTATCCATCCTCTTGGTGAGCTTTAAAGTATTTACCAGCTATATTGTATGTGGGCATCAAGGAAGGAAAGAAAGTGATTCCAGCCAGCTAGCAGTCATTGGGCAAACTGCAGGTACCCCCTGGACAATCGCCAGTCTCTCATAGGGCAATGCAAGATAAACCACTATACATGCACTGACTCACTACTAATAGGATAATTAGTTTCTGTAAATTGCTAAGATCCATATTTTTAGGGAAAGCATGTGTACCCGGAGACCCCACGCATGCACTGGAAGAACATGCACACTCCATGCAGAAGAACCCCAGGCCAGGACCTTCTAGCTGCAACGCAGCCATGCTAACAACTATGCCATCATGTAGTCTGTTGAACTAAAATACAGTGGGGGAAAAAAAGGTTTTTGGCACCCACTGATTGTACAAGTTGTCCCACTTAAAAAGATGGAGGTCTGTAATTTTCATCATAGGTACACTTCCACTGTGAGTGACAAAATGTAAAAAAAGAAAAAAAATCCAGTAAATCACATTGTTTGATTTTTTTTTTTTTTGTGTAAGAATCTATTTGTATAATGGTGCAGAAAATAAGTATTTGGTCAATTGCAAATGTTCACCTCTATACTTTGTAATGTAACCTTGGTTGGCAATGACAGAGGTCAAACGTTCCCTGTAGGTCTTCACCAGGTTTGCACACATTGTAGCTGGTATTTTGGCCCATTCTTCCATGCAGATCTTCTCTAGAGCTGTGATGTTTTGGGGCTGTCGCTAGGCAACACAGATTTTCAACTCCCTCCACAGATTCTCTATTGGATTGAGGTAAGGAGACTGGCTAGGCCACTCCAGCACCTTGACGTGCTTTTAACTCAATTAAATTTCAATTCAGTTTATTTATATAGCACCGATTCACAACAGATGTCATCTCAAGGCACTTAAAAATTTTTATATTCATTTTTGTGTGATGTGGTTGTGTAGTTCTTAGTTCACAATGTTTGGTTTGTTTTGTCGATGTTCCTTTTTCGTGTTTTGTTTTGTTTTTTTCCCCTCTCTCTGCCGTCCTGTCAGTATGGAGGCAGACTTCAATGTTTTCCTGTGTTTTCTTTGTTCCCCTTCCTCTCTTGTATTTTCAACTTACCCTCTTTCTTGACTTTTTGTTTCTCTTCTTCATCTTCTTTCTTTGTTCCCCTTAATTTTCCATCTCCGTGTCCATAACATCAGGAAATAAAACCCACAGCAATTCATAATAAAGATTTTTCACACATATATCAAGTGGAGTACTATAGCAAAAGCTGTAATGCTCCACTTGTGAAAGTGAATCTGTTGGGCTTCTACTTGGTACTCAGACACCAATTCTGAGCTCCACAAACTGGACATGTAAAAAAAAAAAAAAAGTTTTCAAAAAGCAGCCCCAAAGCATGATGTTTCAACCTCCATACTTTGTTTATACTTACGCTGTCAAAATTAATATGTTAACGCAGGTAGATTAATTTGTAGAATTAAAACGATTCATTTTTTAACGCAGTTAGCACATGCACAGGATGACCCACCCTGTTTATCCTACAATACAGCTCATGTTGATAAGCAAATAAACTCTCTATTGTTCAGAAGAATACAGTTAAATTGAAAAATGCTTTCATGATCCCAGAGGGTAAACAGGTGTTGTAGCTAATACTATTTAATTAATCAAGAAGTAGTTGTAGATCCTGATGGCTGTGTGCAGGAGGGATCTCCTGTAGCAGTCTGTGTTGCACTGAAACTGTTGAAGGCTCTGACTGAAAAATTACTTGTTGTAGGATAGTCACATGAAGAGGATGTTCAGGCTTGTCCAATATTAATAAGAAATGGTCAGCTTTACATATAAAAGATTAACCAGTTAGTTTGCCTTAGCAACTGGCTAAAAGATGAACAGGTGTAAATATCATAGTGGAATTCAAAACAAAAGTTCCATGGATCTCTCCTGTATTTCCTTAAAAAGAAAAGAGCAAGGGCATCCAGTGTTGTCCTTTATTTACACCTAAAATTGTAGTTCTTTAGTCATTTTTAGGAATGTTAATTAATCGTGATTATTTCACAGTTACCCTGTGATTGATTAGATTCAAATTTTTAATCGTTTGACAGCCCTAGTTTATACCAAAGATTTTTATTTTGGTCTCATTTGACCACATTTCATTCTCCCAATCCTCGTCTGGATCATCCAGATGGTAAACTGGCGGACCTGAACATGTGCTGGCTTAACCAGAGGGACCTTTCAAGTGCTGTAGGATTTTAATCTATGACGACATAGTGTGTTACTAATAGTAACCTTTGTTACTGTGGTCCCAGCTCTCTTCAGGTCATTGACCAGTTCTCCCCATGTAGTTCTGGGCTGTTTCCTCACCGTTCTCAAGATCATTTGTGCCCCTTGAAGTGAGATCTTGCATGGAGCTCCAGGTCAAGGAAGATTACTATTCATTCCATTTTCTAATAATTGCTCCAACAGTTAATCTGTTCTCATCAAGCTGCTTGCATATTGTAGATTGGCTCATCTCAGTTTAGTGCAAGTGTACAATCACTCTCTGGTCTTGGCCATGGTAGAGGTTGGAGTCTGACTGTTTGAAGGTGTGGACAAGTGTCTTTTATACAGATAACGAGTTCAAACAGGCTCGATTAATACAGATAATGAGTGGAGGAAAGAAAAACTTCTTAAAGAAGAAATAACAGGTCTATGAGGGCCTGAATTCTTGCATGTTCGTAAGTGCTAAATATTCATTTGGTGTACCATTATACAAATATATTGTTTAAAAAAATCAAACAATGGAATTTCCTGGATTTTGTTTTTCTTTTTTTTTACATTCTGGCTCTCACAGTTGAAGTGTACCTATGATAAAAAATTACAGACCTCCATCTTTTTAAATGGGACAACTTACACAATCGGTGGGGCAACGTTTTTGCCCCACTGTATATTATTGGCATGCAGAGAGTGAATGCAATTTGCAATACCAGTAGAAACTGTACCAATAAACATTATTTAAAAAATCTAAATTATACCAATTTTTTTCAAAATGCTCCAATTTTTAAAAACATCATCAAAGGTAATCTATTGTATACGTCATAAATTGATCCTTCATGTTTTACAGTACTTCTACCTCCTCTGACCAGGACCACAGATTTAGCATGTGGTTTTCCATTCACAATTGATAATTGGTAATCTCGTTTTTGTGAGCTGTAGCTTAGGGGCTGTTTACACGACAACGTTGCCGTTTTTGTTTGAATACGCGGGTGAAAACGCACTGCATTTACACGACGAGGCGCGTGATGGAAAACGATGTAGTACATATGCCCGGCCTTTAGGTGGCAGTGTGCCCCATGTATGCAGTGTTCCAAGGTTTCCCCCTCACAACCCGGAAAAGAAACATTTCATGATAACTAACAATGGCGGTCTTCTTGTAGTTCCCCGCTTAAATAAAGGCGTATTAATTATTTGACGCACGTACTGTATGGGTTTTGCTTACAGAGACCAAATTACTTCAGAAGCTGCATCAGTTGTAACAGCATACCTGGATCTACCATTGTTGTTTTTCTGTAGAAAGGCGGAGTGCGCAAGTGCAACACATCCGTAGATGGCTGGCAGTGACGTCATCGTTTTCAAACTTCTCCGGCTTGCGTTCACACAACAACGAATCCCCCAGCGTTTTCAAAACTCTCCACTCTGGAAGCTGTTTCCCAAAAGATGCGTTTTCGCCCCCCCATTTTCTCGTTGTCGTGTAAACGAGAAAAACCTCAGTTTTGCTGAAAAACGTTGTCGTGTAAACAGCCCCTTAGACCCTCAAATTGAGCATGTTCAAGGGATACGTTAAGCTTTAAGGTTTAATGTTGCAGTGAGCTGCCATGGACTGGTGACCTGTCCAGGGTGTACCCCGCCTCTCGCCAATGATTGTTGGAGATGCCACCCCTCCCAGACGTCTATCACTTAGTCAGACAGATCCTCTCTGTAGCTGATTATTCCTATTTAAGACATCTCACCTATCTGCTTTGCCATGTGCTTTATTAGAGGATATTAGCCCTGTACGTTTTTATACCAGGCCCTTGTTGAGAGCTATTTTCTAAGCTGAACAACCTCCACTGTACCATTGGTAGAATCTGGCAATTATATTAGTAGACAGTTATATTTGTAGACCATGATTCCTCTAAAGGGGTTTTCCACCAAAAAAGAAATGGTCCTGGTTTGGTACTGGTGCCAGAGCCAGTACCAGTGCTTAGTCTATTTCTAGCTGTTTTTTTACAAAGAACTGGTTGCTCTTCCACTGACGCAAGGCCGTGTCGGTGCTGCATCATAACGTCATCTAAAGCATCGCATTGCAACTGTATAGACCCAAATGGGGAGAAGAAACTAGGAAGTGTGTGAATGGTGAGAGATTTTAACAATGGAGGGGGTCACAAAAATCACAAAGCCAGAGAACACTGGGCCTCCTGATTGGACCAACTCTGCTTAATTCTAACTTCCATTGCTACAAATAAAAATGTCGGTTGTGTGTTTTTTGTTTTGTTTTTTTTGTTCTTTTGTGTTTTGCCTCGCTATGCTAATCTTTTGTAATCTCGCCCCAACCCTTTGGTTGCCTCACTATGTGAGTGAGGGAGAAAGCGGTTCTTAGAAAGAACCCTCTCTGGCCAAGGAAGGAGTTGGTGCTTGGTTAAGCACCAGTTTTAAGCCAAGAAAAGGATGCTTTGAGAGTGGAAAACTAAAAAAGTGGTGCCAAATCAGGCTCTGGCACTGAACTAGCTATGGAACCAACTCAGTGGAAAAAGGCCCAAAGAGTTGAGTACAATGGACGCCCGGTGTTCAAGGAGCTCAGAGACCACAGCCCGTATGGATATCTAAAATCCGCCAATATATGAGACCCCCTCTAAAATGTTTAGAACTTCCTATTTTAATAGTTCAAACACCAAATATACTTTAATATGCAATGTTCCACACAGTGGAAACCATCATAACACAACCGGAGAAGCAAAAATTTACAGTGTTTATTTCCCCTCCTGTGTACAGCCAATCGACGCCAAGTAAACTGAATGGCGCTCCTGGACTGGCTCCTTTGGAAACATCCGCCAATGGCATGTCAAGTAGCATTGCTCCTTAGTACTGTAACTCAGGTGCCAGAGCCGTGTTTTCTTTCAAATATTATAGCTCTACGAAAAAATCTGCAACTTGGCAAAATTTCCTTGAATACTCTTGAGTTATTACCCTGTACTTTTCCAGGTATTGTAGTCTAGTAGTCTTTGGAAATGATCCAGTCTCAATGATCCAGAAATCAGGATCTATGATTTCCCCTTGAGCCTTGTTGATGCACAATGACCAATATTATTCCAGTCATCTGTCATTTGTTTTTACAAAAGTCGGTATGGTGTGTATTTTATGCAGGTTTGACCTCTTTAGGCCTATTTTAAGGTTTGAGATGTTTAAACACTTCTTCTGAATTTGTTGTGTATCTTATAATTGTATCTTGACATCAAATAATATGCTTCATAATAACATTGTTCTGCTTCATAATGGAAGCTTGCATAGACTGACAGAAATGCACCAGAGTAAATTCAGTAAATGCAATGCACTGACAGCTGCAGACATATTAAAGTTGTAGTGCTGATCAATAGCACACATACACCCACAGTCCCCCACCAAGAGCCCCAAGAAGAAAATAAGCTGCTGACCCCTGGTTCCCCCTGCAGCCCTTTCTTGTTTGAGTATTTCGAACAGATTCTGAAGGGCAGGCTCAGTGATGATGTTGATAATCGCAGCTGGAGAAACCCACAGCTCTGCATCTTTAGGTTTTTCTTTACCACAGACAAGAATTGAAGTACCCCAGCTGTGTGAAGGTGAAGAACCTCTTCTTGTGCTCCCAGTCCTTTGATACTTCGATCAATATATATGTGATGATGTGATCAACTGTTGGCAACACATGAGGCAGCTGTGGAGCAGTTATTGCCTTTCCAAATCCCTCCTTCCATCGCCAGCGAATCTATGTGTAAAATGTGTTTTATCGATCGAGCTACTTGCAGATACTTGGCTCTTTGTTGCTGTACTCCTGCGCATCTGCGGCATTCTTCACTAAGAAAGAAAAGAAAGATGGAGAGGAGGAGGAGGATTGTAGGAGGATAACACTGTCATACTGTGCTTTAATTGGAAGCATCAAGAGCACAAAGCGAGAAGCGTTTATCTCCCTACTTCCTCATTTTGCATGGATAAGGTTTGTTTGTTCATTTGCCAAAGTTCGTCAAAGCTCAGGTCAGGTCAGCGTAGCTACAAGGCCTCAGACATCCTTCGCTGATTAAAAAGGAAGCAGCAGAGACGTAAACATAAATGCACACTTCGCCTGCAGCTCTCGCCTGGCGATAAGGATCCCGATGTGTCTGACAGCGAGGCTGACTGCAGAGTGTGAGGGAATTAGAGGGATTAGGGGGTTATATAGTAGCGTGATAGCCTCTGGGATGACGGAGGGATTAGCCCGATTATCTCACTCTCTTTCTCCCAGCCAGCCAGGCCGAGTCTGGAGCTGAAAGCTGCCAGATGTGAAACCTACAGATAGAGAGGGAGAGAGAAAGAGAGAGAAAAGAGGAAGCAACCTGAGGGAAGAACGAATGAGGAGGGAAGATGGGCAGGAGGGGATCCGAAAGAGATGAGAAAAAGTAAAGGTTCTAAAAATAGTGAGTGAAGGGAGGAAAAGGAAAAAAAAGTGGGGAGAGAAATGGGAGGATATTGTGTGGGGAGTGACAGGAGAGGTAATGATAGTGGTGCAAAAGAGAGACGAGATAGGAGGCAGAACTCCCTGTTGGCTTGGCTTCACTCTCATTCCCTCCAGCGCACACTGACTCCCTGCTCGGCTTAATATGGGATTTCATCAAGGTGCTGCTTAGACCAGCTTTACATTTTAATTTGCGGATTTTGCTGGCAGTTACAGGGAGCTTGTGTACAGTTTGTCATCCTCTGTTTGTGTGTTTCTTACCAGGAGGAATGTGATTCTGGGCCACACTTTGTACTCCTGTCAACTGTTGTGCAGATAGTAATTGTTTGCCAGCATGTATGTGCAAAGCTTTTAAATCTCCAGTCACTGCATACTTTAAGAGTAAGATTTGACCTGAGTAGCAGTATGCAATTAAACAGATAGACTATGTTAAAAATATTATAAGAAACATAAGATTTTTTACACAGAGTAAAAAATAAAGTGTTATAATACGGTATGTCCAGTCACTTTCTTTTGCCATTCTTCAGAGTAATTTAAAGTTGGCCAAATACAAGCTGTTTGGGTGAGAAAGCTTCGCTTTGTTTAACGATATGAGGCGCTACGGTTCCAGGAACTGAGCTGAACTAATCAAATGTCTACAGTTTGTTACTAATCTTTGGGGCAGAAATTAACTTGCTTAAAAGCACATGTTCTAATCATTTACACATTTTATTATACTTAATAAAATGAGTATTATAATACTCTTTACATATATGTAAGTCTAATGATATATTAATATTCTATTACAGCAGCATAATCTTAAAAAAAAAATCTGACAAATTATTTAAAAAACAGTCCCTTTAAATGTAACTGAACTAAGTTATACATTTTTAAGTTAATCAGTTTCTAGAAAGGTTAAATGCATGATCCACAACTTTTCATAAGTCCTTTGTTTCAAGTCCTAGTCAGGTTTCAAGTCTTTAACAGTTGAATTAAACATTTTCTCATCAAAGGCTTAACATCTGGGTTACCTCTAACCCATCAACACTGTAGGCTAGGATTCCAAACCTGTACTGTTTGTCCTTTGGTCTGATTAATTACATGAACATTTGATAATTATCCTTTAATCTTTGACCATTTATTAACAGTTATCTTTTAATCATGCTGCCTATCTCCAGCAATCACCGGGTGAGAGGTGGGGTACACCCTGGACAGGTCGTCAGTCCATTCGCAGAGCAACATAGAGACACACAAACAACCAAGCACACACACTCATACCTACAGGCAATTTCATATTTTTGGACTGTGTGAAGAAGCTGGAGTATCCGGACGGAGCCCACACATGCACTGAGAGAACATACAAACTCCATCCAGAAAGACTGCAGGCTGGGATTAAAACCTTTGTTCTAAATGCTAAAGATGTTCAAATTTAAAGTATAGGTTACAACATAATGAACAAGACAATGTTTAGTAAGTGAACAAGAGTGTTAAACTTCTGAATATATAGAGCAGGAAGTGATTAGATTTTTGATATTTACCCCTGTAATGACATGGTTAGTTTTACAACAAGAGAATATTGGAATTGCATTTGTTGATCCAAAGGCCAAACATTATGCGGCTTTTTCTACACTTAAGACATTAACAGTATGATTTGGTAAAGTGAGACTAAGATTTAGCTTTTTGGCAACAAATGATCAGTTGAATTTGGTCTAAAACAAAGAATATGTGTGAAAACACATGATGCCCATTGGTAAACACAGTGTAGGGTCTAGGGACGCAGTGGGCTAGTTTATCTTCCTAAGGCTTTGTGAACCCTGTTAGTGTGCAAGGCTTCCTGAATTCTAAACAGTAACTCTACCAATACACTGAAAATAAGTTGCCATTGACGCTTTCAGCAGGATATAATGATCCAAAACAAACGGTCAGATCAATGTGCATGGTCCAGTAGAAACAAAATTAGCTTACTTCCATGGCCCAGGGCCCTAAACCTACAGTGGGCAAAAAGGTGTTTGGCAGCCACCAGTTGTGCAAGTTGTCCCACTTAAAAAGATGAGTGAGGTCTGTGATTTACATCATTGGTACACTTTTGTGACTGAGGTGGTAGGCATTCGTCCCGTAATCGGCGGGTTGCCGGTTCAAATCCCCGCTCTGTCCGTCTCGGTCGTCGTGTCCTTGGGCAAGATATTTCACCCCGTTGCCTGCTGGTGGTGGTCAGAGGGCCTGTGTCCGGCAGCCTCGCCTCTGTCAGTGTGCCCCAGAGCTGCTGTGGCTACAATGCAGTAGCTTGTTGCCATCACCGTGTGAATGACTAAATGTAAAGCGCTTTGTAGTCCTCTGACTAAAAAAACGCTATACAAATCCAAGCCATTTACCATTCAACTGTGAGAGACGGAATGTAAATAAATTCCAGGAAATCAAATTGTATGATTTTTAAATAATTTTTTTGTATAATGGTGCAGAAAATATAGTATTTGGCCAATAGCAAAAGTTCTCCTCAATACTTTGTAATGTAACCTTGGTTGGCAATGACAGAGGTCAAACGTTTCCTGTAGGTCTTCACCAGGTTTTCACACACTGTAGCTGGTATTTTGGCCCATTCCTCCATGCAGATCTTCTCTAGAGCCTTGATGTTTTGGGGATGTCCCCGGGCAACATGAACTTTCAACTCCCTCCACAGATTCTCTATTGGATTGAGGTCTGGAGACTGGCTAGGCCACTCCAGGAACCATGAAATGTTTTTTACGTAGCCATTCCTTCGTTGCCTGGGTGTATCGGGATCATTGTGTTGCTGTGAGATCCAGCCACGTTTCATCTTCAATGCTCTGACTGTTGGAAGGAGGTTTTTGCCCAACATTTCACATTATATGGCCTCCTTCATCCTTTCCATAATATGGATCAGTCGTCCTGTCCCCTTCGAAGAAAAGCAGCCCCAAAGCATAATGTTTCCACCCCCATGCTTCACAGTGGGTATGGTGTTATTGGGATGCAATTCAGCATTCTTATAATAATAAATGTGTCGGCCAGACTTTTGTTACAGCAGCCTTTTTACCATAACATGGGACTTGGATCACAACCTTATGAATGTACAAAAAATAAATGTTGGAATTTTCTAAACTATCCTATTATGCTAATGCACAATCTCTTTACACATCTTTACCAGGAGCTCTAACAAATTTGTCCAGGTCTGCATGTGAGTGGCATAAGTTTGTGAACCTCTTGGAATAGCTCTAAATTGGCAGGTGAAATTGGACTCTTGTGATTTCAGTCAGATGTGAATGCGAAACCTCGCTTGAAGAGCAGCAGTCCATCAAATATGACACACAAAAGGGAACATTAATTCTTATAAGGGTGGAGAAAGTAACAAAATTCTCACAGACCCCAAAAATCTGCAGATGGGTACGAAGGGATGATATGTAAAAGTATTTTGTTTATTTGATATCTTTAATTTTCACGACTGTAACTTTTTCACTCTGCATCTCTAGCCAGAACATAAGAACATTGAAGGTCCTGCTGCAATGTTTATTAATTTAATATTATTTTTGCATGACAGGTTGAGGAACTAGACTTTGATAACCAGTAAGAGAGAAGTGTGTTTTCCTACTCTTGCTGATGAACAGAATTGGAGCATTAGTTCATCTACTAAGAGAATAACAATGCTTCCCATTCTGCTGTCCTTTTGTTTTGTTTAAAAAGGAAAGACCAGATCAGATTGGATTGGATCATTAGGCAATTATATTTGTTTCTTTGAGTGAAAAACATTTAACAGTGACATCTGACTGAAGTGTCGCCACAGTCTGCAAGTGTGTAAGCGTTGTTCACACTGAACAAACGTCTGACACAGCAATATAAGAGAGTTGCTAATTTATGCTGTAGCAGCTGAACTACTTTCATGTCACTTTAAGGGATACACAGTATTGTAATTCACAAAAATTCTAAACACAGTTGACTAAGTACAAAAAATAAAAACAATTAGAACATTTTAGTGCAGAAACATAGATCCAAATGGTTTTCCAACTGGCATGGCTCATGCCGTCTGTCCACAACATCCCTCAGATTTTATTTCAAGAACTGATGGGAAAATGGGTGGAGCTAATTACTGGTCAGTCCTGGAAGAAAACTGGTTAAAGTCTGCAAATGATTTGAGACCAAAGGCTTTTAGCAAAACAGCTTCCCTAAGCGTTCAGACAGATCTACAATAGAAAAGTTTAGAATAAAGATTTCATTGTGTTAGAATGGCACATTCAGCATCTAGCCCTAAATCCAGCTGAGAATCTGTGGAAGGACTTGAAAATTGATGTTGACAGATGATATCCATTGAATCTAAAAATGTAGCTACTTCACAAAGAAGAATGAGCAAAAATGTCTATAGTGCAAAACTGGTAGAGACACACCCTGTACAACCTGCAGCTATAATTACATGAAGAGAGGGTTTTACAAATTATTGACTCAGGAAGGCTGAAGACATACACACCAAACTTCTAAGATGTTTATGTCCAAAAAAATTTAAGAGCAATGTATCATTTTCCATCCACTTGTCAATTATCCAATACTTATTATTGGATCTCTTAAAATCCAAATAAAATCTGTTAAAGCTTGAAGGAATATAGAAACAAACAACCAAAGTTTTTAAATAGGTTTCTTTAAAAATCTTAATATATTTATACTGGAAAATTTTATTTTCAACTTTTGTCTTCTTCCTTTTCAAAAATTATGCACATCCCTCTCAAATCTATATTTAAATGTTCTTTCCACAAACCTAAAAGCTTCTTTCATAGATTTTTTCAAATGCTAATAAAGCCATAAAAAAAGCAATCACTTTTGGAAGAAAATAATTTTTTGTTTTTACTTAACAAAATGGTATGTCAAAAATTGTATATACCCTTCTGAATAACCAATGGAATATAGCAATTGTATTTTTATATACTGCATAATATATGCAGTGATATTAAATAAATTATATGTATTCTGATGAGGCTCATTTCAGAATAAAATTACCTTTTTAAAATAATTTTTAAGCTGTATTTAAACATACTTTTCATTAGGGCAACATTTCTGTATTGTAATATATTTACTGTTGTTCGGTTATAATATTCTAATCTTGAAGAGTAACTAAACCCCAAAACAACTTTATTTTGCCTATAAACTGTATAAATGGGTATTTACCAATGCGATCTTTCAGTTTCTGGGGATTGTTTTACATTTTCGTGTAAACTTGTTTAATTCTACACTTTTTGGTCTAAAAACGTCTTAGTGCTGCCCTCTCAGGGTTGAACGGTGGCTACTGCACTTGAATTTTGTGATTGGTGGAGAGCGGTACATCTTTGCATCACAGGCATTGACTGTGTCACAGCAGCCATGGTCTCACAGACACGCCCCGTGGGTTTGGGTATAAAACTATCAGACACACCGGCCCTGTGGCGAGTTTGGAGTTGAATTGCGTTTTTCAGGTTACCATTATTATCACATTAGCAATTAGTTAGCATAGCTAACATACTGTTTTGAACGTTAGCCTATGTTAGCGTTACCACTCAAAGACTGGACCCATCCTGTCTCTTTCTGCCTCAGCAGCAGCGGCAGCGCAGGCCTCAGGCAGCGCTGACTCAGCGCCCTGAACCAGCGGCTCGAATTGATACGGCTCGGGACCGCTGGGCTCCATAAAGACTCCCTCTACCCCTCTACCTCCGGTGACGAGGAGATCCGCTGGCTCAGGGCGCTGAGTCAGCGCTGCATGAGGCCAGTGCTGCTGGCGCTGCTGAGGCAGAGGGAGACAGGAGGAGTCCAGTCTCTGAGTTGTAATGCTAACATAGGCTAATATTTAAAACAGTCGCAAAACTGCCAACGTCGCTTCGGTCACTGTCCATGTTTTAGTGTCAGATTAAGCTGCTGTCACTGTCCTCCTGAACACACCCCCACGTTCCCCCCTCCGCTTTTCTTTCTCCTTCACACTTGGCCACGCCCCTCCCTCCTGGCACCGCCCACTTTGTAAAATTTTTCAACTGTTGTCTGGGGGCGGGTTATGCTTTTTCATGGGGTTCACTTACACTTTAACTGTCGGCAGTCTGCCTTGAGGACCAGGGATGGGATACACTGCTCTATATAATAATAACAATAATGAGTATCACTTTGTGAATTTAGCTACAGAAATAAACTTTTCAGTATTGATGATGATATGGTCTTAGTGAATTTGTTGCTTAGTGTGGAGCCTAACATAATATAAAGCACTGTGTCTTCGAAAAGTTTACTTTTGTGACTTTTTTTATCACCAAGGCTGTTTCCAGGCTATTTTTTAGGGGAACACCCCTAAATTTTGTCTGTGGACCACCTTTAAAGGGTCAGGGGGCTGGATTTTTAAACTAAATTATATTCATAATGAAGCGTTTTAAACCAAGAAAAATGAGCCCACCCATGTGTAATCCCATTATCTTGAACAGTCTGTGTGCTGCAAAATAGGCTGCGATTCGGTGTCCGAATTTCCCGCGCTTACACGTGGATGTGACGTCAATCTACAATTCTTGCGCGTTCTCGATTTAACAGGAAGAAGGAAGAGAAAGAACCCGGATTTCAGACGCGGCTGATTGTTGTCAAAGATATTTACTAATGTTACACCAAAGTAAACACTATTACTTACTTCGTCGCTAGACATGTTGCTTGTTGTCGTACAGCTGGCGATGTGCGCTACGTTACTGAATTATTTACTTTTTGTGCACGCTCCCACGGTGGCTGCAGTTACTTGCAGCTCCGGCCGCGGCAGTCGCAAGTTTAATTTCTTCAAACCGGCCCCCTGATCCTTTAAGGTGAGGCAACACATCCTAATTCTCCCAAAGCAGTGGGCCAGATTAGGTTTGATGCTGTAAAACAAAAGAAGATATGTCAGGTTTTAATTTGAGATACATTCTTGTTAAAAACGGGTTTTTGTTAGAGACAATTCCTGTTTGTGTCCATTAGAACAGATGATGGTGTTATGACAAACTCTGAAATGTCTCTTGTACCTTAAATCATTATATTTGAACTGTTTGTTTGAACAATTATGAAGAAAGTTTACTACCACCCAGATGGCTGACTGAATTCTTAAAACATTCATATAAATTATTAAATTATACTTTTATACCTTGGTTGACCCTCTTAACCAGAGTGACTACCCAGCCCTGCCTGCTCTACTAGAGCAGCTAAAAATGAAGTACCTTGTGGCCTTGCTGTGTATGACTGAGCTGATCAGTTAACATTATCTCTCCTTTGAATTATTACTATTTTATAGTTCACCTCAAAATTATTTATTATTCATCTGATTTGAATTAAAATGTCATTTAATTTAACAATTAAGTTTGATTCTGAGCGGAAGTGAAATGTGAAATCTCTGAAAAGATAATAAAACAATATAAAGCACTGTGTACCACTTATCAAGACTTTGAGCTTTTAATTTGGGTTTTTTTCTTTTCTCCAAATCACAGATTATAATCTACATTCTAATCTGATGTTGTCTCTTCTTTTTGCTCGAAGAAAAAAACTTATGGCATGCAGAACTGGGTTCTGGCTAATTTATTTATCTTTATATATTTACTTGCTGTTTAGCTTGAGTGGATATTATAAAACATGGGCAATATAGGATTGTATACCCGTACATTCCTCTTCAATCTGATATCTGTCTCCAGTAGTCTAAAAGAAAAGGCCCCCATGTTTCCGTTTCTTATAAGTAATAGTTTATAAACCATTACCAATAACGATGCTGTTTTATATCTTTATTTCTTCATAACGTGTATCACAGTTTAATTTTACTTTTCAGTGGCATGAACTGACACATAAAGCCATTATTTTGATCTAAAGGCAATGAAGAACTGCCCTGTTTTCAGTTTTTTTTTTGTTCTCAGTGTCTGCTGTCACAAACCCCAGTAGTGGCTTACATGGCCTAAATTTGCTGACAAGGAAACTGAACCGTTATATCTTATACAAAAGCCCACAAACCCAAAAACCACAAGTAGCAGCCCTTTTTAACCCAACGCTCTCCTTCCTCCTCCTCCTCCTCCTCCTCCTTTTGCACCAGAACAATTTGTGCTGCAAACACAGATCTCCCGGAACAATCTCAAAGAAGGAGCGAGCACTTTGCAGCCTCTTGTGTGCAACTGTTAAATGAGGTGTTCTTATCGGCCCCTTTTTAGTTTCTCATTGCATTACAGAGCTTGTTTCAGTCCGGATATCTGACGTAGGAACTGTAACACCGCATGCAGTTGTGGGTTACTGTATTCTCCAGTGGCTCACATCTACACAGGATGTGCCGACAGAGCTGCTTGAAGGTTCTCTTGTGGTGAAGTGGATAGATTGTTTCCGTGCAGATTGTCAGTTTCTGTGTGTGTTTCAGCGAGTCTCTGCTCTGTAAACAAGATTTGCCTGTGCCCTCAAACCATGGCCGACAGAGCGCTTCTATCTGTACGACTGCTACACATGATTTTCTTTTTTTCTGTCTTCCATGGGTTACTGGGTATGATGGGTTGTCATGGCAACTGGTGAGACGATTTTCACTGTGGTTCTTTTTTTTTCACCCACAATTCAGAAAGGAGCAGGATACAAATTAACTCCCTGCGATAGATCAAATCAAATTGATGCAAAGAGAACTAGATACAGATGTAGAGAAAGTATGGTTGTATTTATTCCTCTAAACACAGGCTTTCAGGTAGGGATTGTGAGCTTAACCTGCACACAAACTGACTGTTTTATTATATTATTTTCTATTTTAGTAAAATAAAAAGAAAGAACTTAAGAAAAACCGAAATTGTTTCTTACAAGGACTCTCTGTAAAAATAAATAAATAAATAAATAAAACAAAAAAAGTGTTTTTGGCCTAAAGGCTGCTCTGTTTATAAACGCATAAATTCGTCAATACTTACTAGGCTTAGCAAAAATGCTCAACATGTATCTTTCTTATGGTTTCCCAACATCTGAACACGTTTCTCAAACATGTGCCATGAACATGCTTGCCCTCCTTTGACCTAAACTCTCCTTATCTTTCATCTGTACATGCACAGAGCTCAGGGTAATCTAACTGATAAGTCAAAATGGAAGCAGATGACTCGGCTCTTATCTCCCCACTGCTAAGTGCTGCAGGTTTACCTCGGTGCAAAGTGTCACAAGGCTTTCACACATAGACACATGCTTAGAAAAGCATACAAATTGGTTTGCACACTACTTCCATCTGATATGTCAATCATACACATGTGGGTGGAGACATGTCTGCATGTGGTCAGTGATGTGAGCCGACAGCAGACTGGCTTTTCTTGTCTGGCTGACGTGGGCGGAAGCCTCTCCTGACCACAGATAAGAGCTGCAAGTAAAAGCTCCAAACCAACAAGACAGAATCAGTAAAAACAGTCAATTATCATGTGAGGATGTGAGCAGCAAGATGTGCGAGTTAGGGATGAGAAGTATTTTAGCATGATATTTATTGTTATTACATTCTATGTCTGAACTGCCCGATCTGACTGAAACATTTTGGTGTTTTAACAGAGCTTATATCCTTACATTAAAACTAAATCTGCCACTCAGAGATAAAAGCAACTGTTTAGCTTTTTTATTCTTTGGTTATTTTATAGTATTCTAAAAGAAATCAAATAAAACACAAGAGTTAGAAAGTTTCTAGGTGTAAAAAGTGAATCATGCGTTACAACTGTTTCGGGTAAATTCCTGGTCTGATTCTCCATTTAAAGTAAAAAGAAGAGTGCAAATAATGTGTAAATAAAAAAAGAGCAAGATATGTAAAAGAAAATAGGCTACCCCTACACAATTGCATAACTGTGACCTATAATACACCGCCATCAAGACGGAGAACAAAAGTGGGTTGGAAACTGTGTCTTTAGTGCTCACACACACACACACACACACACACGCACAGCTGTGGGTGTGTAAATGTGCATCAATGTGCAAAGATGACACACTATTTGAAATGTGTAAAACAGAGCAGGGGAGGGCGAGTGTGAATGTGTGCATGTGAGAGCGTGCGCAGGCACAAGATTAAGAGGTATTTATTTCCGTCTTTTTGCAAACAGCGCTTCATAGAATGTGTAGATAGCACATTGTTTTCGCTGCGCTGCTCGCCCACAAACCCGCAATGACAATCTCATGGCTAAGTTGTCAACATCGATACATTAGAGGGATTGTTCATGGTATTGTTTTCTGATGAAGACGGATTACTCGTCATCACCAGCTCGCTCAGCTTTAAGTTGGGAGATATGAAATCACATTGATGCATTCGATAGAATAGTGGAGCTGAGAGATTTTAGATTGAGATCTCTGCGCCTTATTGAATTTATCTGGAGGTGGATCATATTACTGTTTTTGTCAATGCATTGAGCAGGCTGCAGGCTCCTGGTGTCTCATTTCTGTGGCCGTGTTATTTGTCTCGTTACACACTCAGTTTTTGTTTCAATAAAGCATAAACATCCCCAAAGCCAGCCTGCTCATCTGGTTTAAATTCGAGAAAGCTGTTTTTACATTTAGACTTCCCCTCTGTGCCTGTGGATCCTTTTCACGTATCTTTTACTCGCTGCAGCACACAGAGCAAATTGAGCTTTAAATCTAAACATGTGACATCAGAAGACAAAATGGTGGCAGCACAGAGGCCCTGGACCACCCACAAGCACTGTGGCTTCCCTCTAACTGAATGTGGACTAAATTAGACGCTGCCTCAAACCGTTACCCCGAAGCTTTTATTAACCACAATGGAACCTAATGTATCTGCGGCTTGTTCTGACTTCTTCTTTTTGACTCTGCACATGTTGCACCTCTGATACTGAGAAAGTTTAGTGTTAAAACTTCAGCTTCTATTGAGGGAAATCTTAAAACAGAGACTAAGCTGAGTGTAACTGTCTGTTTAGAGTGTGCTCGCACACGGCACATTTGTACAACTTCCTATTGTCAGTGTGTGTGACTATATGATGTTGTTTTGAGAATGAATTTGGCAAAACCAGCTGATTCATGTGAATGAAAAGGGCAAAGGCACCACTGAGATGGTTGTAAATCAATCAATGTATCTGCAGGGCTCATCCGTGTCACACAAATTCAGTTCAATCTGCCTCACATTTAAAACCACATTTATGAGTAAGTATCTGCAAATGTTTTTTTTCCTAAAAATAAGCACAGCATAATGCACTTTTTTTTTATAAATATAAGAAAATCTAAAAGATTTTTGGTTATTGTGGGCATGACCACATATAAACCCAACCAACAACCCACTTTCGAGGTGCAGTGGAAATTTACCAGACTCACGGACATGCCGGTTTGGTTGTGAGAGTCATGGAGAAAGGTTCTGGGCTGTTTGTGGCATCCTGCTAACCGGACAGAAGGAGAGCAGACAAGTGCTCTGCAGAGGCTTAAAAAGAGGAAACAATGTTGTTAGACTCGGAGCCAAAGACCTCATTTTATTCTCTGTTGTGTGTCTCTGTGTGCAGCAGAGCCACACAGCAGGTGGTATGTGTGCAGGACACATTCTGCTCAACAGCCTAACCTCAGATCACATGGTTAAAACCCAGAAGTGGTTAAAATAGTTTAAGAGCTGTAAAGATGCTAAAAGCTTAAATTTTAGTTTGACATAATAATTTTCTGCCAGATATTGGAAAATAAGTAATATATAATCACCAGGCACATCTGTTAATTTGCTTGTTAATGCAAACGGCAAATCAGAAAATACCATGTCAATAACTCATTGTATTTAAGCCACTAGATGTGCTGGAGACTATTTGCTGAAGTACAAACCGAACATCAAAATGTAGAAGAAAGTGCTCAAAGCGACCTTCATAGTTATAGACTTGTCAGAGTATTTTAGAAACGGCTGATCTACAAAGATTTTCACCCAAGCATCTCTCAGATTTACACATTTAATCCTAAAAATGGGAATATTTCCAGTTTGCCGCAGTCCAATGCAGAAAAATGCCTAATTGATGTTTAGGGAGCATGTGCAGACTGGTTTTAGATGTTAGAAAGGCAATAATAGCAAAAATAACCGGTTACAAACAAGGTGTGCAGAAAGTCAGCTCCAAACCGGAGATACAAAGTCCCACTGGCTAAAAAAAAACAGTTGATAAAAATCACTCATTCCAACTGCAATCACAGCCCTTAAAAAGACCATTTATAAAATCATTACAGAAATTCCTTTCTTTTTAAGTAACAATGTGTGTGATTTTAGTTCAGCTATATGTGGTCTTAGGTCTTTTACTGTTTGTATGTGTGTATAAAGATGATGTGGAGCCTTGTTGAAGATGAATTTCTGTAACCTTTCGGTGTCAGCCAAAGTATTCTATTCTATTCTAAACACATAACATGTTAAACCCTTGTTCAACAATAAGTTTGGTTTGGCTAGGAATAACTATCAACAAGTACCTATGGCATTTATTAACACAATTGGTAATTTAAATAAAAATGTCCAAGTCAGGGCACCACCTGATTATGAGGAAAGGATGGGCAAAATAATTTTCAGTATTGGTTATTGTTTTATGAATACCTGCCTGATAATGCTTAGGTATTAAATAACTATATAATTAAACAGACAACTTATTTCAAGTATAAGAGTTTATTACCAAAAATACTTCAACCTTCTGCTTAAAATATTTTAATCAACAAACTCACTAAGCTAGTAACATTCAACTATGTTACCAAATACAAAAGTGAAGGAATGATGAAAACTAGTAAATTATCATAGAAAAACTCCAAGAAGGAACAAATACGATTAAAACCAATGACCAGTACAATGATGCAATGATGTCTGAACTGTGACTGTTAGGAAAAATACAATTTATTTTGAGGAATTTGGAATGAGGGCAAATTTACTTTCAACACATTGGACCAAAATATCTATACAATGAAATAACTAATAGAATATGTAGCAATGTCAATTATGAACAATTATTATTTATGAGCATCGGTGGTCTGCTAACGCTGATAGGACAGTGAAGGTAGAGCTGGTTCATTGGTGGGATCAGAAACAGCGTCACTGTTTTGGGAATCTATAACTATTTTCTGATTGCTTTTCAGCATAAGTTCAGAAAGCCAGGGTCAAGGCTTATTCTCGGCCAGAATACAGTTACCAGTTTAGCAAATGGCAGACTGATCAATTTGGATCCAAGGTTTCTTTGAAGGTGCAGTCCTCCTCTTTGACAGTGTGGAAAGATCTTCCCAATACAGCTCATGGGGCCACACAAACAGAGAAGGAAAAACGTCCTTTGTTTCAAAGTTTTGTTCACCATGTCACATGGTCAGGCTGTGACACTCCTCCTAGAAACTGAAAGTGGGTTAATGCAGTTCATTCAGGGATTCAGCGTTTTATACCAGTCTCTTTGTTCGCTGTATGTTGTTCTGTCTCTCATGGCTAGGGGTCCAACATCTTGAAACAGATGGGATACAGCAGTAGAAGACCCCATCGGGTGCCAGTGCTAGGAACTAAGAACAGGAAGCAATGGCTACACTTTGCACACTTTAAAAGGTCTAATTGGAAAAATGTTGACTGGTCCGGTGAGTTTTGATTTTGACCACAACATTCAGATGGTATGGTTAGAATTTGTTGCAGAAACAAACATAAACGCAGTTGATCCATCCTGCCTTTTATCAGCGTTTTAGGCAACTGCTAATGGGGTGGGGAAATTGTCTTAATACACTTTGGGTTCCTTAATATTCCCTTGGGTATTGTTTAAGTGCTACAACCTACCTGAGTGTTGTGACATCTTTACCAGTTTGCCCATCTTCTGATGACTACTTCCAGCAGGATAACCCACCATGTTACTAAGCTCAAATCATCTGAAACTGGTTTCTTGAACATGAGGAGTTCACTGTAGTCCAACGACCTTCTAAATCACTACATCTAAATCTAATTGAGCAACTTTGGGATGTGGTGAAACAAGGTATGAACATCATGGATGTGCTGCCAACAAATTCATAATTTCAGCTGGATTGGGGTAGTTCGGTGTATGTTGTTAGTTGTTCTCACTAAAAGCAAATCTTAATTTTAGTTTTTGTGCATTGTTAAAAATGACCCTTGAGGAAAATCGTCCTTGTTTAGGTCATGAATATCGTGTCGCTGCTGATTTATAGCTGAAGACCACTGTTTTGTTGGTGACCATTAGGAGTTAGGACCAAAGCAGGATATAAACAGACTCACAGAGAAATTTACTTGGTGTATACCGTGCTGCTCAGTCACTGAGTGCTGGAGAATGTTTACTTGGTGGCTCATTCCAGAAACTGACCTCTAAGTATGCCACTTAGAAGATGTCAAAAACCTGTGGAGTGTTTTTTTCCTTTGCTCTTGTTGATTAATGTAACTGTCGAGTGAGCTTCAAGCAAATGTTTAAAGCTGCAGTCCGGAGAATATATTTATGTATCGAAGTTTTATAAATCTTTAAAATGATAGTGGGATTCAATACTATGATAAATGGCTAGTGCGCCACAACACTTTTTATTTTTCTTAATCCCACCTTCCTCCCATAGACCCCTATGCATTTCACACTGATGCCAAATTTTGGAGTGTTTTGGGAGGGGCCTTGGTACGTTCAAAAAATCTCTCTCCCTCAAAGGGAGCTTTAATTGGGTAGATGGGGAAAAAAATCCACTAGCATCTCCAGAGATTACTTAAAAACAGAGCAATGCATGCTTTTTCCACCTACAGGGACTAATTGTTACTACATCTGGGGTTTAAATGACTATGGCCCATTCCATACTTAGAGCCGATATCTGCAATAGCCAGTACGATGGTACTTAAGCAGATGCAAAATACAGAACCACACGCAGTTTAAGAAAGCTAACAGGTTCACTCAGACTGCCTTCAGAGGTGATCTGGTACACTTTTATCTGTATTAGTAGTGCAAACCTAAGCCTTCCTGGATGACACCCAAAGACCATCTGCTGACAAGATCTGACTCTTCTCAAACAGCAGAATTTAATGGATATCTCCATCTTTGCTTCAACTTTAAGTTATGTGAAGTCGCAAACAATGTTTTATTTAGTTTTTCACGGGTCCTGTCTGGCAGTGTGGCACTCAGAATTGAGGTCCAAGTAGTTGCCCAACGGATTTACTTTCACAAGTGGAGCATTATGGCTTTTGCTAAAATACTCCACTATAGATATATATGTGTGTGTGTATATATATATATATATATATATATATATATATATATATATATGTATATGTGTATATATACACATATATAGAAATTGCTGTGGGGTTTTTTTCCAGATATTGTGGACGACAATTTTTGTCCTCTATCATGTCACATTGTTAACCTCATCAATGTGCTTGTAGTCAACAACTATGCAAAAAGAGGCAACTCAAGTGAATCCGATTTGTTAATATACGGTAGATCAGGTGACTGAACTAGACCTATTGAAGGTAGTTTTTTTAGCTTACATCTTAAAAGTCTGACATGCCTTTGTTTTATTTGCATGGTGGAGCAGTTGTTAGCAGTGTTGCCTTGAAGCAAGAATGTTTTGGGTTCAAATCCTAGTCAGGACATTCCAACCATTTAAAGTGAAATTATAGATTTTAGATTGTAGCATTTCTACACCTATGTACGTTTATTAGAAACCCATTAGTCTCATTAAAATGAACTTTAGCTCAATTTGTTCCACAGGCTGGGTCTCAGATATTAGAGCATCCTCAATTTAAAACAAATAAACTGAATTCAAACCCAAACTTTATTTATTCCATTTTCCTAATTTGAGTCGCTGATCTTTTGCTTAAAGCAATCCTCCTCATATAACAAATGAGCAGCAACAGAAGCTGCAATAATCCTGGAGCAGTATTGATTTTAATCACTGCAACTGTTGGGCTGCTTGGCCTGTTTTTATGAGCAGCTATAAAACTGTGAGGAGATGGCCTGGAAGCTTTCCATGTATTACAATCAGAATGTATAAATTGCCCCATTACCCACCTCTCAACTGGTTACTCTTGGAACATTAGCAATTATTTTCACATAGATCACACTCATAAAACCAATAATATGGTGATTTAAAGCTGCATTGTAGAAACCAAGCCGCAGCTTTCTGAGGCAGGAGGGCTGGTGGCTTTTCGACATTGATTTCAGGCTGCTGTTAGATGTGCTTTACAAGGACAAATTGTATGTGGGCTTTTCTGAGAGAGATGGAGAGAGTGACTCTGAAAAAAGAAGAGGAGATCATCCCAGTTCAAGTGTGGGTGTCTGCTGAGGTGAAGTAGTTACTAAGGTTTGGACTATGAGCTGATGTGGGAGTAGTTAGATGCTTTACCTTTCAGTCTATTTCTGCTCATCTTGTGTTTTTATGTTGGCAACTGGCTGCAGATTAAAATGAAGCAGCAAAATAAAAAGAAAGAATTATATGAATCATGGTTCAGCATATCATTATTACTGAATATTTCTTAGGTCTGCGTCCTAGCTGTGTGCTATGCTTCTGCTTAGGCTATGTTGGGTGTGCATTTTTGTTAGAGCATTGTTTATGTTGATGGATGTTGGTCTAGGAAATGCTGAAGAGGGCTGCGGTCTTTCACTCTGTATTTATGGAGATGGATGGCTTCAGTAGATGGTGGGAGGTGAGAGAGGCCGCCGCTGCATGGTAGAAGTCCTGTTGACTGCCCACCCACCCATCATCCCATTACTTCTCCACTGGGAAACCCAGAGGGAGGACAGGGGGATGAAAGAAATATAGATAAATGATTTCAGTTTTGAGGAATAAAATGAAGACAGCAACAGTGCAGTAAAAAAGTGTTCGCTAACTACAGAGATCTTCTGTTTTTGCTATATATTTCAGATAAACAGACTTCCATGTTGAAGATAAACTCAATTTACGAATTAACTGTAAATAACCAAATTTGGAAAGCATACCATAACTTTTGGACTATTGAGCACACCTGAATATAAGCTGCCTCAACTAAATTTTAAAAGAAAATACATTTTATACATACACTCAACAAAAATATAAACGCAACACCTTTGTTTCTGCTCCCATTTTTCATGAAATGGACTTAAAGATCTAAAATTCATTCCAGATACACAATATTACCATTTCTCTCAAACATTGTTCACAAATCAGTCTAAATGTGTGATAGTGAGCACTTCTGCTTTGCTGAGATAATCCATCCCACCTCATAGGTGTGCCACATCAAGATGCTGATCTGACATCATGATTAGTGCACAGGTGTACCTTATACTGCCCACAATAAAAGGCCACCCTGGAATGTGCAGTTTTTTGCTGTATTGGGGGTCTGGTGACTCAGAACCGGTTAGTATCTGGTGTGACCACCATTTGCCTGTGACCACCATTTGCCTTTAGTTTTAATTTAAAATGTGCTGTTTTTTCAAACATAGAGCAATAATTGGATTTACATGGCATTGACTTTCTTTTATAACTTCCTATACTTACGCGACCAGGGGGGACTTGAAGGGATCACACATACACTTAACTCACGGTGCAGAACAAAACATGAGGTGCCACAAAGCAGGATGGGAAACCACCTCTACCAATCAGACTTCTTTTACCCGCCATTCGGTTTTCGTTTTTATTGCGTCAAAAAAGTTAATATGTCAAAGCGTCCCAAATTATCTTGTGCCCAGGGGAGAAAAACAGAAAAGAAGAGGAGGAAAAACACGCCAAAGACAAAGGTAATGTTACAGTAAAGATGATGTTAATTATATTATTTTGATGTTATAGAACGATGATCAATAATGCCATTAGCCATTAGCATACATGGATAGCTAATCTATAAATAGCCAGCGCTATCTGCTAGTTCTAACCAAAATATTAACAGTCAATGGTTCTAACAGATAAGCCTAGTGCTATTATTATGGAAAATAGTAATATGAGTACCTTCCTCGGACAGATGTGTAAATATTAGATCTAATCAGCAGGTGTATTCATGTTAATTTCATTGGCATCATTATCTCACGTTTTCCCAGCTTGTTATAATCAGTCAAATTACCATTAATAATCACAATAATAATTCCATAGTTGTAACGCCAGCTGTGTTACAGCTCATATAGTCTATAAAGTGTGTTTATCATGTTAAACTTTACACCTGTATTAGGGTGCACATCATTAATGTTAGAGCATAACTTAGCATTCCCACATGCAATATTATATTGCAGTTTACTGATTCTTTTGCATTCTGCTAATTAGAATTTCATTGTAATCACAATAACATTTTAATTATTACCAATATATGAATTACTAATATAATTTGTATCTGAAAAAATACATTGTATATTATACACTATGGTCTACATCATGTATTTATCTCTAGGTTTCTCATTTATATTACTTCATTTTATTGTATTTTTTTAAATCATGTTTATTATTAGACTGGGTTCACATACTCCTCTTCTGTCTTCAGATGCGCTGCTGAGGTTTCTCAGTCCCACTCTTGCCAATCCCTCTGTTGCCTCCACTTCAGCAGCACAAACCAGCAGTGATGCAGCAGCATCAAGCGCTCCTCCTGTTGCCTCCACCTCAGCAGCATCAAGTGCTCCTCCTGTCGCCTCCATTTATTTTGAATGTGCAATTGTTTTATTTAAATAAAAGAATGTCTAAAACAAAGCTATTAAGTTTCTTGTGAGTATACGTACACTAGCAGTGCAAGTACTGTACTGCGAGGGAAGGGGGCGCCACTTAAAATTTTGCCTAGGTCACCAGATTGGTCAGGGCCGGGCCTGCCTGGAGGACCGAGGGACGTGCAGGGGGAGAGGGCTGGGCGGTGTCAACACTTCCTTGCTATTCCAACTATCTACGGCGGTGTGGATGATACTGGGGTTGTTTTATACTCCACAGCGGCAGGATGGCTGACATCAGCCAAAGTGGCTGAGCCACTAGCGATGCCTGATTCAAATTCAAGTGCAGTATAAAGTTTTAACCTGAAGAGGGCCCCACACTAGCGGTTTTTGGTAAAAAAAAATTATTTTCACTAAAGTGTACTAAAATATAAAAAATAATGACCAGACATGTAGACAGCACTATTAGACATTCATTTATACAGTTCATCAGCAAAAAAAGTTGATTTTTGTGGTGAGTTGCACTTTAAAAGCGGCAATAGATGTATTTGTTCATGTGTTTTCCATGATGAGGGTGTGAAAACTACCGGTAGTGTCTTCTTATCTTTCCCCACTTCTCTCACTTTTGCGCTTATTGCTGTAGCGCCCCCCGCAGGCTGTTGGCGAGTAAAAAATTATAAATTTGCCAAATCGTTATAAAGGTCGCAGGGTCCAAAGCGTCTGAAAACAATAGCAGTTTATAGTCCCAAAATTACGGAAGTTAATTTCCCTAGCAACACCCAGGCCTGATTAATGCTTGACTTGTAAAATCAAGAGAATTTAACGAATGCAATATGACATGAAGTAGACTCAAACATCTCAAAAAGCAACACATCATGCCCAGATCTAGAGAGAGGTTTTGGGACGCCAGGGAACCACAGTGAGAGCAATTATCAATAAATTGAGAAAACATGGAACAGTGGCGAACCTTCCTAGTCCTGCCTAACAAAATTAATCAGAGTGCATTAACGATTAATCCAGAAGGTCACAAAAAAAAAACAGAACAACATCAAAAGCACCGCAGGTCTCATTTTCTCAGTTAGTTTCAGTGTTCATGATCTAACATAAGAAAGAGACTGGGCAGAAATTACATCAATGTGATTGTTCCTAGCTGAAAACACAACTGATAAAAAGAATCCCAAGGCCTGTTTAAAATTTCCTAAAACATCCTAATGATCGCTAAGACCTTTTGGAAAATATTCTGTGGACTGATTGAACAAAAGTGACATCAGTCTGTTGTGTCTCGAGTAAAACTAACCCATGAATGCTGCTTTCTTCCAGAATACCCTCAAGGATAATGACCGGTCATCAGTTAATGACCCTAAGTTCAAACCCATTTTTGTTTTACAGCTTTTGTTATTCCATTTTGGAATGGCTTAAGACCAAATGAAACTGTTTTGAAGTTGTCTAGTCAAACTCTGACCTGGTTATAATTCAAAGTTAATGCCTAAAAACTCTCCAGTGTGGCTAAATAAAAAACAGCTCAACAAAAAACAGTGTGCCCATGGCGATGAGAAAGACTCCGTGCCAGTTATTATTAATGCTTGATGGCAGTTGTTGTTCCCAAGTGTGGCACGACAAATTATTAGGTTTAGTAGGCAATACAATTTTTACAGATGGCCAAGTTGTTTTGAATCACCTTTTTCCGCCAAATAAATGGAATAATTGTAAAAAAAACTACTTCTATATATTATGTTCGGTCAGTTTATATCTATTAAAATATGTTTCATGAGCTAAAACGTGTAAATATGACCAAAAAGGAAAAACTGGAAATTTTTAAGGGGGAAATATTCTTTACAGCTTTACAGGTGTTGTCTTGGAGAATAGAAACTGGACACAAAGGGAGAAAGTAAAGCATGCAGTGAATGGTTTAAATTATCTTTGCTTAACCTCCAGAGTTGACTTTATCTGAAAACTATGTCAAATTAAAAAGTTAGGTTATTCATTCTACATGAAGGAATGAAGACCTTTAAAATAACTTCTTTTCAGTTAATTCTGATGTCCAGGCAACTAGTCACTGCATCTGTAATAAAAGCATGGGAATTCTGACTCCTTCTCCTGTAAGTGAAAAACATTACTGAGAGTCAGTTTGTCTCAAAATGTACCATTAAGTTTTAATTAAAATATTTCTAGAGAATAAGGTTGAAAGGCGAGTGTGAAATAAAGTCATTAAAGTAGGGAAATACAACTCATCTAAATCGTTGTGCTGCACTTACTGCTTCAAAATGTACTCAAAACTGCTGGGATTGGGTTACTTTCCCGAACCGGTGAGTGAATTATTGTGGAAGGAGTAATGGAAAAAGGCTTCTTTACCTTGACCCTCAAGATGCCTACCGCAAATTCATTTACGCTGAGCAACAGCGCTGAGTGACATCCAGGCCACATTTGCGACTCTATACATTCTCACTCACCCCACATTTGGAGGTCATTCTTGGCAAGTTACTCACCTCCTTCTGCTATTTGCATCCATTTCACATGTATGTATGTACATGTATTTGTTTATTATGTGTGAATAATGTATTATCTCAATATTGTATAAGGACCGAGTTTCTACATCAGGCCTCAACGTGGTCTCATTTAAATCGACACTTGGCCCCAGGGGTCTGATGGTGTCTCTTGTTTTTGTACAGTGATGGAAGCAGTAGGGTGGTGCATCATGAATTTTCTTTGAAACACACCACAGCCTAAAAGTGCCACTCAGTTAAGCCTGAAGAGACTCAAGTCTTTTTCTGGTACATGAAAGAACAGTTATTTAAGGGCAGATCTGGACTCTGTCCTAAAAAGAGAGAAGTTAAAGCTATGCTATGTTTTTTTTTAAATAAACCAAGTGATGACAGCGTTCACAAACCAAATAACTGTTCACTGATTTCCTAATTATATTTAAACACGTAACAAATAAAGCCACAAGCACATATGCATGAGAGAGACTCCAAAATGCACAGGCTAGGAAAAAGCATGCACACTTAACTAAATGAGTGTGTATTTATATATAAAATGGCTTCAGATAAACAGAGATTCACATGCGCACAGTGTGGTCCAGCCCAGAGCTCCCAGGCCTGTAATGAAGCCTTAGCGAATGTCTGCTAAGGAGGCTGGAACAGTCGGCCAAATCAGCCTGTGGTCTCATTCAGACAACCATTTTGCCTTCGCCAGCTCCCTGAGCCTCTGTGTTCAGTCACTGGGTGGTCAGGAGATCTAAACCGGCCCAAGAAGAGGGTGGAGCTTTAACAAGGACCGCTCTAAATGTGGTGAGTGTGGGACACCAAAAAGGGCCGCTATTTTTTTGATGCCGCAGAAAGGCAAAGCCGGGCCTTTCTTCTTCTTTATCCCAGTCTCCCGGTTCACTGATGATTGGAGCTCACCACAGACTAGGAGCTGTGAAAACCCAACCCAGTGAAGAAAACTTCTGAGCTTCCAGAACAACAGGCACTCAAAGGATGTTTCAAAGCAGAGCTCAGGCTATTAACATCTGCCGATTGCTCTCACTTTCCACTGGCACGACACAGATCTGTACGGATACACAAACACAGCACACACACACACGCACACTTGTTTCACCATTGTGGCTTCCTCCATCCACACAATACACCCACCACAATGACCTGGTGAGGCCTCCACCACACAGCATATATTTATTCCACAGCAATTTACCCTTGGGCTTTGACAGCTCATCGCTTATGCCACTGCGGCTTTTCAGTGGCACCACTCCCTGTGTGTCTGCTCATCTACCAGGCCTGCCTGTCACAAACTGGACAGAATGGCAAACTCGTGACTGAACAATGAGGCCAACTTACAGCTGTAAAATTAGGTAAGGTGTTGTAAGGTCCCAGCAGAAGTGTTTTCCTTTGTAATGTTTCCTAAAAATGTTTTATTCCTTTAACGTGACTTCATTAAAAACACCTTTTACCTTAGCAACTGATAATAGATGTATTTCTCCCCTACCACAACTGGTAATAACAGACATTTGATATAGAAGCGAATCGGACATTAATTCTAGACCCATCGTTCACCAGGATGAGTCTGGCTACCCTGAAAGTAGTATTTCAGTGAAAACCAGGAGAAACCATAAAATTAAAACGAAACGTTGACGTAATAAACCAAATCTCAAATTGATCACCTGTCAGAATGATCTGCTATCCACCACTAAACCTCTTAAAAAAGTCATGATCTGTAATTTTCACTTTTCCATGAGAAAAAATGTATGTTATGATTGCCTAACGATTATACAATGTCCGGGAAGCCGATATTTAAAAGTGAAGCGTTTGTTTACCCCTGGGTTCGTTAACCAGCCCACGTGCACGCGCACTCAAATACGTGGTTTTAATTTCTGTCCGACTTGACGTCAAGTCGGTGCAGGATATACCATATATAGACATCGCAGATCTACCTATGCTGCAGGAAGCCCGCCCTGCTCCTCTCCTCTCTCCCCCTCGCTCCTCTCCCCCTCATATTCAGTCGAGCGCCGCCATTACTGAATTCTAGTGATGGGAATCCCAGCTCTTTTTGGAGAGCCAGTTCTTTTGGCTTGGCTCACCATAAAGAGCTGGCTCTTTCGGCTCCTCAGATTTTCTGTTGCTTAAAGTGTATTTATTACCAAAATTAATGCAAAACGATGTCTACCAAATGTACCAAAACAAGCGGGGGGGGGGGTGTGAAAAAACAAAGAAACGGCTCCCAATGACGAGCCGGCTCCCATCGTTCACTTCAAAGAGTTAGCTCTTAGAGCCGGTTCGTTCGCAACCGACACATCACTGATTCGAAGTACGAACTCCACCGTGAAAGATGCAGAAAGTTTCTTCACGCAATGATGCATGAAGAAGACATATTCGTGTCAGTCTTTTATTTTAATCAGCTACATCAGCTAAAACCATTTCTGCCAGAAACGTAGTGCACACGTGAGTTGCTCTGTTGTTGACTGCCAGAATCAACATGGAAATATTTTTTCTATTTTTTTACGCCGGAATCCTTTACGAATTTGGGACAATATCAGGCGAAGTTGGCATCAAAGCTCCGTTTGGAAAAAGGGGCCATTCCAACAATCAGAGACTTGCCTGCAATTGAAATGGCAAGGCTGTGTTTTTATTGCTCTGCTGTGTGTAACAAACAGCAGCTAACTGCTAATCTGGCTATTGTATGCTAGCAGGAGTAGTAGATATGGATTAGATATGCTGAAGCGTTACCTGCGGTGTCAACGTCAACCCCCCTCCTTCCTGCCACCAATCAACACGCCCCTCATTTGCATTACAATGCCCGTCCACAACAGCCAAAATATCGCATCAGATCTCGCGGGACAATAATGCCTTCAGAAATAAGGGTCAGAGGAGCTCTGTGTTAATTTTTTTCACTTTTTTTCAACTTTTCTTTTTTAGAAGGGCCTGAAAGACTATAATAGCGCGTGGGTATCCAAGATAATACTAGGTTATGACTCCTTTAAATTAGCATGATTAAACAATAGCTCTTTGTCAGGGAAGTCGTTTGTAATTAATGACTTCATCACTAAGCCCAATCTACACGCTCTATTTCTATCAGAAACCTGGTTAGACGTAAAAAAATACATCTTTACTGAAAGAGTCAACTCCGTCAAGATTTAGTGGTTTTCTCCAAGTTTAATGCTTCTTGCTTCATCCTGGAAGAAGGATGCGAAGCTCGCTAAACTGAGTCATTTTTCTTCTTCAGCTGTAGTTCACTACGTGTTTTCACACAAAACCTAAAGTAACTTTTGGCACCTGTCAAAAATTAGCGTTTTATCTGCATCCGAATGTGTCTTTAAAATTCCTAGACATCATATGTTAAATCCATGGAACATTTCAAACGGGATCAGAAAATAACTTTTCGCTCCATTGAAACTTTTTTTTGACAGTAGGGGAACCATGGACTGGCTGTAGAAGGGCATGACTTAGGCTCCCCATGGGCAGGAAGGATCTCTTTTAGCAGATGTTGCAGCGAAACTGAAGAAGCCTCTCACTGATGACACAGTTGTTGTAAGATAGTCACATGAAGAGGATGCTCAGGGTTGTCCAATAATCATAAGAAATGGTCAGCTTTACAGTCAGAAAATGTTAATCAGGTAGTTTGCATTAGCAATTGGCTAAAAGATGAATAGGCTAAACAGGCCGTGTGTAAATGTGATTGTGGAATTCAAAACAAAAGTTCTCTCCTGTATTTCCTTAAAACAAAAGAGCAATGGCATCCGGTTTTGTTTTTTATTTATACTGGAAATTGTACTTGTTCAGTCATATTTAAAAATATCAATTGTGATTAATTCACAGCATATCGGTAGTTAATATTGCGTTGTCTGACCATTTCTGTGTTTTCTTTGAAAGCACCATCTCTACTAAATTATCTATCCACAGTGAGGCTACTGTAAAAAAGCGTTTTCTTGGGGACAGCTCAGGTGAAACCTTTAAACAAATTTACTCTCCCATCTCACCCCCATCACCTTTCATTCTTCAACTCAAACTCAGTAAACAAGCTGGTAAATAACTTTTTCTCTAAAATTTCAGACATCATTGATACCATTGCTCCAACTAAAGTGAAATTAGTCTCCGGTAGAAAGAAGTCTCCGTGGACTAGCGATCCACTGGGACGTGCATGCGCTCCACCACGAACCCCATGGGAAAACCCCTCCCTTTGTTTTCAATGAGAGCATTTCCATTGCCACCGCCGAGCTGCGCAGGGCGCAGGGCGCCGGCCGCCATTTTGCCATCTGGCAAAAATAGGATCGATTCTACAGCACCAACAGGATACCGAACAAGCACAGCATCCGTTTTCAATAAAGATAGACTAGATTTTTTTGTATGCATTGCTATATTAATATAATCACGCGTATATTTATACATATATTTTGTCTGAAATAATCGTGCGTGTTTATTTATAATTTACACACATAATATAATCAAAAGGTATTTAATTTGTGAAGCTATTTTGTCATTTCCTGCCACATAGGACATTGTAGGTGCGTAGGTCAACAAATACGTTATTCAGATACGAGAGAAAAGCCGCAGGACAACATGGACGAAGAGAAACTAATACTCAAAATAGAAAATCAAAAAATACTTTATTATTTTACTATTACCCACATTTATTACTGGCTTTCATCGTGAGATCTCGCAATTTCCACGCATGCTTCAATTACACTGTTTTTGAGACTACTCCCAAGTGCTGCATGCAACTTTCTGCTTCAAGCATGCGCGATTCATTAGCATTCTGGACTCAGTGTGGTAAATATCTGCTCTGACTCCAGCTGTACCTGGGTGGGCGGAGCTGCTGTGAGCGGACTGGCCGCCTGCTGTGAGCGCTCTGGGATAGGAAAGGAGCCCACGGCAGCATTGCTGCTTAGTGATAAGAGTAACATGGATATGTGCTTCATGTCAGAGTCTCAAATAACACCAAAATAAAGTCGCTAGATTTTTTGCTAATCGTTTTGAAAAACAATCACTAGAGGGGTCTAAAAACTTGCTAAATGAAGTGACAAAGTCGCTAAGTTGGCAACACTGTTTGCAACTCACTGCTCCTCCTCACCTTGTCCTCCCCACTACATCAAAGTCAGTCAGCTAATGATAAGCAGGCCTACAACGTCACCCAATCAATGTCCACTTCAGGGTGTGGTTAACCCTTGTCAACCCAATCACAAGAAGCCCAAAGCATAAAAACTGATTTCATTTAAAGGCAACTCACATGCAGAAACAGTCAAATTAAAGATAATCATAGCATGCTAAATATGGCTGAAATTAATTAATCGCAAATAACGCAATAATTTCCCCTAATTATAACACAATACAGTCAAACTTAGTTGATCTTAGTTGAGAATGGTCCCTGGTACAAATGCTGGACCAAGCATGTGGTTAAAGTGGAAAGTAATGTCTCCCTTTTAGTGCAAAATATTGTCCAGTAGGGCTGGGCGATTATGGCCTAAAATGAATATCTCGCCTTGACAGGCTAGATAGAAGAAAGCAGTACAAAGATTGGAATGAAAGCTGTTTTAAAAACCCTCCCAAACACAAAAGCAACTACATTTCACCAGCTGAACAGTATTATCTCACAGATAGAAAATAATTTTTCAGAGAGAGGCAAATAAGACGGTAACCTATTAATAACGTGTTGTTTCAGAAAAACTGCGCTTCTTAGATTTAGAATAAATATTGTACAATTTGACGGCTGGGAACGTCAATAAATAATTTGTCTTTTAGGCAACATAAGTCTTATATCTGCAAATTAACTCAAAGATCGGCTAAACAGTCACAGAAATCACAGTTGGTTTTGCTAGGCTGAGCAAATTACTTCCAACCAAATTACTCACCCTTTGATGAAAGCAGCAGTAATGAAGTTCTTCATTCTTTGGTAAGATGAGCTGCCAACCCATAGCAATTGTAACACCTGAGCAGTTTTGACGGAAATGAGCTAAAATCTTTTATCCCGGGTGACATTGTGCTACAACTTTTGTGTGTGAAGAAGCCTGGTAGCAGCACAGGAGGCTTAGTACTGGACTTGGACACCCCTGATGTAGAGATTGGTGTGGTGCTCTCCCTGTGGAGTTGCGCTGTGATCTGAGGAGGTGCGCACACCACCAAATTGCAACTTCAGGCCGGATGTTGGGTTAGGCTGAGGAACATGTATATTTTCAGGTTCCAGGTGAAGTTCAAAATGTTTTTTATGCTGTCAAACAGAAGCCGTAGCTTTGTATTTGAAGATGAATAGGGACGAGAAGAAAGAACTGGATCACAGGACTTTTTAGATAAACTGTGACAAGGATACACTTTTGGAATTTTGATTGCATGACTCCCTCTTGACAGGACTCAAAGTTTTGTATCCAAGATGCTGCACCATTAAAAAAAATTGGAACAACTATTTTTTTTCAGTGGGATTATAAATACAATTTCAGGAACTAAAGACCCCTAGATGTTACACACTGTAACTTGAAGATGGTATGGATTATATTTAATATAAATTTCATAACTTACACTATTCACCATTTATATTGTTTAGTCCTTGATAATAATAATGACATCTTTGCCTGTAGTTTTGTTATTTCTTCATGAAATATGCGAATCTCAAATATGGGAATTTTTCATTATCATTTTCAGACAGTAAATTCTTGTCCATAAAGTGAGCTACATCTCAAATTATATACTTTTCTTTTATTTTTGGCTAATGCTCAAATCTGAAGTGATATTTTCTTCATGTGAATTTAGCTCTCTGCCAGTTATTTTTATTTTGGTGAAATATTTATTTTTCTCTCTGCTGCGCCTTCTGTGAGCTGCAGTTTTATAATTATAATCTTCACTGTTAGATTGTGGGTTGAGGTAACAACAGTATTGAACTTGTCTGGGTGTCTTACTGAAGCAATTAGCCCGTCTTAACCTTTAATCTTGCTTAATTCCTCGGCTGCACCAGATGAAACTCTCTTGGCCTTGCTGAAAATTGTCAATTACGCCAGTCACACTGAAAATGAAAACCAAGCAAATTTCTTCTCTCCCTCTTGAATTCCTCTGTTTTTCTTTCACTCTGTTTTTGCCATTTTTCTGTTTTGCATTGGTTAACATTCAAAGCATCAGCTTTTATGCAACTGAAGTTACATATTTTATCATGACAATAATCAGATCTAGATGCAGAGGAAGAGGAAGGAAGGAAAGGAAAGATAGATTACATTTTTTCAACTTGACCACAAATGAAGTTTGAAACCTCCAAGCTTCTTTTTGTTAATATTTCAAAGATGTAAGATAGTATAGGCTCAGTTAAGTTGGAGTGATGTTACAGCACAAGCTATGTTTTGTCCACATCCCTGCATCTGTGGAGCCGGTCGGTTATATGCACACAGCAATCTGCACAAGGTTAATTTAAAGATGCCCTTTTACAAAGTAAACAAACCATTAACATCCTGTGTGGTAGCATTCAACAGCCTTGCAGAGGTGCAGATTTTAGCTGGGTGACAGAGGTAGTGCATTAGGATGTTATAATAAAGCAACAGGTCTGAAGTTGAGGTAAGAAGTACTGTGAAAAGTGTCAAGTTGATGGTATGAATTAGGAAGGGAGGGGAAACCAACGTGTCTCCTTTCACTGCATGTCGCGTAATTCTCTTTCTGGGCTCTGGCAATCCAAACCCAATGTTAAGTGGCTTCTTGAGTTTATCCAAAGAGGTCAGAGGGAAAATAAAAACATCACGCGAGAGCTACAATTACAGCCCTCGAACATGACAAGCGTCTGTTTTTGTGCTTTTGACTGAGGGCCCACTTTTAATGGTCGGTTCTGGCTGCAAGATAAACAAACAGTCAGAGGGTTAACACAGCCCCTGTCTACAAGCACCGACCCGCCTCAGCCAGCAAGACAGCCAGTGAGGCTGAACTCTGCCGCAGCAGAAGCAGCGGTGGTTTTGGTGGCAGGGTAAATTACAGCACGGAGCAAAGCTGTGGTTTTTATATAGCATACTTGCACACTCACTTGCTTTTCCTTTCACTCTTTGCTCTCTTACACGATCAGACCCGCTCTGCTCTCTATGGTCTTTGGAGAAGTCAACAAAAGTCTTCAGGTTAGAAGTGTGAAGGTACATAAAAGCACAAATTCACACATGAAGTCACTTGGTGGGTGGGTTTTTCCCACAGGTGTTGCCACGACAGGACTGGCAATAAATAAAAAAATCTCCCCTGGCAAGACCTCCAACCTACAAACCTCCTGACCTCATCAAGGGAACAGTAATCCTCCGAATTACTGGTTCCAAATCCTGTGGGAAAATCTAAGCTAATGGGATCTCATTAAAATGAGAGTAAAGAAAATCCCATCAGGTGGCATTTACATGTTGCATCATTCTTTATTCTCCTCCAGCCTGCCCCAGGAACTAATTGGAGATCAGTTCAACTGGATTTCCTCCGAAGCGCACCCTGTTTGGATAAAGAAACCCTCAACAACGGATGCTGTAAAGTTGCTATTATTTCTTCTAAAGGATGGAATACAGGCAACACCTCATCTTGAAAGTGTTGCTCTTCAAATATTGGATAGTCTAAATTCACATGATGAAATTCATCTCTATGAGCCTCAGGGGTTTCAGAGAAACCAAAAATGCAAAAGGACTATGGGAGAAAGTTATTTTTTGCCTGGAGGGAACTTGATCAGCATTCTGATTGGTCAACATTGGTTAGCTAAGGACAACGTTGTATTCCCACTAATATAAAAGATACAGATCCAGGCATCCAGGCCTCTCGCACCATTATGGCAGGTCTTCTTTTGTTTTGTTTTTTGTGTCATGTCTGGCAGTGTGGAGCTCAGAGTTGGTGTCTAAGTACCAAGTAGAAGCCCAACAGATTTACTATCACAAGTCGAGCACTACAGCTTTTGCTACAGTACTCCGCTTGATATATGTGTATAAGACATTTTTATTAGAAATTACTGTGGGTTTGTTGGGTAGTTATTGATGCGCCAGGGACATGGAGACTGAAAATAAAGGGGGGGAAAAAAGTAGATGAGGAGAGTTAGGGAAAAAAGGTTAAGAGGGAAAGGGTGAGCTGAAGATACAAGAAAGGAAGGGGAACAAAGAAAACACAAGAAAACATTGCAGTCTCCCTCCACACCAGCAGGACAGCAGGGAGAGGGAAAAAATGACAAAACAAATCAGACAATGCAAACTGAGAACTACACAACCAAAACCCACAAATAAATATATGAATACAATAACAGCGTCACTGAAAAGCTCATGGTACCAATTATTACAAGATTTAGTGGTGGTCACCTCTGCCCAAGAATGTATCTGTAAACACCTGAATCCTCACACCTGTGTGTGTATTAGCATGCTGGTGTATATTAGGTTTCTCCATACGAGTGTTCAATAATTGACGCAAACACGAAGGAGATCGGAGCCATAGAAACCCAAAGGACCCCCTGAGCACAGGAGCCCCAGGCGGATCAATGAAGGGCTGACCACACCCCAAAGAGAAGAGCAGAGGAGAGCCCTGGAGGGACATCCAGAAGCTGCAATGCAGGGGCCAGGGGGGCCACAGTGACGAGCCCACAGTGACGTGCCCACAGGCTCCGCCGGCAACCGGTTACGCTAGGGCGGATCCAGCCAAGGGCCCGGAGGCCCAAGGGTGCCCCAACCCCCAGCAGGGACCCGACCAGAGACTGGCCGATGAGGGCCTCCAGGCCACAGGGGCGATGGCCAGCCAATGGCCAACATGTGCCGCCGCAACCCAGGCCAATCCCCACAGCCGACATCCTAATGGCCCCCTGGCCCCCTGGCCCCATGCCAATAGCCCCAGTGGACAGACGGCATCTCCAGGCCAAGACCAACCAGCACCCGGAGACCAAGCTCAACCAGCTTCCAAATCTCACTCCCACACACCGCAGAACACCAAGCATGTAACCAAGGTCAACCAAACTCACCAATACGCCGACCAAGCACGAAGCACAGAACAGGAAAACCAAGTGGAGACGCCGGACCCGAGCCACCCGACAGCTCCCACCAAACAATGCCCAAACCTGCCCCTCCCAAAGTGGGGCCAGTTCGGCGCGGCGGCTGACTGACACCCTGGTCCACCCAGGCCCGGCCAGGCAGGCACCAGGGATGAATCGGTATGCCACCCGAGCACCAAGCCTCAGACAGAGCCATCCACGCACCGGCAGGCAGAGGAATCAGTCACTGCCAGGGAGTGATGGAGGGGAAATAGGCCCCTCATTTGGTGGGGGGCCTGAGATGCGCCAGGTCAGAAGGCAGCCCAAGACCAAACCTGACAGATGCACAGGAACATACAGACACAGTCATGCGTTCCCTCCCTCTTACACCCATTCACTCTCACCTGCACGCCAAGACACACATGAAAGGACACTTTACACCCACTTCCCATACACAATCTATACTCCCAGGTCCAGGTACTGATACACTAGCAGAGCAACCAGCCCCCAGACCCAGGAGGTGGTTCCCCTACCCTCTAGGATGGAGACAAGTAGACCGCCAAAGCCAACACAGTGGTGAAGCTCAGCTCAGGCCCCGACCAGACCGCCTGTTCTTGCTCCCGGACCCCAACCCTTGATGGTCAATAGCGAACAGGGGTGGGATGTGGGGAAGGCAGCCACACATCCCCCAAACCCCAGACCAGGCAAAGGAAGACGCTCAAACCACTTTCCGAGAATTTCTCCAACATCAGCTAAAACTCCCAAGCGACACGGTAAAAACCATCACTTTTCATCGCGTCCACCAGCTCGGAGGTAAGAGGCCCAACAACAGCTGCCCGCGACCAATTGTTGTTAAATTTGAGCACTACACGCAAAAAGAGCAGGGCAGAGGCCAGGGCACAGAGCTGCGCGGAACCCATTACAGCGTTAACGATCAATATCCAGAAGAGATCCTGGATAGAAGGCGCGTTTTATTCCCAATCAGGAAGAAATATATCAGCGAAGGCACCAGAGCTACAGTGGCTGTAGATAAACTGTATGTTATGGGTAGCTGTTCAGGGATCAGCAGATCACCCCATGGCTTTATTTGGAACAATAACAGGTTAGTCTGAGTCATGTATCATTGGTTAGATAAGAGTTGTTTTATCTGGTAATTATTATTTAATGAGAGCACAGCTCTGTAAAATTGTTTACATCGTTCATTGTTGCCGGGGTCAGGGCTGTGCACTGGGATATCCGCTCTTTTTTTCCTCCTCTTCACATGTCTATCACCAAATCTCTTTGTCACTCCTTATTTTTATTCTGTCACTCACACACTCACAGAATTTTTTCACAACATAATCATATATTTCTCTCACCTCAAACACCTGCCTAACTTTATTCTATTTTTCTCTTTCTTATATCAATGCTTCTGGACTTACAATCAGGCAACCACAAGCACCAACTATGACTGAACTTGTGTTTATCTGTTTCTATGGTGACATACACTTTCCAACTTTAGTCACACAACTATGGCTACTCTAAAGCCTGCCGCACACGAGAGCTATCTGCTGAGCAAAAAGTCATTCGAGGCCGTTTGCTCAGCAGATAGCTCTCGCCGTGTGCGGTTAATTTTTGGTGAGTTTTCTGCTTCATGAGGCGTTGAGGTGAAAATCAAACAGGTTTGATATTAAGATCTTTAACCTCCTTTAAAGATTAAAGACAGATGTTGTCTTATTATGAGAAACTCATAAATCTACCTCAGCTGCAGATGATCTAAAATCACCTGAGTTTCCTAATCTGTTTTCTGCGTGCTATAACTCTAGACAAAGAGGAGTAGCAATGTTAATAAATAAAAAAGTTAGTTTTACAGTATTAAGCACCGAGAGAGATCCAGTTGGTAGATTTATAATAAAACTATCCATACATAACCAAAAGTTATGTATTGTCAGTATATATGGCCAAATGTTGATGACCTCTCATTCTTTCATTCCCTCTTCTCTACACTTTCTGAACACTTGGATTGCTCACTTGTTCTTGGGGGTGACCTCAACTTTGGTTTAAATTAAGAAATAGACAGGCTCAGTACAGCAGGGACTCAACACAGCTGGCAATCTTTAGATATAGTTAAGCAGTACATGAGTGATTATGGACTTTACGATGCATGGCGATCTCTTCACCCCAACGATAGGAAATATAATTTTTTCTCAAATGTCCACCATTCTTACTTTTGACTGGATTATTTTTTACTCAGCAGCTCACTGTTGACTGACAGTCCAGACACTGAGATACACCCTATTGCCGTTAGCGATCATGCTCCTGTTTCTTTAACTCTAGTAAATAAGAAAGAAATTCCACAAAGCAAAAATTGGAGATTCAATACATCACTGCTTAATGATGAACATTTTATTAAATATTTCAAAAAAGAGTGGGCTTCATATTTGGAGTTTAATGACCTCCCTGGTACGTCTCCATCCATTCTCTGGGAGGAAGGAAAAGCTGTGTTTAGAGGTAAAATAATCTCATTTTCATCAAATAAAAAGAAATTAGAAAACAAACATATTCAGGAGTTAGAAGAAACCATTAAATCATTAAAAGCTTCCCTGGATGAGGAGAGACTCGGGAGGGGGGGGGGGACGTAAAGCAAAGCTAGAATTAATTGAAATTATTAATAAACAGACCCAGTTCTTAATTCAAAGACTTCGGATAGAAAACTTTGAACAGGGTAATAAATCAGGTAGATTTTTGGCTAACCAGCTCAAAATCAATATAGAAAAACGACGATATCTGCTGTTAGGGACCAGACTGGGAATAGAGTATATGATCCTGAAAGAATAAACAACACCTTTAAAGAATTTTACAAGGCTACTCACCGGAGATAAGTCCATCAGATCAGAAATTTAACAATTTCTGGATAAAATAACACTTCCTAAATGATCAGATAGTCAAGCAATGGCCCTTGTTTTACCACTAACAGCAGCTGAACTCCAGGAGGCCCTCCAAAGCTTACCCAATAAAAAGGCTCAAGGCCCAGATGGATTTCGAGCAGAGTTCTATAAGGAATTCTGGAATATTCCACAGAATGTTGCAGGAAACCAAGGAAAATCGCAGACTTCCACCAAATGTGAATTCTGTCTACATTAGTCTTAAAATCAGGTAAAGACCCTGTGTTTCCTACCAGCTATCGTCCCATATCCCTCATTAATGTTGATCTTAAAATAATCTGCAAAGCCCTCGGAAAAAGGTTAGAGAAAGTAACTCTTCTTATAATACATCCTGACCAAACTGGTTTTATAAAAGGGAGACATTCATCCACAAATTCACGTAGATTATTAGATTTAATAGGTTATTCTTACTGTAAAAACATTGAAACTAATATATTATCTTTAGATGCAGAAAAAGCACTTGATAGAGTTAACTGGAAATTCTTATTTAAAACCTTACATAAAGTTGGCTATGGCAGACTTCATTTAAATTGGTTAGTATCCTGGTATAGATTTGGATTTTAAGCACTTTTCACAGACTTTAATTGGGTCAAAGTCTTGACTTTTGAGAAACCATTGAGGATAGTTATTATAAGCCTTTCAAAACCAGTTGTAAATAATTTCAAATCCTCATTTTCCTATTAGAGTATCGTCAAAGGTGTCAAGTAACGAAGTACAAATACTTCGTTACCTTACTTAAGTAGAAATTTTGGGTATTTATACTTTACTGAAGTAATTATCTATGGGCCTACTTTTTACTTCTACTCCTTACATTTTCACGCAATTATCTGTACTTTTTACTCCTTACATTTTAAAAATAGCCTCGTTACTCCTGCTTCATTAAGTCTTTTACTAAGAAGACACACAAAAAACGATCTAAAATGCACCAACTGGATAGAATTTGACTGCCATTTGATCATAATTTTAAACATCTACCATTTGGACACCCTGCTTGAATGCGACCCATTGCATACTGTGCACACAGGGTCCCGTTAACCGAATATTTTCCATATTAGTCCGTTTTTGTTTTTTTTTACAACAGTGACGGAAAATCCAAAGGCCACTTGTCATTTTGACAGATTATAATTCACACCCCTGACCATTTGGTGCAGACGCGCAGACATTTTTAGGTTTGAGTTGAAGCACGGAGTACAAGTAACTGAAGCAATAAATTAATAAGAAGAAGATTCCCATGAAGCCATCTGAGCATCATCTCAGACCAGGAGGCTTTGGAACGTGACTGTTACCGGTGCGGCTGGTTAAAGACGCACTTCAAAGAGTTGATACTTCAACTTCTACAGAAGTCTTTTTAAACCCTAGTATCTACACATCTACTTGAGTTTTGAATGTGAATACTTTTGACACCTCTGAGTATCGTATCGTTTCCATGTTTTTACCATCTGAAATTAACGGACGGAAATAATCTGTTTGACTGACTTTAGCAGTTTAAAACAACTCGCACTGAAAATGGCCATACAAACACTGTTAACAGAATAGTCTGCAAGTAGAACAGCACTCATAAAGCAAAGGCCTCCACCAGGGCAGCTCAACCCCCCCCCTTGTTCCTGGTCCCTCTGCGGATATTTCCAGAAAGTTTCAGTAAATGTCAATAACCTTTTGAGTTATGTTGCTAACAGAGAGACAAACTGACAAACTAACAGACCCTGGCAAAAACATAGTTTCCTTGGCAGAGGCAATTACACAGCATAGCATTGTTGCATTTAGTGGTGTTTACTTAGCACTCGCAAAACTTAACTCCAGAAGCTGAACAAAAGGACACCTAATGTAACAACATCAGGACTTTGGCAGGGCCGCTCCAAAATATTAATATCATTTCATGTTGGTCAAAGAAAAAATAACTTTAAACTCAAATCTTCTTGGGGTGAGAAAACTTTAGTGCTTCACTGTATATGGTGCTATTAGTCCACACCCCTCTAAAACACCTAAGCTAAATCATCAGAAGACCAAAATTCCTGTTATTCATACAAATGTAAACTTCTGCATGGAACTGAGCGTCAAAACAAAGCAAGAAGAGGATTTATGATAAGACTGTGAAAATGAGCTCCACACTTGCGGAAATTTTATGTTACCGACGGATCACTGAAGCCTCTTCTCTTTACCTACACACTGTGCATCTATCCAGCAAATGTATCTGAACAAAGACACTCCATTTTATTTTAGAAAAATAACCCCTTATGAGCACAATAAATATGGGCCGTCTTAAATCTAGCATGTCTTTTTACCAAATACTCACAGGATACTAGAAATTGTACTTTAATCTGTCCATTTTAATTTCCTTTATACATTTATGACCTTCTGAAACCTTGAGTGTTGCATTAGAGGAGCAGCTTATGAGATAAACAAGCAGAGGTTATTCATACCTGGAATTACAGTGGCCTATATGCGGGAAAGAAAAATATAATTTTACCGACTTACTAAACTGCATCTTTGAGTTGTCTGGAGATCAAAATCAATGTAGTATTTCAGTTGTCTTCAGCAGTATAACAAATCAACACAGCTATTTTGAACATGGGCGCTGTCAAATTAAACAGTTGGAAGATATGTAATGTAATCCTTAATAACATTTGAAGAATAAAAGCAGCGTAGTTTTGCTGTTGTGTGCTCACAACAGTGTTATTAAAAGATGAGCAGCTGAAGGAAAGAGAACATTAACTTGCCATCAGCACCCTTAGTGCATGTGTTGATCTTAAACTTCAAAAGTCATTTTGAAGTCGTCGTTGCAGTGGTACACCCTGCCTAAAAGCATGTGTTCATACTCTGCATAATATCCAGATAAAACTTCCCTCGAAATGATGTCAGGCAGACGTGCTAAGCTAGACATGATTTATTTAGAGTTCTTGCTGTGAGAAACTACCAACCCGTTGCATGCTGTGGAGAAAAGCAGTTTGAGCTTTTCCTCCTCTGTGCCTCATTGCCTCTGAATGTGTAAACAAACATGTCTTTAAACACGGTTTCTCGCTCTCTGTTACTGTGTTCACACCTGCTGCTGAGTTCCTGTAACAGATGCATCCATACTTTAGGGTCACCATGCACACTGTCATTAGCATATAGCAACAAATTCACATGGTATCTGTGCGTTGTCGGTGTGTACATGTAGAGAAAAACCCACCCACACACCTGCTACTCGCCCTCCTCCACTGCCGTTTGTGTTAATGGATGGGACTCTAATTACTCCTCTCACACTGGGACTACTGTCTCCACACTCGTCTCTCAGGACGTGCATGTGTGGTAATGTGTGTGAGTGTCGGGGTTAGCACAGAGCTCATACACACTGCTCATTAGCAGACTCACATTTCACCTGCTGTTGTACGTGTTCGCAGAGCGACACACTTGACTTCATAGAAAACCTTGTTAAACACAGCGCGGCGCTCTGCCTAGTATCAAAACACGTAGTAGCAGCTTTGCATATACATTCCGTTTTAAAACAGAGCTTTTCTCTGTTTGCCTTTTTCTTTCTTTCTCAGAGCTACAGAAAGAGACAATCGGTGTGCCTCAAGCAAGATGCTAAACCAGACAGACGCACTTCCCCATTCAGCCACCACAGTGTTGGTTAAAAATAACGACAAGGAACCGTGAGCGACTGACTCCTTCTCTCACGGTACTAATGCACACATCTGCATGCACGTTCACAAACACGGCGTTGGTGGCGGCTGAGGCATCCTGAGTCTGTGTTTTGACACAGCGTCGTCTGTGATGCAGTGTGTGTTGTACCATAAACTGTCTCTGCACTAGAGTGACCTCCCCCACCACTTCCTCTGTGTGTGTGTGTGCGTGTGTTTGTGTGTTTCGTCTCCCCTGCGGCTTTCAGACTCGAGGTTTAAGTGGAGCACAGAGAGCAGATAGGTCTTCAGAGGAAAAAGTGGTGTTGAGAACGTCTGCAGCTCACAAACAAAGGCCACCTGGCTCCAGGCTGAGGGACGGAAATGTGCTAGTCTCTGTGGCACGGTGACAAGTTTGTGCTAATAACAGGAGCCACACTCTGGAGGCCTAATTAGCCCTTCAGCTAATGCGGAGCTAATCAATCATAAATGCTGGAAAAACTTTGATGTTTATATTTTTGGGTAATGAGTGTCCTCATTTGTGTTTTCTGTAAAGGATGTAGAGGAAACACTGATTGGCTGCTCAGTTCTCTGGCAGATAGTTGCAGTTTATTCAATATAGCTCAAACTTATTCTTTTTTACTTATTTTTGTCAACCTGTCACTTCTGTCTAAGCTGCAGTTTACCTTAATTTCCTTTCGAAATATCCAAACTATTTTATGTGTTCCATGACAAACAGACATAAGCGAAAAATACATGTAGCACACTGAAATGGAAAGTTTTAACTTCTGTAATTTTTACTTTCCGGCTGCAGTATGCAAGTGATGTTTGCTGTTAACAGTACAATGAAAAGATTAGATTTAGTGGTTGTCTGGTGGGTTAAGGATATCTGATGTTAGGTATTGAAGTTTTTCGTAGGCGTAGTTACTGTAGTGCACAACAGCAGGTTTGCACTGAAAGTGGCATTGCCTACTGTGCATATGAACACTTGTGTGTGAACTTTTTGTTTCATACGTTGCGGCTAAAAAGAGAATTGTTAAAAAAATATATATTTGAGCAAAAATCAGAGGTGTCGAGGTCTCTTTTATGCAAACACAGATTCAATTTTACATTTTCTGATCACAGTGGTTTTCAGACTCCGTATAGGTGTCTTTTTGAAGAAACGTTGTGTAGATTACAGATATTGCATTTGCTGTTTTGGCATTTGTAGCAGTTGTTGTTCTCATTCACGGCTGTGGATCTGCTGTGGTAGGGGTGTTCATCACACTATAAGTTTGTCTGTGTTGTGATCTTGAGTACATTACCGTGCATAGATAATCATGTAATGTCAGGGACTATGCATGGACTGTTTACCATTTTCAGGGCATACCATGGTTTTAAAAAGCTACAGTTTCAGAACAATTCAGATTTTCTGTCATAACATTAAATGCCGGAGAGGGGGGATCTCAAGCTCAGTTGCCCCTTCTTTCCCCGGTTTGTCACATTACTACACTTGTCACTCTTATTTTTTTCCCTTACAATAATGACAACCAGTTCCTTGAAAGAATATTGGATAAAAACTAAATGACCTTTATACCAGGACTACTTTTATTAAGGTTGTGCGCCTCTGACCCTGGTCCAACACACATTAATCAAATGGCTGATTTCCTCCACCCCATGAAATCTAATTCTACAGACCCTTGCTAATGACCTAAATATTTGATTTAGGTATGTTAAAGCAGAGACGCATCTAATTCCTCATTTCTACTGAGCGGTACGGAATGGATTGGTGTGGTTCGATACACTATTTTATTGTCTGGTATATTCAGGAGATTTCCACCGCCAACCACACAACATTGCGTCATACTAGTGCAAAGGCAAACGTAACACACTGTTATGTCTCGTGCTGTTCGCCAGCACTGACGTTTTTCTGTCCCTCAGGCAATGGAGTGAGTTGTGTGACACCAGTAGCTCTGCTGTAATTGTATCCTACCACTGTCCTATGGACCTACAACTGATGGGGCCCAGGATTGGTGCGGTATGGGTCGGTTGTATGGGCCACTTTTACAATAGAAGCAGACAAAATAGCTTACCATTTAAAACTGCTGCCCTAAACGCCTTATGCTCACTTCTTTTTTAGAATTTCACCCTGAAACTGAGTTCTTAAACAACCTAACATTAACAATTAACTTTACAAAGAGCAAGAATCAGATGCTGAAATCACTACTTTTAAATGAAATCAATGCATAGCGATCTAGAGAAAACGCATGAAAAACAGTCTTATAAGCAGATGTGCCAACAAAGTATAGATTCATCTCTGTCTGGCTGACCTCCTCGGCTACTCGCTGCTGATCGGCGATGCAGAAGGAGGGGCAGACAGAGGGTGGGCCGAGACCGGCACCCGAGCGGACCTCCGGGCTGCTCGATTGCTCAGCCAAGTTGAAAATGTGTTCTCAGATCTTTGCCTGACATGCTGTCCTGTGGGGTTAGGCCTCTGCGTCCTCGTCTTCGGTTGTGTACGGCTGCATGTCAGGGGAGAGAGGAAGCTCTGTTTGGCAGCAATTCACACTGATCATCCTTGACTGCTCTGTGTCTGTGTGTGGTTTACAGAGCATGGAGGTTTCTTTGTATGAAGAAAGGCATGTTGATCTGTGACAGTTTCACAGCTACAAACGTCAAGTATCACCCTGCACCTCCATGTGTGTGGCCATCAAACATTATGTTTAGAAAGGATGAGTGTGTTTATATTGTTGTAGTTATTTACTCACATTTACTCATCATTATTCAACCTGACCCCATGTTTGCATATGAGATCCATTTGAAGCGTTCTTTATGTGGCAATGACAGAAATTGAAAGCTTTATGAATAAAAAAAATAGCATATGTAAATGGTAGAGAGGAAATTGCTCAGGTGTGTGTTCGTGTGTCTGAAGTCTGGATGCAGGCAGTGAAGCCACGATGCCTCCCTGGGCCTGCTTCCAACTGGAACACTGTGTCAGATTGAGCGACCTTCAGCTGACAGGCCCAGGAGCTCACTGGACCGTGTGTATGCATGCAGCAGGCTCTGTGATTGTACGGTCACGCATGTGTGCGATTGTGTGTGAAGATGGGTGCATGCACGCATGTGGGATTCTATCTGTGCGTTTGTACGTCACACATTCGGCGCGTACATGCGTGTGCGTGTGTGTGTTTGGAAAATCTCCCAGGGTAGCAATCCATCTTGACAGTCTGTGTAGCCCCATCACATCACTGTCACGCCACTTTCTCACTCGGACGAGTGATGGAAGGAGTCCAGAGGGAGAAAGAGATGGAGAGAGGAGGTGAATGACAGAGAGAACGACAGATTTCATCGGACTCATTGCGGGAAAGTGCTGTGACACACGTTCATCTGAAAGAAGAAAGAGGGGGAGAGAGGAGTGTGATGGTCAAGACAAAACAAACCTAACTAATCAACTTCCATATGAAACATGAATATTTGCTTAATTGGAAGTCTCAGTTCAGTTGATTTTCCTCTGAGGAAAATGGTGTGCTGTTCCAGTTTTCTCATTTTCCACTGTTGACAATAGATGAAGTTGTGCCAGAGTTATGAGCGCTTCATTTCTTCAGCAGAAATAAAACAAGCTACAAAAAACATTTCAGATTATTTCATTTATAATTTGCTGTAGCTCCATACATATATTTCAGAGATATTTTTGTGATATATTTCCATCAATCCCTTCTTATATTTTTTAAAACCTGCTTAATCCTTATAGGGTCACAGGGGTTGCTGGTCCCTTGCCCGTTTGTCAATGGTCAAGAGTCTGGTACATCCTGGACAGGTTGCCTGTCTATCACAAAACAGAGTCACAGAGGACAAACAACCAATTCACCTTACATGGATGTCTTTAGACATTGATAGCAAACCCATGCATATTCAGGGAGAACACCCAAACTCCATTCAGAAAGACCCTGACCGGAAGTGTAACCCAGGAACGTCTTGCTTCAAGGCAACGCTGCCAACACCTGCTTCACCCATTTGGAAATGGAAAATTGTCACTGCAGCATTGATCAGATAACTTTAGGTCGCACATGTCTCTTTCCAGAATTTATTTGCCCTAGTGGTGATTGAAACACTCTGTCTTATACCTACCTAGACTTAAGTTTGTCGAAGAAGTGAGTGGGGGGAAACGACAGGATTACGAGTCTTACTCCTTATTAATCATGATAATTGGCAAACGTCTCGCCTCTAATTGCTGCCTTCGAACAAATAACTAACTTAACTTAATTCACTGGTGGTGTTCCAAGACAAATTCCAACAGTTTCTTCCTGATGTCCTCTTTCTTGGGTAAAAAAGGCAACATTGATGTGTTATCTCCACAAATAACACAAGCCCCAACGTGTTCCATGTTATGGACGGTTAGCAGAGACACGCTCTGCTCTCTCTTGGCCACAAAAGCATTACAGCCATCCCATGGGCGGTCGCAAGGCAAGGTGGGCTTGTCTGTGAATGCAATTTTTCTCTGTGACATAGAAGAGACAGGCTTTTCCTGACTCACTCGTTTTTGCTGTCTATTTCCTTTCTGTGGCTAATGCAGGCAATGGTTGTTGGAGAAAATGTTTACCTGCAGCTTGCATAAGCAACTCAGAGTGACCGATTGTATTTAAAAAAAGAACAAGTAGACTAGTAGCAAGTAGGAAGGAAACTTTGAGTCATCATATAAAACAACCAGTCTGATAAAATATTCAATGTGAGATTGACATTGACATGCTTAAATATACTGATGCATGACAACTATATATACATGAAAAAAGTCCCCTGTAACTGTCCTCTAAAGCAGCCCTATAGTGGGTCACCTAAAATTTCTCCAGAGGCCAACCCTATTCTACAATGTTGAAAACACTAAACACTTAGCATCGTCACGTTTGTGTAAAGACCATAAAAAGGAAACTATTGATGGGATTGGGGGCATATGTTTTGTTGTTGAAGGTTGTTTTTGTGAAAAAAAAACTCACTATCCAATCTTTTAATCCTTTCTGCAGTTCAAATTAAAAACATTAACATGCACACTGAACTACGGTGATGAACACGACCAACTGCATTATTAAAACTAATTCTAAAATGACTCCATCGTCTATCTTTGTGTGTTGAAGGATATTCTTGCAGTCATATGGCCCTTAAAGTTTGCTTTGAATTTGGGGAGGGTTCATATGTTTGTAACTTTGTTGACAACATTTCTGTAGGCTCTTTTGCACATAATTCTTGGAGTCACTGATCACTGTAAGATGTAGTCTTGTAAAAGCAATCAGTTTTGGCAAGGACGAATAATTTTCATTTATTTATTCTGCACACCAACTAGGTCCTGAACCCGACACTCCAGTGTAAGTCTGGGTAAAATGGGGCAGAACAGAGAGAATAAGATGTGTAGACATATTCACAAAATATTTGGGCTAATTTCATTTTCTACTGTGTTGGCTTGCTTTTTTTCTGTTTGAGCCTCCAGACAGCAGTAAAACTGAGGTGAGACCAGGTCAAACCTCATTAGCAGGCCCATTATGTTACGAGCCAGTAATGTTTCAAATCCAATGGAGTTCTAAAGCCTAAACAGTTCATCCTTCCGTCCATCCTGAGTATCTGGAAATTTGAGTCGGAAATCCACTATAAGTTTGACATGGAAAATGTGTACAAACCCTGTATTGAGACTGATAGTTCATCATAGTTCAGAACCCTTTGTGAACAACGATTTAAGGAAATTCAGCTGCATTGCTTATCTTAATTCTTGGTAGCATAAATTTACTTCTATATTCCCAAAATGTGACGTTTGGCCTGCTTAGCTCCGCACCAGTAAATCTGACCCTTGTTGCATTTCAGAGTAATGATTTATAACATTGTTCATGACTTCATTTCCTCTCCTGGTGCATTGTCACTCAGCTGTAAATGTAATCAGTTCCTTGTCCAATTATGTTCAAATCTATTGTGTCAGCGGCGTTGTGAAAAGCAGGGCCATAGTTAACTGAGCCAGTGCGGAAACTTGGCTTGTTCGCCTTGTCAGCTGCTGCTTTTAACTATCTTCTGAATCGTCTCCAGATTGAGCCTTTGCTTCTTGAACCAATCTTTTCATGAGTTAGCTGCTTCAGGCGCTTGAGGGAAAGCTCCTTGATATGGTTGATGCTTTTTCAACCTCTGCGGAAAATGTGGGGCACAGATGGTCAGTGTTTGCTAGGAACCACAGCTTTTGAACGCTAAGAACATCCAGAAGATTAATCGAAATTCAAGACGTTTCGTGAATAAATGAAACAAACAAAACAGCATGATGTCTTAATATAAAGTAAATGAATCTTTTCAGTCAGAAGGTTTATTTCCAGCCTTCTTTCATTTCCACATGATCTTGTTTGTTTGGTGAATGCCACCATCACAGTCAAGTTGTTTATAAAGGAACCTGTTGGTGGAAGCACATCATTTAAACACTGGAGGGAACTGAACTTTGTATCCTCATGAAGACAAACAAGCCAGAAAACTATTCTTGCACAGTTTTTTATTAAATTTATTTACACATTGATATGCCTTAATCTCTTTCAGTGTGTTGCCATGATCTTGTTGAAGTTTATAATCCCATTTTATAAACCCTTGAACATTTTTGGCATTTTGTAACTTTAAAACCACAAAGCTCTGCATTTTATTGGGATTTCATGTAATAGGCCAACATGTAGTAAATTGTAATTTTGAAGTGAAAGCAAAAGAATACTTGTTTTCTTTATATTTTGTACAGTAAAAATCTTAAACTGTAGCATATATTCCACCCCTTTTACTCTGATGCTCCTTTTTAAAATACAATTAACTTCATAATTGATCTAAATAGTAAATGGAGCCCACCTATCTATAAGCCCTGTAGAGGACGCAGGAAACATGTAGAGGGAGATGCTCTGATCAGATGAGACCAAAATGGAACATTTGGCTTGCATGCAAAACACTTGATGTGGAGGACACTGCGTATAACCCTACATTTATTATCCCCTCCATGATGCATGGTGATGGCAGCATAATGCTGTGGAATTCTTTTCCTCAGCAGAGACAGAGAAGCTGATCAGAGTTGTTGGTGTGATAGGTGGAGCTAAATACAGAACAATCCTGAAAAAAATACATTTTCTGAGGAGCAAAATACTTGAAACTGAGTATCACCTTCCAGCAGGACAACGACCCTAAATATAAAGTCTGAGTTACAATGAAATAGTTTAGATCAACTGTATGCATGCGTTTCAATGATTCAAAGTTCAAACCTTTCTCTTCCCAAGAGTCTGGAGCAGGACTTGAACCCTACTGTTTAGAGATGCTCTCCATTCAGTCTGATTAAGGTTGAACTATTTCGGAAAGAAGAATGTTTAAACATGTTAGCTTCTAGATATGCAAACTCATGGAGACATACATCAAAAAGCTTGCAGCTGTAACAGCAACTTAAACTGGTTTAATGAAGTATTGACTCAGTGGGTTGGATGCATATACACGCCACACTAGAGAATTTAATTTGTAATACAGTAAAAAAAATGCATTTGCATTTTCTTCCACTTCACAATTATGCACTAGTTTGTCATCTAATCTACCAATAAAATACATTAAGTTTGTGGCTTTAATGCAACAAAATATGAAAAGTTAATAGGGAATGATGGCTTTTGTGAGGCACAATACATTGCTAGATAAGGTAATCATAGGTTAAAATCAGTTAAAATGGGCTAAAGACACTTTGGCAATCAACATCTTCAAAAAGACTCAAAGGACACATGAATTAATTTTCCACTTAAGCTCAAAAGACTTCTAACAAACTTGTCTCTTAATGGTTGGCCATAAAATTTAGCTGGATAATGTTAATCTTATTAAAAATTAGTTGTTCCATTTAATACTAATTTATTTAATCACTTTGTTCTATCGACTTGTTTGACTGTCTAGCAGCTGGAACAAGATGCTCTTCCCACACTTCATGCTGGTAATGTAACTTCAGTATTTTTAACCGCGAGCCTTGTGTCAGTTGCCAGGCACTGATGGTGTTTGTGTGAAGTCTTGTGCCTAGAGGCGGTCGGGGTTGTATCTCTGTGTGGCAAAAACAAGTAGAGGAACAGTCAAGTAGTCAAAAAGAGATTTTTTCTAAAAGCAAGGTTGAGGAGCTGAAGCTAAGGGATGTATCAGAGGAATGCCTCCAGAGACATCTACTTTTGTTTTTTTTTACTGTATAGTAGACGAGATTGGATCGACATAAGCAGAGTGTCGCTGTTGCCATGAGGAGCTTTGGGCCCCAAGATGACACCTCAAAGGGAGTGCAGATATAATAAATATCTGTAGCTACTGGTATGCTTTTCTTGCTTTTTTCCTGATACAATTTACTGTTAGATGTCACCAAAATCTGTAATCTATAGTGAAACCATTTCATTTTAACTCTAACTCTTTTGGATTCTAGTGTTTAAGGGCCCTTCATAGAGCATGAATATTCAAATAAAGTATCCTTATCTTATTAGAACATTTCTGGGCCCCCTCAAATATAACCTTCATTCAGATGTAAAGTCGATCACAAGTATTGTATTTTTTTGTACAAAATGTTTTCTCTGCTTTTGTCCACATTCCAGAGATGCCCCCCTGCACCCTCACTATGCTCTATACAATCCTACCACATACAAACATGAACTCTCTTGTCAGGGTGCATCTATGCCAGAGCATAAAGGTTGTCAAAGTCCACACTGAGTAGAATCCGGGCCAAGTAGTCAATCAGTCTGGATCAATTCCTCACCTTAAGGACCCCTTGGGTGGAGAGACCCAATAATTCCAACATTCAAACAGAGCACATAAGGCGGGAGAACAACTCTTAAGTTTTGTCCACACTTATGTGAAAATATTTTTTGGAACAGGGAAGAGAACCTCTTACAAGTTGAATTATCAACAAGGTATATCAAAAGAGGATGGGAGAGGCATTAAGCCTGTCAACACAATCTCCTCTCTGTCCAATAATCTTCAGCAAACTGTTGACTTTTTGAAGAAGCAGTATATGCTGAACTGAATAAGCCTATAGCAATAAGAATGAAGCTGTGATGCTAGAATAGTATTGAAGCTTCATTAACCCAGGCAGATTTAAAAACCCAGAAGACTTTCGAGAAACTCCAGGATGGGGACAGGAAGACAATGATATTGGTTGCTCTCAAAAAACACTGCAAACATGATTATTGATCACTTAAGTTGGACAGATCAGAAGATGGTAAATACCTTTCTTTACTATACATTAAGAGTATGATTAGAAATCTTTTAGGTGAAAGAAGACATTTACTTTGAAAAACTTGAAATATTGAAAATTAAAGAGCCATTTTGGAGGAAGACATTTTAAAACTGAAATTATTTTTAAATTAGCAGAGCAGAAGGCTTAGGCAGCTCATTAAAGGCAGACAGTGGCATCATTTAAGCTAGGTTTTTTACTGTACCTGTCTATGAGGTACTGCAACATTTGCCAAAGATGTTTAAAGTGCAACTCACCCCCAAATCAACTTTTTTTTGCTGATAAACTATAAATGTGTGTCTAATAGTGCTGTCTATATGTCTGGTCATTATTTTTGTATTTTAGTACATCTTAGTAAATCATTAATTTTGTACCAAAAACCGTTAGTGGAGTGCCCTCGTCAGGTTAATTTGCACTTCATTTTGAATCGGGCATCGCTACTAGCCCAGCTTGGGTTTCAGACGACGGCCATCATGCCGCTGTATATAGACTTTGTCCAAATTTAGGCCCAGTCTCGGCCACACCTCCGTAGCGAGTTGGAGTTGGAAAGCCAAGGAAGTGTTGACGCCGCCCAGCCCTCCACCCCGCTTATTCCTCGGTCCGCCAGCCAAACAGGAAGTGTTGGTCGAGTAGGACTCTGGAAGGGGGTGAGTTACTCTTGAAGTAAAAACTTCCTATAAAATATGAGCACTCATTACGCTTTAATATAAAACATTAGAGCAGCTTAACGTCATAAACAAGCAGCTAAGACCTATTTTTTCTGCTTGTAAGTTGCAAACATATACTTTTTTAAAGGATTTGCTCATGACTAGTTTTTCCACACCTTTGGTTCAATCTAAGATTCCGGTGTAGACCTTCAAACACAACGATTGAGAACCCCTGCTCTCTTCCCAATCACCACACCCTCGGTATCACAGGTATCACATCTACTCTAGATTGTTTTCAAGGCCTTGTAAGGATCTGCAGAAATATTACTTTGCTTTCAAAAAAGAATAAAGGATGGGTTGTGCACACTTCTGTATTTATTGGTTTTTCTAGTCACCTCATGACATCTCAAGATCTAGGCTTTTATTCAGCCCAGGACTTTCCATATCTTAGTTTTAAGGCAGTTCTTAGTGGATTGACTGGTATTATTTGGGCCACTGTCATGTTGCAGAGTGCAGTTCTGCGTCAGCTTTAATTTAATTTACAGATTTTCCCCAATAACCCTTCGATACATGGTAGAATTCATGGTGGATTCTATGAATGTAACTGGGTCAGATCCTGCTTCAGAAAAGCATCCCCAAACCATGACACCTCCAGTTCTATGCTTCACAGTTGGTATGAGGTTCTTTTGCTCATACATTTTTATTGTCCAAATAATTTGATTTTAGATTCATTTGGCCAAAGAACATTAATCCAGTAGCCCTGGTCTTTACTCTAAGATGACATCCATGTTTCTTTCAGCCCTCAAAGAAAGCTTGTGTGGATGGCCAGACCTGAACATGTTAGCAGTTATTTTGAATGTCCGCCACTTGAAGATTTATTTTTCTGATTTCAAATTGTGTTGAAACCTCTTAAAATACTTTACATAGGCTGTTACAATCGTCTTTCTGAAGGCTTCAGACTAGGGATGCAGGATATATCGGCATCAACATCGGTATCAGCCGATGTTAGGCGTTTTTTAACATATCGGCATTGGTCCGATAAGTAACAGAGGGCCGATATCAACAACCGATGTTTATTTATTTCTATCCTTTTGACGTTTCTGTCTGTGTTTTGGGGGGGTGTTATCCATATGGTTTTTGTTTGGTCATGTGACAGCGATAGTGATGCGGCGCAGGAATGTGGGGGTGTTTAACTCAAGCAGAGAAGCGATGTAGATGGTGTGGTTGATTTTTCACGGTGTCGAAAGTGTAGGGAAATAAACCGCATACCATATCGGTGCATATCGGGTAACGGCTATAACAACGGGATTAATATTGGGCATCGGTATCGGCCCAAATTTTCATATCGGTGCATCCCTACTTCAGACAGCTCTCTGGATCTCACCAAGGCGTTCACTCCCTCTTCCAAACTCAGGAGCACACCAAGCTCAATGTCTGAGGTTTAAAGAGAAAAAACGTCCTTAAATATGCTGAGTAATGATGATCTAACCATGTGCATCGGGTGTGATTTACCCCAGTGCCATTTTAGTTGGGGATACATTTGGGGGTGTCCGAATTTATTCCTCACCAGAAGTTTGCAGTTTTTTTTTATACATTGTAAAGTTTCAAAAGGTCTTTTCTTCAGTTTTGTACAGATATTTCCTAATTTTATTGTTGAAATGAAAGGTAATTTTCCAAATATGTTAGAGAACCACACACTGCTTACTTGTTTCACATGACTACATGACAAACCTGAAAATCCTCATTTCTATACAGAAACATAATGAACACCTTCTGATATCTTCTACCTCATGTGGAATGAATAATTCTAATATCTATGTTTTCAGCCTGACTTTCTCATTATGGTTAAACTCTTAAATGTGGCTGGATCACAGTATGGCTCAACACTAACAATGGATTCTGTTATTCCTCAGAGCTGGTACAGCAATTCCTCAGTTTTATCCGCCCACTTTAGATGGCTACTCTCAGCTTGGTCACAGGGCTTTAATCTCATTAACTGCCATCGTTGGGAGCACATCTAAATGACTTTAAAGCAGATGATGGGCTTTAATACAGATTGAATGGTAGCTTTTGTAACTGCTGTCTTTGCTTGCAGCTGGGCAGAAACAGAAGATCTTTCTTCAAATGCTCCTTCCTTACTGAGTATTAAACTGTGCCCTTTGGTGTGTGTCGTTACAGTGCTTAAATATAAATCGATTTATCTGGGCTTTGATAAGCTCTTTTATGCTTTTTGAATATTTCGAACATGGGCTTGGACCGTGGGATGAATTTGGTTTATTTTTTCTCCAGATGCACCAGCAAGTTGAGGGATTACAAGCAACAAGTTTTGTTTCAACACCAAACCAAAATACCTAAAAAGCATAAAGATGCACAGAGAAATCGGCTCGGGACCTTAATCTGTCGATTTTCAGTTTAAGGCACTCTGCTCATTGACTGATTAGAAATTGAAATTTTGGATTTTTCCGATCAGTGACCCCATCATACCCAAGCCCTATGGTTAGGGTAACAACACTCTTTGGTGTGGAAGTTGTTACTGAGAAAAGAAGACTGTGTTGCCTATTGTTTGAATCAGTGTGGTACTTTAAATGAAGTCAGATGAAATACTGTTGTATGAAGCTGTTTACAGGGAAAATATTTTGAGCAGTTCCGCGATAAAGAGCAAGACTTTAAGCAGATAACAGGAAGGCTTAAGGGGCAAAGTTGCTTTTTTGGTACTTTAGACCTCTGTCATGCTTAATCTGAAAATGTTAGCCGCCTTTGGGAAAACTCAGAAGTAAACTAGTGACCTAGAATTTTTAGGGAATACACAAGAAGACAGCTGTTTATTTAGTACAGCTAATCAACAATATGAGCCCTAAAACGGCTTTTTGCCTTTGTTTTAAAATAGTAAAATCCTGTTTTACAGCATCAGCTTTCTCATTTGTATTGTGACATCGCCTTTTCCCATGAATATTGACTTCTCATGGCACAAAAGCTAGAAAATACTATTTGAATGCTGTTCTTATGCATTCTTTTATTATGTCCCTTAAAAAGAAATTAGCTAAAATCAGTATCTGCAAGTCAAGCTATCTCTGATAAATGAACAAACATTGGTGACAAACATTGGTGACTTCAGCTTGTGGTGACGGGGTAAGCCGTATTGCGTCATTTCCTGTTGTCACTGTTGTGCTCCGTGGAGCTGTTTTGGTGTTCAAACGCTCTTGAATTGATCTTATTTTCTCTGTGCTGAGGCTTTTCTAAGTTATTTTAACACACAAGCACACTAAAACACACATTTTGTGGTGGTGTACTTTACGTTTTGGGAACTCCTCGTGTTTCACACAGTTTTTCTTTGGGTGGAAGGTCTCGCTAGCTCAGTTAGCTTAGCTTCATTGCGGCTATGGCTACTCTTCTCTCTCCTGTCTCTAACTCTTCTCTTCTCTCTCTGTCAGATGTTTAGCTACTTCCCTGCCTCCTTTAGTGATAGTGGTAACTGTAATAAATGTAATATTTTTGTAGCTTTGGAGCCGAGGGTATCAGAATTAGAAGCACGGCTCCGCGCTGTTGAAAAACCAGCAGATAGCCGAAGCCCATTAGCCAGCGCGGAGCCAACAAGGATAGAACCCCCTAGCTGTCCTCCGGTAGAGCCCGCGCAGCCGGGACCTCTAGGCGGCTGGGCGACTGTACGTAGGAAGCATAGTTCTAGGACCCAGCCCCCGGGCCACCACCAACCGGTCCGCGTTTCTAACAGATTTTCCCCGCTCAGCGACACACCCGCTGAGAAGCCGGCCCTGGTAATTGGCAGCTCCATAGTCAGAAACGTGGCATTAGAGACACCATTGACCATAGTCAAATGTTTGCCAGGGGCCAGAACGGGCGACATCAAATCCTACCTGAAACTGCTGGCTAAAGATAAGCGTAAATACAGTAAGATTGTTATTCACGCTGGCGGTAATGACACCCGGTTACGCCAATCGGAGGTCTCTAAAATTAGTGTTGCTTCGGTGTGTAAGTTTGCTAAAACAATGTCAGACTCGGTAATCTTTTCTGGTCCCCTGCCTGATCGGACCAGTGACGACATGTTTAGCCGCATGCTGTCATTCCATCAATGGTTGTCTAGGTGGTGTCCTGCAAACGATGTGGGCTACATTGATAACTGGAGAACTTTTTGGGGAAAACCTGGTCTGATCCGGAGAGACGGCATCCATCCCACTTTGGATGGAGCAGCTCTTCTTTCTAGGAATATGGCCGAATTTATTAGTCCTCCAAAACACTGACAACCCAGGGTCCAGACCAGGAAGCAGAGTCGTAGTTTAACCCACCTCTCTGCTGCTTCTGTACTGTTACCTACCCATTACCCTATAGAAACAGTGTCTTGCCCACGGCCAAAATTAAATGGATTAAAAGTTAAGCCAACAAAAGCAAATTATAGAAATCTCATAAAAATAAATACAACTTTGACTGAAAATAAATCTATTAAATGTGGTTTATTAAACATAAGATCTCTCTCCTCAAAGACTTTGTTAGTAAATGACTTGATTTGTGATAATCACATTGATTTCCTTTGTCTCACAGAAACCTGGTTGCAGCAGGAGGATTATGTCAGTATAAATGAGTCAACTCCTTCCAGTCATTTAAATTTTCACATTCCTAGAAGTACTGGGCGAGGGGGAGGAGTTGCAACCATTTTTCGTTCTGATTTACTAATTAGTCCCAGACCAATTGATAGCTACAGTTCTTTTGAACATCTAACCCTTAATTTTCCTCATCCAAGTTGCAAAACATTAAGACCATTTTTGTTTGTGGTTTTGTATCGTCCACCAGGCCCTTACTCTCAATTCTTGGATCAGATCTCACATTTTTTATCTGATTTAGTATTAAATACTGATAGGGTTATTATAGTGGGGGACTTCAATATTCATGTGGATACTGAAAGTGATAGCCTAAATGCAGCCTTTAATGCCATTTTAGACTCAATTGGCTTTACTCAAAAAGTACAGGGATCGACCCACTCAGGTAAACACACTTTGGACCTTGTACTGACATACGGTATTGAGTGTGAGGAAATAACAGTCCACCCACATAACCCGGTCCTGTCTGACCACTTCTTGATAACTTTTGAATTTACTTTAACTGACCATCTTAAATCTGAAAGAAAATTTCATTATAGTAGAACTTTATCAGACAATGCTGTAACAATTTTTAAAGAATCTGTTCCATTCTTACTTTCCTCTGTGTCTCAGAGTAACACAGTGGATGGCAGCAATTCTATCTCTAACCCTTCAGAAATTGATGGTCTGGTTCACAGCGTTACGTCCTCATTGCGTTTGGCATTAGATAGTGTAGCCCCCTTGAAAAAGAAAGTGGCTAGCCATAGGAGGCTGACTCCTTGGTTTAACGCAGAGTTGCGTACTTTAAAGCAGAATACTAGGAAGTTGGAGAGAAAATGGCGCTTTACACATCTAGAAGATTCCTATTTAACCTGGAATAACAGTCTACTGCTGTATAAAAAGACCCTTCGACAAGCTAGAACAGCATATTTTTCATCATTAATAGAGGCAAATAAAAACAATCCTAGGTTTCTTTTTAGTACAGTTGCCAAACTTACACAGAGTCATAGCTCTGTTGAGCAAACTATTCCCCCAGCTCTTAGCAGTGATGATTTTATGAGATTCTTCATAAATAAAATAAATTTTATTAAAAATAAAATCATTGGCACCCTCCCAAACATGATTACTTCTTCCTCAGTAAATGAAAGAACTGTAGAACCTCAGTTGTGCTTAGGCTGTTTTGATTTAGTCGAGCTTTCAGAATTATCAAAAATATTAGCCTCATCTAAACCTTCAACTTGTATGTTGGACCCAATCCCAACCAAATTATTTAAAGAAGTGTTCCATTTGGTTCCTGGCCCCATTTTGGATATTATGAATCTATCCTTAGTAAACGGATACGTACCACAGGAATTTAAAATAGCTGTAATTAAACCTTTACTCAAGAAACCTTCCCTTGATCAAGATGACTTAGTGAATTACAGACCTATATCTAACCTTCCTTTCTTATCCAAAGTCCTTGAGAAAATAGTTGCTAATCAAGTCTGTGAACATCTAAACAGTAACGAGCTGTTTGAAGAGTTTCAGTCAGGTTTTAGAGCTCATCATAGCACTGAAACAGCACTGGTGAAGGTTACTGATGATATTCTCATGGCCTCAGATAATGGACTGGTGTCTGTTCTGGTTTTGTTAGATCTCAGTGCTGCTTTTGACACAGTCGATCATAATATTCTCTTAGAAAGGCTTGGACATGTTGCAGGGATCAAAGGAACAGCACTAGGCTGGTTTAAATCATATTTGTCTGATAGATTCCAGTTTGTTCATCTAAATGATAAATCATCTTCACTCTCAAGGGTTACTTGTGGAGTTCCACAGGGTTCTGTCCTTGGACCAATTCTTTTCACCATATATATGCTTCCAATTGGTAGAATCATTAGACAGCATGGGATAAATTTCCACAGCTATGCCGATGATACACAACTATATTTATCCATGAATCCTGATGAACCCAGTCAGTTAGGTAGATTACAGGCATGTCTGGAAGACATAAAAGCATGGATGACCCTAAACTTTTTGCTTTTAAATTCTGACAAGACAGAAGTTGCTGTCTTTGGACCAGAAGTTCTTAAACAGAAACTGATTAGTCAATCACTTCATCTGGATGGCATTAAATTGGCCCCCAGTAATAACGTAAAGAACCTCGGCGTTATTTTTGACCAAGACTTGACATTTAAATCCCATATTAAACAGGTTTCTAGGATTTCTTTCTTTCACCTCCGGAATATTGCTAAAATTAGAAACATCCTGTCCAGGAGTGATGCTGAGAAACTAGTCCATGCATTTGTTACCTCAAGGCTGGACTACTGTAATTCTTTACTATCAGGAAGTCCACAAAATGCCATTAAAAGCCTTCAGTTGATCCAAAATGCGGCAGCAAGAGTTCTGATGAATATTAAAAAGAGAGATCACATTTCTCCTGTTTTAGCTTCCCTTCATTGGCTCCCTGTTAAATCCAGAGTAGAATTTAAGATCCTTCTTCTTACATACAAAGCCCTTAATAATCAAGCTCCATCATACATCAGAGATCTAATTGTTCCATATGTTCCTAAAAGAGCACTTCACTCTCAGACTGCAGGTTTACTTGTAGTTCCTTGGATTTCTAAAAGTAGAATGGGAGGCAGATCTTTTAGTTATCAGGCTCCTCTCCTGTGGAACCAGCTCCCAGCTTTAGTCCGTGAGGCAGACACTCTGTTTACTTTTAAGGCCAGGCTTAAAACTTTCCTTTTTGATAAAGCTTATAGTTAGAGTGGCTTAGGTCATCCTGAGCTATCTCTGTAGTTATGCTGCTATAGGCTTAGACTGCTGGAGGACAGACTTACCAATTTTCTTCACTCTGCTCTTTCCTTTTCTCCTACGACTCTCCAGTTGTATTACAGTAGATTCTGTTATTTCGACTGTTAACTTTGTTTTCTCTCAGTGTTTTTCTCCCCATAGAAGATATACCTGGTCTGGTATCCTGCTTGGCTGCAATGCCCTGTTGGACGGGGGGCATCGACTGGGATGATCCTCTCAGTAACTGAACATCCGCTGTGTCCTGTTATCAACTTTTTACTTTCTGTAACAGAAATTACTCTTATACCAGATCTTCTGTTCCTTCTGTGTTCTGCTCTGTCTTCTCAAACCCCCAGACGGTCGTGGCAGATGGCCGCTCCTACTGAGCCTGGTTCTGTTGGAGGTTTCTTCCTGTTAAAGGGGAGTTTTTCCTCTCCACTGTCGCTACATGCTTGCTCAGTATGAGGGATTGCTGAAGGATTGCTGTGGTTGGAAATCTGCCCAACCTCACGCCAATGACTGACGCAATCTGCTGGGATTCCTTAAATAGGAAACTTTTTAACTGATTGGAATGTTTGTATAAATGTATTGAAATAACTTCTTGTTAAGTGCCTTGAGATGACATCTGTTGTGAATTGGCGCTATATAAATAAACTGAACTGAACTGAACTGGTGAGGACAAACATTTTATGCCAACATTTCCATTGAGTATGTTGCCATATCTAATTCTTAGGTGCAGATAAATTATGTCTGGACTAACAGTACTCATATGTAAATTTTAGAGAGGTTTATCTTTTGTACTTTATGAAGACCTCAGCTGCTAGAGCCACTTCTACACAGCTTGACCCTGGGTGAGGTGAGACTCTGTGTCTGTTGCTTTTTGATTGAGAGAACTGTCTGTTGTTAAAGAGGCACTTCAGTCAGTTTTTAAAACATTTGTGAGCGATGCTACAAAAGCATGAACTAGAGTACACACTCTTGAAGATGACAAAGCTCTGCTTTGTGACCCCTGAGAGGCTGTTGATCACGTTTCGTAACAATCCCATCTTCTCAGGCCTGGGAGATGCAACGACTCAAGTAGTTATTCTGTCATTCACTAACAACCACTTGAACCTCGCTGCCAAGGAGACCCAGGTACTCCCCAAATCCCAATTAATGAGAGAATAGCTTGAAGAGGGTGTTCTTGACTCTGGCTGTGACAGCTTAATTGTAATTTTAGTGAGGCCCCTCTAGCAACAATCTCCTCTACTTGACAGCTCTGTGCTCCTGATTTAACTGAACGACCCCTTTTGCATATTCATTTAGAAGCAACAAAACAGTGTAGTGGCAGAGCATATTTCTACTGCAGGCCTTTAAGCTTTGTGTTTGAAGGCAAAGAGCCAGTATGCATTTACCGAACGTGTTTTCACAGGGTACAGATGCAATGAATGCTAATCATAAACCTATCCAAACAGAACAGTTCTGTGAATGTGTGTTTATGCATTTCTGTCAAAAGATTTTTTCATACAAGTGCTTGAGCAATATATTTTCTAGAAATGTCGTCTTGGCTGCAGGTAAGAACCCATCTGTCCAGAGTATTCACTGCAGTGTTTTTATGACTACCCACACACTTAACTGTTAATATTCATTCATAGCAAGCATGTGTGCACTGTGATAAGACTCTCTGGTTCCCTGAACGTGTTTCTATTCACTCTTTAAGATTCCAGGTAAATATAAAGAATGACGTGATATTAAGACCGTTTTCAACAGTTCTGTTTTGCCCACCCCTCCCTGCCTCCCAGGTGTTCTGCTCAGTCTAAAGATCACATGCTGCTGGTGAAGCTATATCCAGTCAAGGCTGCTGTAAAGCGAATGTATTATTGAGTGCTATGGAATAAGTCTGGACATAAATCTTTGTACTTGTTTGAGAAATTGCCTGCCATTTATAAATGAACTTGATTAGTTTTATGGAACTTGTCAAATCTTAACAATTTACCTGTGCCAACTGGCGATTCCTCAAGACTTGATTAGTAATCTTCTGCATAAAAGTCTAATGCACAAAAAATCAGTCGCATACTTTAATAAGGGGCATCTAGAGCAAACCATGAGCTATTGTTGCTTTAACTTACAGAAGGTCACATTAGCAGTTGTAAATGTTTTATGTATGGAGCATTGATTTGTCTATTGAAGCAGTCATTTATTACTAATGATAGTGAATAGATTTTAGAATATGACATTGTAAAGGGCTCACTAACAAGAAACTGGACCTGGAGAGCATTGAGCACAACAAGAAAGGTTGTAAAAGACTATGAAATCATTTCAGTCTAAAAGAAAGATCCCTCTGCTTTTGCCTCTTATCGCCCCTTTTCCACTAGGGTTTGGTCAGCCCGGAACGGGTCCGGTCAGCATGGCCCAGAACGAGCTGGTTGTGTTTTCACTACTATCTCAGGAATGCAGACATAGGCGAGGGCATCGGCGGGCTCAGCTTAAAGTGGCACAAAAGGTCCGTGATGTCATTCGTAATCGCCACAAGAGTAGTAAACAAATGTGGACGAGAGCGGAATATGATGGAGAAACAACATGGGAGGATTTCGAGGTATTTTTGTACATGCACACCATCAGGCCAATCAGTGGCTACTATGACATAGGTAGCCGTGTGACTGACATCACTTTCCCGGACCAATCAGTTCATAGGTGGGAGTGTTGGGTCGCTTCGGCCCGCTTTGGACCAAGGCAAAGGTAGTCAGAAAAAAGGGGTTGGCTCGCCCGCGTCAAAGGTAATGGAAACGCACCAAATCAGGGATGAGTCTACCCGTTCCAGACCGAACCTAGTGGAAAAGGGGCATTAACTCCCTACAGCTCTATGAAAATTAAACATGAGTTGCAGGTGTTGATTTATGAAAATATTTGCTGAGAAGTGTATTCACCAGTACCATCTTCAAAGCCATCAGAACCTTTAATGTATTCAGTTAGGTATAAGCCATTTGAGTTTCAGGTATCGTCCTGGTAGAGAATGTCCAACTGTAATTTGCCTGTTTGCTTGATGATTGCGTGCTAGCTGTGGTGTTCAGCTTCTTAGAGGAACAGCCTGGAGAATCTTTTGGGAGAATGACGTAGGTCAGTGAGGTTTGTAGGCATAGGGCTGATTATAATGTGGGAGTGTAAATCCACGAAGTGCAAAGCTAAGATTAAATAGACTGATTCCCCTTTACCTTGCAGGAAGCAGGGTTATTAGACTGAAGGAGAACAGATGCATCAGATTAGTGGTTATTCAAATTGCACAGGTATCTTTTCTGTCAATAGTCTTTATATATAAATACCTCCAGTTTGAAACACAGTAAACGTGTAAAACAAAAAAAGTCTTGCTCAGAAATTAATGATACCAATAAGGAGTCGGACTGGGGTCAAAATCTGAGTTAAATGGAAATCCAAACTTACAAGTCTGTTGGGGGCAAGGCTTGAAGCAGAGATAAGGCAGGCAGGCATGAGGTTAAAAACATTGCCAAGACAGGCAAACTAGACTAACCAGGGACAAGGCACGAAAGCAGAAAGTTGGCCATACACATACACAGCAAAGACTTGAACCTGAACATGAAGTCTGGAATGCAGAGGAAAACAAAGTCAATCTGGCAGGGACTATGAGGACATGGAGAGCTTAAGCAGAGGCAAGAACAGGTGAACATGATGAGCTCGATTGGCTAGAGTGAGCTGCAGCACAGCTGCACATGATTAGGCATGAGGTAAACACAAGATTCAAGGCCAGAACAGGCTGAATCCAGATCAGACAGGGCATTACAGAATTTAGAAGCAGGGCAGCATTGTCACAAACAGGACAAACAACCATGCACACACGCTTACTCCTAAGGCCAATTTAGAGAGACCAGTTAATCAAATAGTCATGTTTTAGGACTGTGAAAAAAAGGTGGAGTAACCCAAAAGAACCTACGCATGCACCTGGTAAACACGTCAACTCCAGTCTGATCAGAACCAATCAAATGCATCTCAATCAAATTCAAATAGTCCTCATTAAAGCCATTATCTTATTCTGCTAGCTTAGAACTTAAGCTTTTGAAATAGCCCATAATTGGTTCTTTTATTTCATAGTTTTAATTCTGTCACTATGTATTCAAGTGGGACTATTCTTTTCCTTGCTTAAAATATTTCAGTGCGTGTTGGTAACCTGGAGTTAGACTTCTGCTTCCACCCAGTGATATCTGTCTGTTTTGGAACAGTATTTCTTTCTTTCTATCTGGAAATGTAAGCAATAGGGTTTGGAAAAATAGTCAAATCTATTTTTCTTAACGTCTGTTTACTAAGACTTGGCAAACTGTCAGAGACTAGAGCTAGAGATTCATGGACTGACAAGCTAAGAGGCACACAAAACCAGAACCAAGAAGAGAAACCAAGCAGATTTGTCAAAACTGATTTTAGACTTGAAACTGATTTTTGACAAAAAGACTTGACTGAATAAGAATAAACAAAGACTAACACTTATGAGAGTAAACAACCATCTCACCCAAGTATTGGAACTCTCAGCCAGTTCTATATTTAAGGTTGTTTTCTGGTATCAGAACGAAACTACCTACTGAACCAGAGATTCAAATTTAGAAGTAAATAGATCTGTCATTTTCAAACAGTTTTCCTGCATAACCTCTTTAATAATTTAAGTGGAAAACACAGAACATTTTAATTACTGATTGTATAATTTAAGCAGTTAGACCAAAGTCGTACAATGAAAAACACAAATCCTTAAACGTTTTATTAAGTTCTCATAGTTTTAAATTTTGAATATATATAAAACAATTATGAATCATTACAACCCAATACAAGAAACCACTTCAAATATTTTCAACTAAGAAACTTTCTCAGATGTTTTGATTAATTTTAAAGAGATCTTCTTTGATTAATTTTAATTAAATAATGGCTAAACAAAGAGGTCTTTCTCTAGAGAGCATCTTCTGATGTGCGACATGCTAAACAGCTCATTATGTTTCCCACCTCCTATCTCACATATTCTAAGTATGTTGTTCCACAGATGTCACAAAACATTCTTAACATTTATAAATACCAGTAAAACTGTTTGAAACAGTCAAATGTATGAGTACCTTGACCATGAATCCTTTAAACAAATCCATCGATCATTCTCCCGACATGTAATGAAGTTAAGTCAGATATTTCACTCTAAATTTGCTCAGATGCGTATGGAAATGGCAAACTCCTTAAAAGAGAACCTAAAATGATAATTCCAATGAATAAATAGAGCTTTGATTTAACTTCTTGATTTAACTACTTCAAAGACAAATCTGCTGATGTTTGGGAAGTAGCTTGTTCCACAGGCAGGAACTCTTGTTGCACAAGGCTCTGCTTTCAGCTGTTTGCTTCTGAACAGGAGATGTGAATAAGTAATTACACTTCCTGCATAAAGAGGGTTTAAGTCTGTTTACATGGAATACATAAACCAGCTACTGTATTAAACTTCATAGAATGACTTGAATGATTCATGTGCTCATTGCGGGCCCATGGTAGTGTAAATATAGTTTTTGTGTATTTAATTGTTGTTTAACAGCGAGTACTTCTCAATGAAAATGCAAAGCAGAAATATTTTACTCCTGCTTAAAGAAGCCAATAAATTAATGATAGCAGTGCAATTTCTCCAACATACATTTGCATTGATTTTATAATTTTGTTACCAGCAAACAACCAGAAAGCTTTTAAATAGTCCACATTTAAGTACAGTAGACTTTTTTTGGTGCCAGTCAGAACCTCTGACAGCCAAAGTCCTCATTGGGTGCTGCCCTTCATAATATGCAAAAATAGTTGAAAGAATTAAAATATTTTCATACATTATATTAGAGGTAAATATTTCACCTTCTGTCAAGTAGTCAGAAAGGTTTGTGGTTGTATTAAAATTATGCAAGTACTCAACTTACAGAGTCTTATTCACCACACAAAGCACTTTTACACTATCCAAAGTCACATTTAATTTTGACAACCCATTTTAATTTTGATTCTGCCAGGGGGTTTGGCTGAAATGTAATTTAGTTTGTCTTTCAACATTTTAGTCTAATAAATTAACAGTAAATTTGGTCTACTGTCAGTGAAAACAGAGATGTGCTTTTTTAGGGGCTCTTTAAAGAAAATAATTTCTTTCTACTTCCATAAAACTTTTATTCAAGGATAAAATAGAGTTAAAGTTAGATTTTACACAGATTAATTTGTAGATTTTGAGCTAACTTTATGTAGATGTGCTTTTTTTCAAGATTTTTTCCAAAAACAAAGATCCTAAATAAGATTCTAAATAAAATCACATAAAATCTGTGGATGAATATCATCCAATATTGTTTTAAACAAAATAAATACTTTCAGGGATTAAAACGTAACAGATAGGTGATAATAATGTTATGCAAACCAATGACAGTCCTCTCAAAAGCAGGAAGTGTGCACATTTTAGAGCAAAATTTTATAAAAGTTACAAATAAGAGTGAAACAGTCAGTCCTTTTTTGAAATAGTCTTTTAAGATGCACCCTAAGAACACTTTCACTGCATTCTGCAGAAATCATATGATGCCTGCTGCTAGGTCTGAAGGAACCCTGAGTTCCTTTAAATCAAAGCTAAAAATGCATCTGTTTTGAGCTGCCTTTGAGTACGCGATTAATAATAGCTGGAATGTCATATGTTTAAATGTGTCATATGTTTTGTGTCTCCAATGTTGTATTTTATGTTTTTACTGTTGTTCTCGCCTTATCAATCAAAGCACCTTGAACTGGCTTGTTGTTGAAAGTGTGCTCTACAAATAAAGTTGCCTTGCCTTGTTGTAATTGGCAAGAAACAGAAAGGAAAACATATTACTGCCTGTTGCAACTGTTACAATAGTTAAAACACATTGTTTACTTTACACTAGGTTATTTGGGAATAACTACTGGGATGTGGCACAACAGTGAAGCTACCAAACAGATTCATGAAGCTGATAGAAACCAATCCGTTCATTCACTTCAGCTGACAGTAAACATGAAAAAGAGAGCAATATTTTGCAGAAAAACATAGGAAAAGGCAAGGGACTGTTATCCTGGGAAGACAGTGTGGGAATTAGATTGATCCAGGATCAGCAAACAGGAGAGCTGCTGGAAGCTTCTGCTTCATTAATAAGATAAACACTGAAGTGTTTGTCAGTTTTCAGCCAGGTACAGCAGGAACTTACATCAGGGTATAAGTGAATCATGCCGATATCCCAGGATGACCTGCTTCGTTATGTCTCTCCATGTTTGTTCTCTTTTAGCCTGTTGTTGTAAACCCCATACACATATGTGTATGTATATATGTGTATATATATGTGTGTATATATATATGTGTATATGTGTGTATATATGTGTGTATATATATGTGTATATATATATATATATGTATATATATATATATATATATATATATATATATATATATATATATATATATATATATATATATTTTATATATATATATATATATATATATATATGTTTATATATATATATATATGTATATATATATATATATATATATATATATATATATATATATATATATATATATATATATATATATATATATATATATATATATATATATATATATATGTATATATCAATCACAGTTATGGATCGTTGCTGACAGCGGTGCGCCTGTGATGTTTTTTTTCTCTCACAGCAGAAACAGGAGATCTTTTTTTTGACCAGTCAAGAGTAGCATATTTGCTACATCAGAGAGAGTCCAATCCTAGCTGCAGGACGCATTTCCATCTGTCCTGATTTGCATCAACTCTGTTTTTGACAAAGGCAGAACCCACCTCAAGAAAATACTTGATCTGTGTTTCATACTCCAGGAGTTTTTTTGTTTTTGTTTTTTTCATTTCTGTTGTAGAACTTTGATGTATACTGTCAGACACCTGGAAAAATCTTTGCACTTTAGCTGTAGTGTTATTGTGAATAATGTAGCCAAGAAACATTGCAGTAGCGTTGAGAGGAGCATAAAGTGGATGCCCTCGTGGAGCATCCCTGACCTTAGATCAGCCTAGATAAGCCATTACCATCAAACTGACGTGAAACGGCTGTAAGGTGCATTAACAGCATGTTCTTCCTTTAATGAGGAGCACTGTATCTCTCCCAGTTCCTTTCATTAACATAATATTAGCATCGAAAAGGCTCGAAGTAAGTGCATTTTTCTGCATGAATAATGCAAGTAAAAGACGTGTCGTCCTCTATACTTCTTTTCCACACACTGAGCTGCATTTTCTCTCTGAAGTAAATGTCTCTAAAAGCTTTTTTTGGGGGGGGAAGAGTGCAGTGGAGTGGACAACAAAGCAGAGCAAGAGGCTATATCGCCAAAAGAGACAGAATGGTGACAAATTATGAACAACTCATTACACCGAGGTGGCACTTTGTAGCAAAACACAATCAAACATGGAGGGGGCATCTCCTGAGACGTGTCGAAACGTGGTAATAACTCTGTCAATGACAAAAAGAATCACATTCAATTTCCCTAAAGAACAAAACCTCGTTAATACTTTAATGTCTTAAGAAATAGGATTTTTCTGAAGTCTTTCCACTCTGCTAGGTTTAGTCATTTAAATTGTTTGAAAACCATAATGAAGATAAACTTATGTAGAAAAGACCTGATGTGCAAATACTGTTGAGCCCAAATTGATTCCTACTGCTGGCAGACTTAGGTTTAATATACTTTTACCAGCATGGTTTTTTTCGTACTTGAAGTAATATTAAAGTTTTTTTTTGAGTGACCTAGACAGAGTTCTGACTTGATCTGTTTGAGAATCTGTGGAGGGAGCTAAAGATTAGGGTGATGGTGAGGAGGTCTTCCAACCTGTTAGACCTGGTGTGAGCATCATTAAAAATAAAGGGTTCAAAAGCCAGTGAAAATATCCTAAAAGCTGTTCAGCAACGGTTTGATTGCTGTTACATAAACAAAGGTCTCTTTATTGATTATTGTGAATGTTATAAATAAATTTGTCAATAAATAATGATAAATTACTCTTTTATAATTTTAAGTTTACCTGTAAGTTTTTTTTAAAGATATAAACTTTTTTTTACTGATAATGCATAGGATTTATTTTCAGCTTTCAGTTTGTTCTCAAGATTAAACAGCTTTCTTTAGACTGCAGGAAAGTCAGATTTACCTCTTAAATCCGAACATTTGAAAAATATGCTTTGGTTTGACCATGTGATCATGTTGATTTTCTGCGATCACACGCCATCAACCGGTCTACAGTGTTCAACAAAGCCGTACAGAAATCTATTTTCAAATGGCCAGCAGTCAATTTATGTTTTTTTCTTTGAACAGCTGGTGTCCCTGTTATCCTCCAGAGTTCTCTTCTCCAACAGCACCAACATTGTTCAGTAGTTCTGTTTTCTGCTGCATTTTTAGTGCACTGAAGATATTCCGTTCAAAAATCACATTTAAAAATACCCTCAATTTGGATTTGGAGGTACAGTAGCTGTTAATTAATTTGTTTTTATTATTAACATGTAAATATACCAAAGGATATGCCACCAGGCTGTAATGTAGGTACCTCATACTACCCTGAAATATCCATGAAAAGCACCCCCCAAAGTATTCCTGGTACTGAACCGAGCTAGGTATTTCTGTACTCTTAGCACCAAGTGTCTCCTGATTGGAAGGAAATAACTTTTGTCTGATGGTGGGCCAATAAAGATAAGCAACCATTTAGAATAATGCTAGCATGTTCAAAATAAACCAAATGGCCTCCAAATCCGAGGCCATGGTCTTGAGCCGGAAAAGGGTGGGGTGCCTCCTCCGGGTCGGGGATGGGGTCCTTCCCCAAGTGGAGGAGTTTAAGTATCTGGGGGTCTTGTTCACGAGTGAGGGAAAAATGGAGCGGGAGATCGATAGACGGATTGGTGGGGCATCTGCAGTTATGCGGGCGCTCTACCGGTCTGTCGTGGTGAAGAGAGAGCTGAGCCAAAAGGCGAAGCTCTCGATTTACCGGTCGATCTACGTTCCTACCCTCATCTATGGTCACGAACTCTGGGTGGTGACCGAAAGAACGAGATCACGGATACAAGCGGCTGAAATTAGTTTCCTCCGCAGAGTGTCTGGGCTCTCCCTTAGAGATAGGGTGAGAAGCTCAGTCATCCGGAGGGGGCTCAGAGTAGAGCCGCTGCTTCTCCACATCGAGAGGAGTCAGTTGAGGTGGCTCGGGCATCTGGTCAGGATGCCTCCTGGACGCCTCCCTGGTGAGGTGTTTCAGGCACGTCTCACCGGGGGGAGGCCCAGGGGAAGGCCCAGGACACGCTGGAGGGACTATGTTTCTTGGCTGGCCTGGGAGCGCCTTGGGGTTCCTCCCGAGGAGCTGGAACAAGTGGCTGGGGAGAGGGAAGTCTGGGTCTCTTTGCTTAGGCTGCTGCCCCCGCGACCCGACCCCGGATAAGCGGAAGAAAATGGATGGATGGATGGATGTTTAAAATACTGCACTTAGTTTTGCTTTTGATCTGCCTTGGCTAGGACATAATCTCTTACAAATATAAGATTAAACTTTTTTTTTAAAGTGAGATTTGCATTTGAAGAACACAAGATCCCTAATGTTCTATTTGTTTTAATATTGCCACGTAACACTACAAATATAACTAAGTTAGAAGCAGAGATGGGTTCAAAATGTATCTGTAAATGTTGACGTTTGTTTTGTTATTTTTGTCACCAGGTAGTTTCGATAATTGCTGTTTTAAAATGTGTGTGACTTCAGTTTGCAGCGCTGCTCATAAATGAGGATCAGAGATCGGAAGTGAAGAGCGTTGCTTGAGTCTAGCAGACAGAGGTAAAAATTCAGAGCACAACCAAAGTACAATCAAACATGTACTTCAATCAAAGTTTTTAGTAATGCAGGAAAAAAGCCCCAGCCTTCTGGTTGTGAAAAACAAGTTTTTTTTTTAAACAAGTAAAAACGATATTAAGTCCTGGTTTTGTATTTGAATAGTTTAGTTGTATTTGAATTACATAAATGCATTTATTTTCTATTCATATTATACTTTAATTTATATAGGCTCCCAGGTTATGTTGACCTATCTGATGAATTTGAGGTCATTCTATTTTAAAACTTTCTGTTGAAATTAAATTACAAGTCATTATGTTGTTACTCTGGTTTGAAAAAATGTAACCATAGCACTGTGATGCACTCTGTATAAGTGAACAAAGTGTGGTCATGTTTGCTTTTTAGTTTAAATCTGACATGATGTCCACAAAGAATTGCAAGGGGTCAAACTGAGACATCGCGGACAGTAGGGATGGACTGGACAGTTAACGTATCGTTTATGGTTATTGGAGAAAATCAAAGGAGAGATAAGAATTGTCATGATGACAGTAAACTAACTGCTGATGTTTGAAATCCTCAAAAACTGACAGTATGGTTAGGACTGTTACTTTTCCAGTTTTTCTAATGTTGGTCTTGAGAGTATCACCAAATCTCAATATACCTAAAATTATGATTAAATGTGCTGTTTATTCTACAATTGCATGACCTAAATTAACTGTTGTACTGAAGCGTATTTGATCCTGAGTAAGGTATATTTTTAGAAGAGTATTAGTGTTTGTGGGTCCCTATGTGCGGTGAATGGGATGAAGACAGTTGAATTTTTAACACTTAAACACTAATTTTTATTGTTTCAATAAATATATCGGGCTGCACAGTGGCGCAGTTGGTAGCACTGTTGCTTTGCAGCAAGAAGGTCCTGGGTTCATCAGCCTGGGGTGTTTCTGCATGGAGTTTGTATGTTCTTCCTGCACATGGGTTATTCAAGTATTCCACCTACCTCCCACAGTCCAAAAACATGACTGTTAGGTTAATTGATCTCCTTGGGTATGAGTGTGTGTGTGCGTGTGCGTGTGCGTGCGCGCGTGTGTGTGTGTGCGTGTGTGTGTGTGTGTGTGTGTGTACATGGCTGTTTGTCCTTGTTTCTCTTTGTTGCCCTGCGATGGACTGACTACCTGTTCAGGGTGTACACCGCCTCTCGTCCGATGACTGCTGGAGATGGGCACCAGTCCGGCCACGCAAAGGATCGATGGTATAGATGATGGATGGATGGATAAATATATCCAATCTCTAATGAACACCACTCTACTTTTTCATGTGAATTACTTACTGTTTTAGTTTTAGGGTAATAAAATAAAAAAAATAAACGTGATCAGATTTGAAATACAGTTACAGAGAATGTGAAAACAGATCAATAAATGGGGTTTTGAAGAGTTTCCCCACTCAGCAAAGCATGATTTGTTAGATCAGATCAATTAAAACTAAGCAGCAACTATCAAGGCAAAATAATATTTGAGGTTTTGGTTTGGCTCTTCTATCAACAAAGGTTACATTCCCAGAGCTGTGGTCAAGGTGGAAGGAGCAGTGAAGGGAAAAGGAAAATCAACCATAAACTTCATTTAAAAAGATAAATATTAGTATCATTGAAGAGTGGTACCATAAGTCCACTCACTACCATTTAGTCACGGGGCTTACTAATGGGCCTCTCAATTTCTCTCGTGTCTCATGGCTGTGGGGTAAAGCAGTGTCTAAGATTGAGTTATCAGCTGTTTGGACGCTATGGTGTTAAAGAGAGCCTCTGTGTGGGCCAGCACATGTTTCCCTGGTGGCATCATCCAATCCCTGTGGCTGGACTTCCCACTTTGCTTAATATCCCTTGTCAACAACTGCTTTGGGTTCACTTCTCGCCACTGGTATTCTAATCAGTCACTATTATGAGCTAAGCAGTTACACCAGCCCTGAGGCCAGCTGCTGGGCATGTTTAGATGTGTTTGGACGCACGCCTGCATTGCAGGCCCCTGCCAGCATGGGGGCAGTGCAGTTTGTCAGACCTTTAACAAATGGACACCGACACCCCATACCAACACATATAAATATATTTGTCCATGGGGTAAGGCCCAGAAGTAAAGATTTCAAGATTCTTATTTTAGTGCATGGAAAATTACTCTCGTCTCATGATCAGTCTGGGCAGCTTTTTCCACAAAGACTAACTTTTATGAACTGGTATGAATAGATAGGTTGACAAAGTACATCACACCATTTGCTGCACATTAAGGTACATTATTACGTACTTAGCTATTTTAATTGAAGCTCTACAAAGAAACACACAGCTAGATAATCAGAGCAAAGTAACGAGTTGATCTTAAACTCTTTTTGGTTATGAAATGAGTTCATCCATGTAACAGGAGTAAAACACCCTGCAGGAAACCGAAGTGATTTCCCAAAATGTATCAAAAACATAACGTTCTTATAGCATTCGAGCAATAATATAATTTAAGAAAACAAAAACAGAAACCTTGTACTTGTACTTGTAGAGTAAAAAGAAAAATGTAAACCTGTCCACCCACTTCACCTCTACCCAGGCCAATGATTTCTGTCCACACAAAGGTTTTTCTAATGATTTATTCTTAACTTGGAGCAAGAAAATGAGCTAGATAAAACATAATGGACGATAATTGTGCGTCATAAAACATAAATATGGAATCTTAACAAATATACGTCTAGGATAGTAATGTTACATTGGTCAGGTTTCCACTGTATAAGATGTTTCCTATAAACCAATTAAAGGAAGACACCCAAGCTTCAAAGTAATAACAGATGAAAATTACTTTCCAACATGTAGATAATAAACTACACTAACTACATGTTAGTAATTGTTTGTCTATGACATGTGAACCACTAACTGGTTCTCATACAGTTAAAATGGAAGCTTCTTTGTTCAATTAAATGCTCATTTTACTGGTTGCCCCTCCCAATATGGTGGACATGTTGCTGTATCGCTGCTGAGACAGTCAGTATGCCATCTAGCCAGAATTCTTTCATCTATGGTTGGCGACCATGTAGCAAACACTGGATGGAACCATGCATGGAAGTAGATGAAGAGTATTCATCTGGTTTTAATACACAGAACGTAGAGTGCAGTGCATAACTCTTTTCCATAATAATTGAAATCATATTTTTAAAACGTTTGTTTATTAACACAGGTTATCTTAGTCTGATCTTAAACTTGTTTGAAACAAAGTGTAATTTTTTTTTTTGTTAAAGCAAAAACAGAAGAAACCTGTAAGGGGGGGAAATACTTTTTTTACGGCATGAAGAAAGCAAATCATGCTAGTCTTTTCAGTTACAAACTTACCCTCAGAGTCACATCAAAACATCACTTGAAACGATTAAATTGATCTATCAAAGATGTGTACTCAGAGTTTTTTGACACATTGCTCAGCTTAAGAATTTGCACACTTGAGCTGTTTCCTCTCGCTGAATGAGAGACAGTGTGAAAGTCAGAAAGTGATGGGCAGCGGGCGGTTTGCCAACCTCAGTGATAAGTAGTCTACTGCAGGGCTATGAGTGTGGCGAAACCAGATAGTGGGGCCGGCAGCACTCAACATGTTAGAGGTGAGAGACCAAGGCAGCAAGGGCAAAACACTGACAACAGCATTACTTCTAAGTGGACAGCTTGAAGATATTAACACGAGACACTGTTTGGCCGTGTGTAGCGTCAATGATACATGAAGCAGAAGTGGTGCTGAGAGAAAATTTAACTAGACGGGCAAGTCAAGGTGAAACTCCAACACTGAGTCCCAGACTTCCGTTTGTGCTCTGGCCTTCTTTGTTTCTAACTGTCTCAGAAAGCACAAACCACGTTTGCGACTGTGGCAGTTTTTATCTCACAGCAAGTTGCTGTTACAAGATCCAACTCATGCAACATCTTTGAAACCACGCTCTGCTTTGATTGGTCGCCTTTAGTAACATCCTGTGGTGCTGCGTTTAGCTTCTCGCTCTCATTCTGACAGCGGCCAACTGGTACTTTTCAAGCTTTTCCAGATTACTGAATCATTTTACTTGTTGTGAATTATTCTTAAAAAAAAAAAACGTTTTCTCTTAACCTTCCTAGATGTGGATAAATGGATAAAAAAAAGACAGAAATGTTGCTGAAGGGATCTGATGTAGCAAATCTTTAACTGTAATAGCCAGTCGGTGTGAATACGGTGATGCAAGAGTTTATGTTAAAGTTTAGTCTGGATTTCTGCAGCACAGATGTGATTTCATCACATTCCAGATCCTTGAAGACTGCGTGATGCCCTGAATTTATTGCAGTGGGTGGAGTGAGGTAATTAGAGCTATTGATCTGGCTAAATGATAGCCTTCTTAGTGCTGAAGGGCATGCGCTCAGCAAGCCCTGGTGTTATCTGATGACCCATAAAATCAATGGCGTGGCTACAGTCTCCCAGGTGATTTACCTCATTCCATTTAGTTCCGGACTGAGTGGGTACACATAAACGAAAACAGCACACAGCGCCGTGCACTGTGTATTGCACACAATATAGGCATGCACGAACTCTGCACAGTTCCCTCTGAGGTATACATGAGTACAAAAACCTCATCTCGTCTTCAGTCCTGCATGTAGGTGCTTGTTCCCTTGGAAACCACATTTCGCTCTGGTCCATAATGAACTCAGCTCTTTAGTTTCCTGCTGAGCAGCTGATGAAAAAAGATCATTACGAGGAGGAGACATTTAAAATGTCACTAAGATGTCAGGCTGCTCTCACCTACTTTGTACATCCCTCTTTTCCTCTTTTTAATAGACAGTTTACATTGTAATAACAAGGCAGTAGGCAGCTACACATACTTATAAACCTGCAATTTGCAGGATTGCAGTCTAACCTTTGTTTTAGTATCTTGAAGGGGGAAGAGGTTCCCCTGGTAAAGATGAGAAAAAAAATCTTAAAGTAAACACATTTTATTGCGGTAACATAATCTTACACTGAAAAATTAAAAAAAGAAAAACAATCTTTGATTCGACAATATTTATTCATTGGGGGAGGAAGAAAATTTTATATACGTTTTCTCTTTAACAAAATCACTAGGGGCACAAGTACAGCACTATTTGCCGTTAAGCCTATTTCATTGCCGTATCTAAAATATTCTAAAGAAAATGCAGCTTGTGAAGCTAGAATAACTGTGAGCAATGGTACTTGACACGGTGTTTGGTGGCGTTGCAAAGCAGCCAATCCAGGAGCTCCTTAAAATGTCCTTGACGCTGATTGGCTATAGCCGAAATAAGGAAGAATGAAGAAATTAGATTCTGTGGTTGTACTCAGATGGTCACCACAGTGCGTATTAAGAAATATTTGGTGTTTTTACCATTAAAATAGGCAGTTCTAAGCGTTTTTAGAGGAGGTCTCAAGTATTCGTGGATTTTTATTATTTGCAAGCATTTGCGGTCCCCAACCCCCACAAATACCGGGGGTTACTTTGCATTTTTACTCCCAACGATCTCTTTTAAATAAACAAAAGGAACATTTCTTTGAATCAGAGTACGTTATTTTTAATAACTGCACCGTATTTTTTTAGATGCTGTACATTTGCCCTTACTTTACAGCCCTTCATTCTTACTTTCTCTTTTTTTATTTCTACCTGTAAATCTGAACTACTAATTAGTGATCCATGACGCTCTTATTCCCTGGAGTATAAATGTGACATGACACTGAGGCCCATTTCTTTAGCCACACAGTTCTAAATGGATTAATCTGTGCTTTCAGCAGCCCACCCAAAGCATGGCTACTGCTCCAGTTAGGAATGGAGTGAAGGTTGTAATTTTACTGGCTGTGGTCTGCCAAAAAGTTTCATGTACCCGTGCTTCCTTTAGAGGTTAACTTTTACCTCTACTTGCACTGCTGTTAATCAATCTGACAGTTAGTGAGAACAAGATGAAGGATTAACAAACTCCACCTGAGGCAGCTTCAGCTCATCAGAATTTAAAAATTGCATTACAGAAAGTCTCCAAAGACCCAGCCTGGTGCAAGTGCCAATGTCAAAACTTTAAACCTGAGACATGGTGGTTTGGAGGTAACCGTCTGCATTGATTTCACCCTCCCCAGACTAAGTGGTCTCTGTTATCATAGCAATGCAGAGTCACAAAAGAACTCCCACAACGGAATCAGTTCAGAAAGAGCTTTCCTCTCTGATGCTTTTTGTTGTTCAGTGGCTGAACTTAGCCTGAGCAAAACAAAAATCAAATGATTAGTGAAACACAGACAAGAAACTGTAGGAAACGAGCTTTGCATTCTTTTTACTTCACCACTAAACCACCACTCTGTTCATTATAATGTATAGTAGGCCAAGAGACTGTTTGCCTTTTCACCATTTAGTCTGTCCAATTTGTGCCCACAAACAAACCATTTAGTATACATGGGCTGAGTAATAAGTTAAATTGTCTCATCAGTTAAATATGTTGATGAATTACAGAGATAATTATTAATACTAGTGCAGAAATGTCATGTTTAGTATAATCTGGATTGTATATTATTTTCTACCGATTTTATATTACACTGTGGTTCCAATCCCCAGTTGGGGCAGTCAGCTTTTATTTAGATAAAATAGATTGTCACCCCCCCCCCCCCCTTCTTGGACGATATGATTTGTTGGACCACATCTTCTTACAGTAGCCTATAAGCAAATTTTGCGGGGACATTTTTTTACATTAAATCATCAGTAGTCAAGGTGTGTGTGAAATGTCTCCAAGAGGGATAAGCACTGATTCATGATCAGAATAAAATGTCCCAACATTTCTAGGCAGAAACGAACTCATACAAGACAAAATGACCAGCAACACAGCCACATCACTATTAAAAACCAGCAGCAATTACCAGATTCTTCCACTTACTCTTGAGACCACCACTAAAGCATAGATACATGCTACTCCATGTAGAAGTGCACCACCACAAAACATGTTTAAGCCTTGGGTTATTCCCCATAAAACCACCTTAATGTCTGGATGTAAGCAGCTCATTTCTCTGGATATTGAAAGACTTGGTGTGGCCCAGAGCCAGTTTTTCTCTGGTCAGAACAGAAATAATTGGTTCTCAGTTAGACACTGACTCCAAACCAGCACTGGAACCACTGCTCTGGAAAAGGCTCCTGTGTTAGCCATGTGTGTGTAAAACACTCATTCACTTGTTAAAAGCAGAGAAGGTCTCTTTCGTCATGAGGTCCTCTTTCACCCTCTAGCTGATGGACAGGATCAGGTCACTTTGTTGACCTTCTTTTCCAGCAGCAGCCACTTGGACGGTAATCACAAAAAATAACACCAGCCCCCTAAAGAGCGTTAGACTGAGCCAGCCTGTAGACCTGGTCACAATGAGTGCTCACTAAATGAGCTTATTAATCACAAACAGCACAAGAAGCAAAGCCGTTATGAATTCATTATGGATCTGCAGAGCAGACTCCATCATTAGGTATCAACAAGGGTGGACACAGTGTACACCGAACACTGACACTTCATGAGGGCTTCCTGCCACATCCCGGGGCCATGAAGCACAGCAGCACTGTGTCTAAGCACCATTTACAAAACTGCTGTGAAAAAAATGAAGATATGTATCATATTAAGGTATTACAGTAAAGTATGTTTGCATCTCAAAGCAAGAAAAACTCCAAAAGATAAACCTCAGATTTATTCTATGTGATTAATATACATTTTAATCAATTTAAAAACTCTGTTTTTTTCTGTTTGTCCAGAATATTGTATCTTTTTAGCAGCTTCCCTGCTTTGATTATGCCTGTACTTATAAACCAGCCAACAGCACATGTTAATGTAGAGATTACACAAAAAAGGCCTTCACCTTTTTTGATCAGGCACTGCTCATGTCTGTGTTTGTATCTTTTGATAAGCTCCTTTCATCTTGTTTGCATTGATTAGAGGCTGACGAGTCACAGTGATACTTAAGGGCTCTATTCATGTCTGCTGCCCCCGCGACACACACTGGGCCCATTGTGGCGAGGAATGTCTCCTTTCAAGGCCTGAACTCTCTGTGAAAGCATGTCAATAATCCTGAGTCAGTGGGCGCTTTAGAATGCTGCAGCAACCATCCCACTGAACACACCATGGTGGAAATCAGCCCCCAGTGTTGCACTCCTCTAATTCAAAGCGACTGGGATGGCTGGAAGTGGCAGCAGTTGAATGGATGAAGTAATTAATCTCATGGATGCTGGAATATAAACAGCCTCACAAAAGTGATGTCACTCACAAAGGAAGAAAAAAACCCAGCATTAATCAGTTTCATTCCTTGCTTATAACCCATAACTTTGAAATTAAATCTTCAGAGTAGATGTTTTAGCTTTGCAGAGACCCTTCGTTTTCACACTTCCGTCCCCCATCAGACGAGTTAGCATGACTTGTTTTTCTCACAGGCTTCCTACACAGTCTGGAAAACCCTGGATCTGATTTATGTATGTTCCAGGTCTGGATAAGCATCCGTCCATCCGTTTGTCCACATTTGACACTTTCCATCCATCCATCTATCCATCCATTCGTCCACATTTGACTCCATCCATCTATCCATAATTCCATCCATTTGTTCACATTTAACACTTTCCATCCATCCGTTTGTCCACATTTGACACTTTCCATCCATCTATCCATTTGTTTGCCCACATTTGACACTTTCCATCCATCCATCCATCCGTCAGTTTGTTCATATTTGACACTTTCCATCCATCCATCCATTCATTCATCCATCCATCCATCAGTTTGTTCATATTTGACACTTTCCATCCATCCATTAATCCATCCATCCATCCACATTATTCATGAAGATCTGTAGTAATCCTATAGGTAGTTTTTTCAGAACCCCATTTCTTATACAAAAGTAGCAGCAGAAAATATTAACAATTGAAACTGTGGTTTGGAGAATGTATTTGAGCAGAGAATGTGATATCGTAAGCAGATTAAATGTGATTTTACTCTTTAGGGACCACTAACGCTACTTAAAATATACATCAATCATATTTATTTAATGGCTGCTTTGAGTTGGTGTTGTGGGGGGTGAAGCAGAGGAGGCCAGAGGAATCCACTGAAGAAGCTTCAGCAGAGAAGAGAGTCCAAAGAGCCAATCATTGCTCTGTAAAGAATTAAAAGCACCTCTGCAAATAGCCTCAATATTTGTGCAGAGCCTCAGAGTGGGAGTTTCACAGCGTCTGGGTTTCCAGTGCAAATAAACAGTGCAGAGGTCTAGAAGGGCGGAGCGGCCCCACTTCTCCCAGCGGTGAAGCCCACTTCTTTGTTGTTGCTTAATCTAGGCCACTCTCTATTGAGTGGGATGAAAAGTGAATCTGTGTGTGAGCGTTTGTGTTTCTGGTGAATGTGTGTGACGCATCCGCGACCTACTACGTGTCAGATGAAGCCGTACGATAATGTCTGTTTGTATGCGGTTCTTGAATCAGAAGCTCGGGCCTGTGGAGACCATCGCTGTGTTTGCCAGTTCCCAGATAACCCACATCCTTACACTGGGCCTACACATACCAATCCCAGGATGCTCAGCGCAGAGCAAACTGTCAAATATCTGCACCGCTGACCAACAGCTCCACTTAAATCAACACTACATGCCCACTTGACTACAGATATGATGAATGGACGACGATGTTGGAAATCTCGCAGCTCCCCCTTCCTCTGCCCATCGAGGCACCACTCCTATGAATATTTGTTCCATGTTTGTCTGTTAACGCTCCTCTTGAGTAGTGCAATATACTAGTGGCAATGTACTTCACACTGATTTTGTTGAAATAGTGTAGCCTATAACGTAAAAGTAAAGGAGAAGTGAACCTGCTGCAACTGCTGATTCATTAGTGAAACTTCACACTGTAGTCTGCATCTAAAACATCTGTTTGAACAGGATTTTTGGTTCTTTTGCATGCTGCACCGTTTACATACTTGTGAAGATTTGTATACATAGCCCCACTGAAAAGCCCATTTGGACCTAATAATATATCAACTGGAAAAGATTAAAGGAATGAAACTAGATCTATTTTACTTTCAACTTGAAATAGTAGGATTCTTCCATACAAAAGTAACAAATAATTTACCGTAGTTTGAAGCCGGATACTCAACTGAAACTTGCACAAACAGTCAGCAAATACAGAACGAGCTAATTTGAGAAGTGGTTCCTAAACATGAAACAGACTTCCTCAAACCAGCCCACCGTCATTTGGCTAGAGAAGTGAACTAAAAAGTTGAAATTGTGCAAATGATTGGGAAAATTATTGAGAAATTTGCTTATATTGGATTTTAGTATCGCTGCTCTTACTTTTCAGGAACCGGAAAGACAGAAATTGTGATCCTGACACCATTAATTCATTTAGCCAACACTGTCAAACTCGGGTATTTATCCATTTCAAGGGTGCGAGGGGAGGAAAAGAGCCTATAGGTGGATTTCTTTAAATCGATGAAGAAATTCAAAAAGTTTACTAAGTTATATCAGCAAGTGTAATTAATGTAACGTGGTTAACAAGCTGAGTCTTGTGAAGGCCCCAGCTTTAATGCTGCCATGTTTTACTGAATACAAATGCACTAATTATAATCCAGGATAACACTCACCCCAGGTCCTCAAGTTCTGCTGTAATACTACGTGGGTCATACATAGTAGATGTGAAGACAGTCAAGGTCTTCCCTTTAAGTACTGGCTTTGTTTGTAATACTGCGTCATTGTGACCGATTAATATTTACGAATGAGAGATGATGGTCTGTAGATGCTCTACCTCATAAGTTTTGTTTCTACTGTCAGTCATTTTTTTCAAACTGTTTGCATAAAACGTTTGGGAAGGAGACATGTTTGATTATGTTGAAGTTCCATTCATATGTGCAATCAAGAATATTAAGACTGGTGGCAATAAGTGACATAAGCTCCAAGTGCAATAAGAAGAGAAGCAGGGAAGTTCTACCTGTTATGTTCTGTTTTAAGATACCAGTGCTGACATTGCAGAGTGAATCAGTCATTTTCACCCAGATGTTAACCATGTTCTCTGAGGAAACTTGGATTTTCAAAACCAGGCTGAGTTTTATGTTGTTTAATGTTGCTTCTTCAATTCTGTGATTACGACTGCTACTGGAACAATTAATCATTTGCAGAAGTTTTATGTGAAACCCTTCTTTAAAGTCTCCCAGCCAGTGTGTCACTCTGCGACATGCCCTCAGTACATGAGTTATTATCCCAACTGATGTCTCCACATCTGCAGGAGGGATCCATTTGTTGCTAAGCAGCAGCCGAAGCACGCAGTGTGCTAGCTACAGCTCAAATTTAGCACTTTGTGCACTTCATTGTGCTTCAAAAAAAAAAAAAAAGAATGAAATATTACAAAGCCGAGTTTCAGTCTAAGAAGAACAAAATGTTCCAAAATGGAATCGCATTGTTATTAGGATCTTGACTTTCATTGTATAATATTTGATTTAATTAGCATAATCCTCTAAGATGTAGTTTAAGTCTGTGTTGAGGAATATAAATTATTGCTTTCACTTATAAACCATCTTCAATGGGGTGTATATTCATTTCACCAAAAATAATTAGTGTGGTTTCATTTTTTTTTTTACACCAATGAAGTTCAACATTTGACAACACCCTAATAAACCAGTAAAACCACAAATGTCGTGAAGACTTACTGAACCTGGTGCACTAACAGAAATCCAGTGCTTAAATCAAAACATGAGGGGCCTAAATGGACTCCTAGATAAACAAATACATGCCGTTTTAAAGGAAATTGAGGGCAGAAACAGATGAGTGAAATGAGCCAATGTTTGAGTGAGGTAAAAGCTTTGTTTTGCAGCAAAATGTTTTCACGGGGGGGCTGAAGAGTGGGGGAGGGTGGGGGGAATCAAACTGATATTTAAGCCCCGACTAGCTTTTTTTTCTCCTGCTTTTGTTTTATGCAGGGCTCTTTTTACCACATGGTAGTGACAGATTGTTTGAGCTGAAAGGAAAAGCCATTCGAAGCTAATTAAGCAGCCATTCCAGGCACTGTTCGCAGGCAGGAGGGAGAGTAGCGCAGGCATTTGTCAGCGCGGTACCCAACGTGGGTTTAATTGACAACGGGGACTCATGACTGACAGCTCTTTCAGCACACAGCCAATCATAAGCGGCGCAGGGAGACAGCTGAGACCCCATTGGATGGAAAGCAGCGAGGCGGAGGCAGGGGCCCCACGTGGGGTGTGTAGAGTGAGCAACACAGGATAGGCGGAGGCACAGAGGTGTTGTAGTCTTCCTATTGATGCTGATAGGAAAGCTTGTACACGCTTAAGGTCTTGTTAGAAATAGGTCGATCAATTCAAGTCACTCAAAGGACACTCTGCTGTAGAAAAAGTATATTTTTATATTCTGCCATTTTTGAGGTTTTAAAAAAATAGGTGTGTTTTCTTCTTGTTCTTGCCTTGATAGTCAAGTGAGCATGTTTTTCCTAACTATATGCCTCTTTTTTGTAAGAGTTTGATCTCCATCTTCCAATACTAACATTTATTTTAGGGTGACATTGCCTACATTTCTATATGTTCCCCTCGAAAGCATGTTCTTTAATTTGCTGAACTAAGCAACTTTCTTTGGCTAACGTTCACACCACAGACATGTGCTTGGATGACCAAAGTTTAATAGATGTAGGTGGCATTGCTCTGCTCGGGTGAAATGGACGGACATATAAATTATTACCTTTGTTTTGAACAAGTTGTTGAACGCTCAGAATGTCACTTCACATCCAAAATGGCGACCGTGTGAGGTCACATTATTTGCCCAATCAGAACGCCCGTTTTCTTGCAACCCCACGTGGGGACAACGCCCGGTGATTGGTTGTTCGTGTTGAGCTCCGCCGAAGAGCCTGATTGGTTGGTGCGAGGCCCTCTCTCAGCAGTGAGGTCCTCGTGTCAGTGCACAGTCTGTGTGTGGTACAGCGCGCGACGAAGGAACTGGCTACCCAACGGCAGGCTGACTGTGAATTTCACAACGCTCGATATTTTAACAGAAGAATAACTGGTTCAGTCGACAGTTCACGGTATCAGCAGTTGCTGGAGGATTGGCGCACGGCTGCGGGATCCGACTTCTCCTGTTTTTAAAGTTATCCGCGGTTGAGGACTCGTCCAGCGTCCGCTCGGACGGAGCGACGCTCTCCGCCTTGGAATCACCGGGCTTTTAAAAGGACTCCGAAGGGGCCGAACAAGACGACGCGTACGAAAAAAGGGAACGACGAAGGCATTTTTGGGGTGCTCTCTTAAGTCTTTCAGTGACGGTGGAAAGTCGACGATATTCCGCAGTGTGTGGATACTATTTCTTACCTGTGGAGAGGAGGGAGGAATCAGTCGAGACAAAGGTAAAAAGGGCTTCACGAAGAGAGCCGCTAACGAGGCGAGTGGTGGTGTGGCTTTTATGGGAGCCGACTTCTTGTTTTCTAATCTCCTCGGACCACCAAAACACTAGATTTTTTCTCTCTCTCTTATTACAGAGGATAACTCTGTACATTTATAAGAAACGCGAAGCATCGTGCCCCTGTGGTTGTATTCAAAACCAAAAAACTTCGGGATTTGTATTTTTTTACTTGGGGAAGTCTAACGCAATTTCCTTGTTTTATTAACTGCGATGCAGGCTAAGCTGACCGGCGAGAGTCTGTCGTAACTCTGGATGTATTGTAAACAAAAGTCGCCGCAAAGAACGACTTTATTTTTTCATTTTTACGTAACCGACTTCGCGGTTAGGTCAACAAGGTGAAATTCTTGACGCTTTGTGTCTTGTTTATTTGATCCAGCTCCTGAGCGCTGCCCCCCGTTTTCTGTTTGTTTAGGTACAAAGCGGGGCTGAGGAGGGGACCCATTCACTGGTCGGGGGTCTGAAAGTGCGCCGAGAGGAAGGCTTTGTCCGCCGCCATCCTGCACGTACAGGGGAGGGGGTGGCGGTGACTTACCGCGCCGTCTCTGGGATTTACCGGGGGGGGGGGGGGGTAAAAAATAAAGGAGAGAAACGGATCGATTCCCTTGTGTAAAAGACTCGACATGTATCCACAAGGCCGGCATCCGGTGAGTAGCTGTCTTTGTCACTGTTTGTACATTAATGCAAATAAACCACCTTGTTCAAAATAGCTTAATTACCTGAGAATTGAGCTGTTGATCCAGGCCTGGCTATTTGTGGCTCTAACTGGTGCTGAGGTGCTTTTCTCCAGCAGATGAGAAACGTGGATGTTCATTAGCGAAACATCTTGTGTGTGTCATTTAAATGCATATTGTTATGGTATTGCATGGATGGATCAAGCCTGTTTCATAGATCATAGTTGTTGGGTGAAAGCAGCCCTCTCTTCTGCTTCTCGAGACTCGAAGAGATAAAATAACTGGGTTTACCAAGAGAGCAGGAGGTGGTGGCAGGGAAGTTTATCTGCTGCTGATGTTTACGCCTGCGGTATTTCCACTCTTGCACTTTTTCAGGCACCTCACCAACCAGGGCAGCCTGGCTTCAAGTTCACGGTGGCGGAGTCCTGCGATAGGATCAAAGACGAATTTCAGTTCCTGCAGGCCCAGTACCACAGGTAATGACTAACTGACTGTAAAAAGCTCCAGCTTCATGGAAACAATAGGAAGAGGAAGCTGCTACTGGTTGCTCCATTAGCATATGAAGTCCAAACTGCTTTCGTACATTTATCATAGTCACATGCTTGATGATGGTTGCTTTTCAGTGTGTCTGATAGCTCTCAACTATGATCATATACAAGTTAACACTTTCTCTTTTTTTCTCTCTCTCCCTTATAAGTCTTAAAGTTGAGTATGACAAACTGGCCAATGAAAAGACAGAAATGCAGCGCCACTATGTGATGGTAAGTGCAATAATCGTCAGCTATGATTCTGATTTAATGCCATACCCTCCAATTTGCCTCAGGTGAAAAGTCACAGGTGGTGCAGGCTAGCTGTTTTTCCGACATCTTGTTAGACTGTTGACTCACACTTGTTTTCATTGGACGAGGAGGAGCAGGGTGGGGGTTAACAGAGGGGCAGATGAAATTCAAGACGGGGTAAATGTCCTGCTATTGATTGTAGGGTGTGACAACCCCCTCCCATCTGTGTCTCTGGGCTCCTCTTTGTCCTCACCCCAACACACCTAACAGGATCCAGAGGCAGTTTAATAGCTCCTCAGCTGGCTTTAGGCATGAATCAGTGGTTTTCCTGTGTGTGTGTTTTTTTTTTTTTTGTAACCTCCACAAAGTGAAACAAGTGTCATAACCACAGCTTTCACAGACGAGGGAAGAGTCTGAGGGTGTTCAGACCTGCTGCTAACATGTTTCCTGTTTGATAAGATGTCAAGTGGACAGCTCTAAGGATATGTTAGAACCACACAAGTCCCAAGTGACCACTTCTCGTCCGTTTTCATTATTAACCTCATTGGTAAAACGCCCCAACATTCATTTAAATTTATTACCCAAGAATAATTTTTCATGTGCAGTCCAACAGGTTGATGTTGCATCATTTTAAGTTAGTCAACAGCTGCGACTGTTGTTGTTATTATTATTATTATTATTATTAGCTGTAATTTGTCCAGAATTAATTTTAATTTGAAGTTTGCCTGCTGCTCAGTGGTCAATAACGAATGAAACAAGGAAGAATATTGCTATTTGTATTAAGATATTACTAATATTGCTAATCGTAAATTCCTAAATCCTCTTTAAAGATAAAAAGTAAAATGTAAAGCTCCTCTCAGTTTATCAGATAATATGTACTTTAGTCAGTTCAGAGTTCATAAAACGGGGACAAAAACAGATAGTTTGTAAACATGACCCAACTCAGAGGTTCTTGCCAATACAAGCTTCATTGAGAGTACACAAAATAATCTGTCTCCCTACTGATGTATCCACATCTTTTTTGTTTTGTTTGTGCATTAAAAACTAATGACGGGCCAGATGTCTATTTCAGCTGGTCAAAAATACTTTTGGTGATGCATTATATACCGTGTTCTGAGTAGCTATGAAAAAGGAAGTTGGACCACATGTCTTTGATAAACAAGAGAAATGACTACGCTTCAGTTTGGATCTGGTTAGTTTGGCTTTTGGCAGTCACTGAAAGGTTTTTGTTTTTAGGTCTTTGAGGTCATAGGTGGCGGTTGTCTGTAAAGACGACCTGTCACTCAAACTGATCTTCTGTTGCTTTGGCAGATAAAAGTACGCAAAAATTGTCACCCTTTTTGGTCAGCGTCGTTCTGCTTTTTTCGTTCACTCCTTTTCTGAAACATCGAACACACAGAAAAGGAGATGCTGAATAGGAGGTCGGGTTAAAATGTTTTAGCGGCCTTTTATTTTCTCATCACTGTTAGTAGACGGGTTCTATGAGTTGGTGTGACATGCCTAGGAACCTTTCTTGTTAAACACTTTGGGGTATTTATTTAAGGATAAATACCTCAATGTATTTAGTCTGGGATGTTTTTGAAGCTATACGTTTGAGGTTTAATGTTTTCTCTCCATTTTACAGTACTATGAGATGTCCTACGGACTCAACATTGAGATGCACAAACAGGTATGTAGCCACATCAGATATGGTTTATGTACATCCAAAACATTTATATTTTTGTTTTTTCTCCCCTAGTGTTTGATGAATATAAACACACGCATGCATGCATGCATATTTGACCTTATTCCTGTCCTTATCCCTAAATGCTTTTCAGAGGCGTACCCATACAGGCTTCCTGTTGTAAAAATGCTGACGGGTTAGACAACTCTAAGGGCACGCTGCCTGATGGGGCGGTTGATGAGATTAAAGTGTTTGGCTGACAAACTGACAGTGTATGCTATTGAGTGGTTTGTCTTAAGTTAGTGTTTTTTTTTGTCAGTACATGTCTTAATTCCCCATTGCTAAATAATCTAAAAGCTCATTTAGTCAGCAGGCTTCTTCCTACCAGTCCATAGATTGACTGGAAGAATATCGAGTTTGATCCACCACAGAAAGCGTTTCTTTCAGTGGATTGGAGCATGAAAAGAAGTCGTTTCAGTGTTTAACAAGCATCTTGTCAGTTTGTTTCTGTCACGTCCCACACACTGAAGGAAGCAACCTGGAGGTTTAACTTTAGAGGAGCCTTACAGAAATGCATGAACAATAGAACGTGATTGTGACTCATTTTAATGGCTCGCTCAAATTCATCATGCACAATCCTCTACCTGAAACTGCCCTGGAGCTCCTTAGCATTCATCTGCTATACACGCCTCACCAAGTGGATAAGAAGGGCTTGTTTGTGTGTTGTTTACTTTGATTGAAGTTAACAGTTTGTCAAAAGAAGAACAATGATGTGAAGAGACTAGATTCAATGCTAATGGAGAGAGCAATAATCTAGGGTTGTTTGTTGGACCAAGGGACTTGAGAAATTTGGCAAAAGAATAAGAGGAACCACTGAATGGACTTGTACTTTCTGCAGGAATAGCTCAGAGAAATGGGAAGCTTTGTGGACAATGAATTAGTTTTACTGTTGGACTTTTTATGTAAAAAAAAACAATCGATGTGTTTATTCTCAATGACGTCAAGTTTGCTTTCCCTGGCTCTGGTGATTATTTTTTATTTGTTTTTACATTTGTTTTTAAAAGTGTGTGTTTACAAAGACCTAAGGCCTTAGCTTAAATAATCTAGTGGGGCATGTGGAAACTGTGGACAAACTCAAGCCAATATAAATTGCTTCAGAAATATGTTCATCTGTCCCACGGCGCCCACTCAAACATCCATTTCTATAAATGTGCATGCACAAACGCTGTTTGTATGTATCCAGTTTGTGAATACTAACACACGGCTTGGTGCATAAGGACCTTTTATTATAGTGGCCATTGTTCGCCAATATTAGGGCAACACGATCAGCCTATGGTTTCTCTCTACCCAGTGGTTTCTATATGGAAAATAAAGATAAGGCAGGGGTACAGTTTCTCTTGTTTTTATTTAGCCGTTTAATGGGTAATGAGAAATAACCTGTTGTGTTATTTTATTAGAGATCAGAAGTGTTGTAGTAAACTCAAAGCTTAATTTTTCCACCTCAGACTCACTTATAACCAATATACAGATACATCCTAATGTGAAATGGTCCGGCCCGGTCCTGTACCTCCTTTAGACATCTTTACAGGCGGGTGTCTACAGCAGACAGTGGGATTTGGTAGTGCAACTCTAGAGGGAGCCCAGGATTGTCTTTGTGCACAGGATCAGAAGGATAAACATTGCTATGTTGGCTGTAGAGGACTAGATAAACCTTTAAGTTTGTTAGGATTACAGATCCCATCTCTCCTGCCGGCACCACAAATCTGAAATACCAGTTCTTGTTAGAGGAAGTATATATTTTAGTTTCTAAGTTTTATTTCCAGCTTTTCGTGTGACATGTAAAAACAAAAAAAGGGCATCTTTAAGACCAATTTAAAGATGTCACTCTTAACTACTTCATTAACATGTTCTGATTGAGACCTAGGGATGGGTACCGAAACCCGTTATTAAATTGGCCCCGGGGCTGATTCTGACGGTCCACCCGGACCGATAAGCTTCAGCCTCATCGGTCCTCTTAACGGTAAAATTAAGGTCGTATTCATGTTTTGCGGGAGATATAAACACAAGCCAAACACTGTATTGCAGCCCACTCCTCCTTAACAAGCACACACGCTGCAGGACGGAGTGGCGACTCCTGCTCGCTCACGTGTGTGTTCGCCTTACAGATACGATGGCAGAGCGAACGAAAATAGATGCCGACAATGCACGCTGTCACATATGTAATAAAAGCTTTGGTTGCAAAGGCGGGAACACAAGTAATTTGACCAAACACCTTGCCAAAATACACCAACTACAAACCGAAAGATGCACGGTGTTTGACCGCCTGAGTGCTGCAGCAGCAACAACCCCTGAATCAGATAGGCTACAACAGTTATGTATGTCTGTATGCAAAGCAAACACGTGAAGCATGGACATACGTTTGCCATTTCATTCTTACAATGAATAAATGCTGGATATTTTTGAACAGCTTCCTTCTTATCTAAGTTTAAAAAAAATCTTCAACTACAGATAACCTGCTGTTTTATTCTTACAATTAATAAATGCTGGATATTTTTGAACAGCTTCCTTCTTATCCAAGTTAAAAAAAATTCTTAAACTACAGTTCCTTAGTTGTGTTTTCCCCCTTTTTGTTTTAGTCTTTCAAAAAAAAGTACCGATAAGGATACCGATAAAGTACCGGATCGATAAGGAGTATCGTTAAGTGTAGTAGGATCGATAAATCCTTAACGATACCCATCCCTATTCAGACCTGTGTGTTTTAGTACTTTCCTCATATCTCTTTTTTTTGTGCATGACGTGAATGATGGCCCCCGTGTTATTAGCTGTATAATATGATGTACGAGAGTGGGGTGGAGCCTTCGGGGCCGTGAGATCCAGAAGGTTAATGGCATCGGCGGGAGGGTAGCCTGGTTGGCGGAGCAGCGCACTGCTCAATTCATCAGCTGTTGGCATTTTAGCTGGCGCGAGGTGTGCTAACTAGATGTGTTTTCTGATTATCTAGACTCTAAACCTGCCAGCACCATCCTCTTTCTGTTTTTTGTTTTTTTTCCTTTCTGCCAGGCACTTATCAGCAGTAAGCAGGTAGAAGTGATACATGGTCGGAGCCAAGCTGGCCGTGGACAAAACGAGTGGGAAGAAAATGTGGATGTAATCTAGAGACTAGGCGTTCCGGGGTAAATGGGTTAATCGACTTGTCCTGTGCATCTCCTCTGTTTGTCAATAAGCCCAGTGGAGAGCTCTCTGAATAATGTATTGCTCCTGCCACCCCTCCTTCCTTTCTTTTCCTTCTCCCATCCCTGCGGGAACAAGTGTTTGTGATGACATCAGCGAGAGGTAAACAGACGGCCCCTAGCTGTCCCTGTTATTCATATAAAAAGGCTGCAGGCTGGATTATTGGAAGCAGGCGGGCATGTTACTTTGCTTCAAGATTATTGTAGTGTGACAAAAAAAAACAGATTATGAGTTCACTTTGTTGTTACCCCAACAAATCTGGACTAAAGAGGGACTTTTGCATAAACACACACACTAAGACACACCTATACATATTCCAACATAAAAAAATACACTGTTTGTGTCTACTTACACAAACATACAGTAATTGAGGTTCCAGCACACTGTTTCTCCTATGCTGCTCCTGAGCCGAGCGCTTGTCATGAAAAGGGATTTTGTGTGTGTGTGTGGCTGCCGGGAGGTAATTTGTTTTGACAGTGTCTCTTATGATGGCAAAAAGTGCAGGGTGGAGGTAATCACCCTTGCTTGCTGTCAATAAGTGATTTTAATTAGTGGAGCTCATTAGGCTGCCTCAGCAACATGCCCTGCTGACTGTGGTGTAGGTATGGAGGGGGCTGCTTTGTTTTTGACTGCCTCTGCTCTCTGGCTGGCTGTTTATCGCTGTCATGCTTGCCACTATGGTAAGCTCAGCTTTTTCTTTGCCCGTCCCAAGTAGTGCCAGAATTAAACGAATCCTAGGGATTGGAAGTGAACTGATCCAATAGTTCCACCAGCGAATGCATAAATTTGGATGCTTGTTTGACTCCAGCAAGACATTCCCATGAATACACAGATGATCCGATTCCTCACTTGTTGAATGAGCGAAGGAAAGAGAGCGAGTGCTTTTGTCGAGAAAGATCAGGTCTGTTTCCTGGAGAAAGGAGGAACAGGGCGAAGGAGAAACGGAGCTTGTGCAAATGAATAATTTATAGTGGATTCCTGGAATTGTTTGCCAAGGTGATGATGGTCGATCTGTCTCAAAGCCAAAACAAACCGAGTAGAACACACACACACACCTCACTCACTCGCTCTCTCAGGGGAGTTTGATGAGGTTACTCTGGGCTGTGAGACGTGCTTTGTTTTGATAGCCGGGCTGAAGAAGTTGGTGAAGTCGTGTTACACAATTATTGTTTGGGTTTATGTTTCCTAACTGGCTGGTGTTGTGAATCAACACGTTTTAGTTTTGTATAGAGCTTTTACGAATTCAACATGGCTGTAGCTCTAATGAAGAATATCTGTCACAAACGATCCGTTTCCATAGGTTCCCCTGCAGAAAGGAATCTCTCTCCTTTTCCGTCTATTGGCTCCAACTAAATTGACTTGCAACATGTTCCTCATGCATTTGTAATGAACAAGGTACCTGTAAGTGGCTCTTTCTTCCTCTTGCCCTGGTTGAGAAGATAATTCCCAAGCAGCCATCTCTGCCTCCTCATCATACAGCACTTGTTTTCCTCGCCAATTGAATCCTCGTCAGAGACTCTGCTCTCCACTTGGGGGCTAATGCCTGGAGCGACAAACGGCTTTCAGCGCACCATTGACAGAGGGGATGCAACGGAGAGAGCGAGCCTCTCCAAGCGCTGGTGCTTCTAGACAACGCTGAGTACCTGTAATTGTGGCGCTGCAGAGAAAAGCTGCTGCTGGCTCAAAGGCCTCTGTTTCCAATGGCTTTAAGTGACTATAAACCTGTCTCTGCTGCTCAGAAGCTCTGTGGAAAATGGTTACTTCAGAAATGAAGTGGTCCTGTTTTGGGTTCTGTAAGCCAGGCGGGTGTTATCTGCATTTTTTTCACGTTTAGCTGTCAGAAATTTGCCCAAACACACTCACCCTCATCACTCTCACTGGGTGAACAGACTGCAGGAACAAAACTGGAACAGGAAGTAGAAGGTGCTGCAACTCACTACATTTTCCAGGTTGATATCCATCCTCATCAACCTCGCTTCCTGTAAACTTGCAGCTAGAAGAAACATTGATGGAAAGGAAACCCTTTTTATCTGTCCAGGTGAACCTTGGGCTGAAATCATCAGTGGGCTCAAAGGTTTTGGAAACGTGTACCTTTTTAAAAAAGCAGGACGGTGTGATTTCAGCCTGTAGCTTGGGCGGCCCCTTTCTGTGGGGCAGTGATCCATTCATCAGAAGGCAGAGTGCACCTGAATTCCTCAAATGTTTCTGGCCTCAGCTAGTGGCCCTGAAGTGGTACTTCGCTATGAGCAAATGGATGCCTTTCTGTGTGACTGAGGGCTTGTAATGCAGCGGCTTTAATAGCAGAGTGTATCAGCATACAGCTGCTTCTACCAGCCCCGCGCTGCTCCCCCTGCAGCCATTTCCAGGCAAGTGGTGGAACACTGAAACACACTCACCATGCCAGTGTCATTGTATACATCCCCCCCCCCCCCCCGCTAATGATGATGCTTTATGAGTCTCCAAAGAGTCCCCTGCCCTTTCTCCATGTCAGCTCAACCCATACCCCGCCCCACCCCCCACCCACCCACCTCTCTCTCTTTCGGTGCGGCCCCCTACCCGCCTCCACATTCCCAGTTATCCCTCATTAATTTCCCGTGCCGATCAGATCGACAGGCCGAAAATTCAATTTAATGACCTGCCTCTGTGCTGCTCCTAATATGATTTTACAGGCTGTTCTGGTCAGAGCCCCCCCAGCCCAATTTACATAACGATAAGCCGTGCCAGATAGCGTTGCCCCAGCAACAGAAGAGGGGAAGATGAGAGGAAGAGAAGGGGTGGGGGGGAGGCACAGAAGAGAAGAGAGGAGAGGAGATTAGCATGAAGGGGTGTGAAGAAGCTTTTTGGAGGACGAGGGAGAGGAGAAAGCAGAGCCCGCTTGAGGTCAAACTGGGGTTGTGAGATAAATCCTCACAACCCCAGCAGAGGTCTAACCCCCCCCTTCTTCCCTTCGTCTCCTGCCCCCTGAAAATGAAAAGGGTGACAGAGGTTTTCCAGAAGCTACTAGCACCTCCTGTCTCTCCTCCCTCCCCTTTTCACATTCAAACAAGGTTAAGGAGTAAATGAGTGGAATGCAGCAGCGTACAAAATGGCGGGAAGGACCTCTTCAGCCCACACACACCTGCTGGGCCTCCACCCCTAATCTCTCAGAATCAATTAGTTCGCCTCCCCTGGTTCAGTCAAACCACATTACCTTAGTGTCAAATCAGAGGATTTCTCCTCTCCATTCATCACCACTTACATGCCGTACTCTGCTTTTTCATTCTGCTTTCCACTTTTGTGTTCCTCTGCTCCTCATCCTCCTCGACCCTGTGGAAAGTGCAGGATTTAAAAAGGGAAATTGGCTTGGGCAAAATGTCATGGGACCTCCGAGTGCAGTAGACGGGCAGCGCAGCGTATCCATTTGCCCAAATGCAGCACTGTAAAGTGCATTATGTACATCGAGCCCCACGGTATCATCTTACCCTGCCGGCTAATATTATGTGGTCGATACCAAAGATGCCTCTGATAGATGGGGCTGGAGAGTTAACCTGTCTGCTTCACCGGGCCCTTCCCCCCTCTTTATGGGCCGTAATTATGACGTATGGACCTCATTAGGCTCTCTCCAGCCAGATGGTATTAGCATATTTCAGCCTCCTAATGAAATAAAGGCTTGAGCTTAATGGAAGCATTGGAGAGGGGGAAGTAAATTTGTTCTTGGGCAGTCCCAATTTAGTCAGAAATACAATTTGGTTAGAAAATAAATGTTATACCACGACGGACGCTGCAAACCGTTTGGTTTTATAGGTGATTAAGCTGCTCAGCTCTGCGGTGCGTGCAGTGCATTGTGCCCTTGTTCTTCTAATATTTTCTTTCTTCTCTCCTCCAGACTGAAATTGCCAAACGCCTCAATGCAATTCTGGCTCAGATCATGCCATTCTTGTCACAAGAGGTGAGTCTCATTCCTGCGAGCTGCAGCATAAACACAACTATAAAACTAGTTTCTCTCATGCAGCAAATGAGGAAGTCAAAACATTAAAATAAAAGCTGCTGTTCAAAAGTCTTGAATGACGTTTTAACATAATCTAACCTAGGTTTATTCTTGTGCATACCCTACAAGGTTCAGACATTTTTCTGTGTGCCTCACAAGCCAGCCAGTATAGACTTTTATCCCCGGGTTTAATGCGAACCTAAAGGTCTATTTTCCACCTTGAGAAGCAGCAGACGTCTGAATGAATCTTTTTAGCTGAGCTCTTCTCTATCATGTTTCTGATCTTTTGTGTTTGTGTCCTGCAGCATCAACAGCAGGTGGCTCAAGCTGTTGAGAGGGCTAAGCAGGTGACAATGACTGAGCTGAATGCTATCATCGGGGTACGTGGACTTCCCAATCTGCCTCTGACTGTGTGTATACCCCCCTCTTCTTCTTTCATTTAACCCAAAAGCAGGGACAAAACTGCATTCACAGAGGAGCACCAGCGCACTCATACATTTATAGGCCACTGAAGTGTGCTCCATTGTGCTTGTGGATTAATTTCAACCCCCTCTTCACCCGAAGTACTACATTTTAAAGAAATCCTGAAAAGGATATCTAATCTGGCAGAAAAAATGGGAATAAGAGATGTAAAGCTATTTTAGTGTTTAAATCTGCAGCCATGTTGCTGCTACGCTTTCTATGTTTTGAATGTTGAGTGTAATAAAAGTGTAATAAATTGAAATGTAATAAAAAAGAAGCTGTGCCATGTTGCCTTCACTTGTGCAGACTTGTCCCTGTCTTGAGTGGTTTGTTAATTTTAGAATACACAATGTTTGCCATGATTTGTCAATAACTTGTTCACAGCTGTAATTCTCTGATTGTTGCAATTCTGACCTTTCAGCACACAGGGAGTCGTTCCAAAGTGAGTCTCTGCTCTAAAGCGGTCTTCCAGCCAGGATCAGAATATAGAGTTTCTCACATTTCACTTCGCTTGCTCTTTAATTACATAGAGGTTTTCAGCCAACAGGCTTACCTCTACCTCTGGAGCAGAGAATTAAAGTGTTCAGGTCAGGGCAAGGTTTGGGATTGCAGCTGAGATAACGACAGTGGGGACTGTGCAGGTACTGAGCATTTGTAAAATGTCTGGGATTAAAGTTTAGGCTACACAGTATGACCCAGTCTGTAGAATAGTAAAATCTCCTGTTGTTCACAGTTGTGAGGAATTATGGTTTTACTAGACGGTCTCTACAGCTGTGGGTATAATGTCGAAGAGATGCTCTAGGTTTAATGGTTCTTCAGTTCCAGATCCATAACACTTCTGTTCATTGATGTCTGCAGGCCTTAAACCTCGACGCCTGTTGTTGGTTGTAGCTTTTATCTCTCAGCTTATCCTAAAAGCATCCAAACATTACAGGAATATATCTGGCGTTGCATATGACTGAAGTTTATCATTAACAATGTTGTACCAAATGAGACCAAAACTGTTGCTGGTTCTGTTTCCACCAAATTAAAAGGTCCAGTTCAGTTGGGTTAAAATCTGGTTTGATATCCCAGAGGCTGCGCCATCAGCTAAGGGACGGCACAGTAGACAGAGAGAAGCTGTTGTGCGCTCTTCTCCACCGTTTTATGTGGTTTGTTAGCCAGAGGCGACACATGATTGAATCTTATTTGACAAGTGTCAGAGGTGCTGCATCATTTGCATGCTCCCTACCCTCATTTCCATCAGACCTACATAAAGCAAGATTGTAGTTGGATACTGGTTGAAGCACCAGCTACAGGTGGTGCGCTGCTCTTTACATATCGTGTAAATAGTAATCTGTGGAAGATGACACAAACCTCTACACCTGGCTGTTTTTATTATCACTACGGCTCATTTGCTTACCGCAATGTCCTCTTCTTTACATGTTTTATTTGGATATGTATACGTTGCATTGCTGAATCTTTTTTTTTCGCTCGCCCATTGAAAGTGTTTGGAAACTTTTCAAGAGTTTTATCCTTACGGTGCTTATTATTTTAATCCATCTAGATTTTAAACTGTTTAACAATCAAGATAAGAATTGAAACAGTTGTGTTTATTTATTTTTACAAAAGCAGCTGAGGATCGAATGATGCAAATGACCAACAGGTGTGTTCCTGGTGTGGCTCAGTTCTCACTGATGTTTCACCAGCAGCGAGCTCATAGTGTCTGCTTGGTTGCTCTGCGGTGTGCGTTCAGGTTTTATAGAGTTGTTTGTGCTCTTTCTGTGAAACTGGATGAAGCCATTTGAGGGCAAAGCAAAACAAAAGTTGATTTGGATATTTTGGGGTTTTCTCCTTTTCATCTGGCCAGTACGGATGCCACAGACTATCCAGAACCTCTGCTACCAAGCTGAAATCTCTTTGCCCTTCCTCTCAGTTCCATTTGTTGGGCTTTAAAATATTTTGCGGTCTGGTTTTTCTTTCAGTGAGCGAAGAAATGCTGATGAGCTACAAAAGCTATTGTAAGCCACAGTGGGCAATGTGGCGATCATTGCCAGACTTATTAAGCCAGTCTGCCAGCTGGTTTGTGCTGGTTCTGTTGATGCTTGTTCCACCTGACAGTACTGTTCTGCAGGGAGCCAGCTTCGCCTAGTTAACTTTAATTGCCTGTTTCCTGTGGAAGTTGCCAGAGCTGCTGCAGCATTTACACATAATGAAAAAAGATATGTGTGAAAGAGAGCTAGCTCTTTATCCATGAATATTGAATTGGAAGCAATTTATTTTCAGAAAATGTCCCCCCTGCTTTTCTCTCTCTCTGCCCCTCCTGACTCCCCTCCCTCGTCTCTCTTCTCCTCAGTCATAGCACGCTAATGAGGCTTCTTGATAATGATCCCTGCACGCTTTTCCTCATTAGGCACACTCAATAGGGACGTCCCTGCCTCAATCCCTCGCCCACTCTCTTTTATTCTCCTGTTATTTTTATGATTCTCTCCTTCCTCGTCTTGTTCTGGCTGCCCTTTTCAGTTTTGTTTTTTTGTGTTCTGTTTTGTTTTTTGCTCACTTCTCCGTTTTCACAAGAAATGGGCTGCTCTGCTCACCAGTGCAAAAATCGATTAACAATGCGGGCCCTTATTCAGCTGCATCCATCTTGACGATTCCAGGTCTAGCTTGACATAATGGGCCGACTGAATAATGACCAGCTGTTAAATAAACTTTTGAATGTGGTAAGCCACCCTATGTACTCTCGTCTACTTTCCCCATTTTGTATAATGAATGCATGGATCGGGTTATTGAAGTTCTATCTTGCAAGCAGAGAGGCAATCTTTTTTTTTTTTTTTTTTTTCGCTTTTTGAAGAGGCAGTTGATGGATGTGCTAAGTGTTATTTAACCTTGTTTTAAAGCACTTGCTTCCCTCTTGCCTGAGTGGCTATTTAACTCCTGTCTATCTACTCTCTTGGCTCTGACTGCCTCTCACAGACATTCATGGCCTCTTGGGAGATATGCGTGTGTTCTCCACTGTCTTCTGCTTAGTGGTATTTGGCTGAGGTGGGGCATGCTGGCTTGGTTTTATCTAGAGTGTTGAAAGGACTTGAGGCTTTCAAGAGCAGGCCTATTGATTTTTTTTCTTTCTTTCTTTTTATTTTGTCCCAGCTATGATTGAAGCAGTTTGGGACTGAGCATAACTGTGTGATACCATATCTGGTGGCCAGAGGTAATGTGATGTTCAATCAAAACATAACTGATTGAAGGTCATGCACCAACAGAGAAGAAAATGGGACAAACATGAAAGACGCTGTTATGTGAGAACAGGGTGTAAAGAAAAACCAAGTCAAGAAGTCATTATTGCTCGTCTGGATGAAACCCTGAAAACAAAGATGTTTCAGTTACCGTTAATGAGTGCTGAACTTTCTTCACCAAGCGTTGCGTTCCTTCCTATGTCCATTTCAGGCCTCTAAACGCACCACATTGCACCCATGTTCTCAGCTATTGTTGATCTTATTTCTCTTGGTATTTACAGTATTTTTGATTAACTATGGTGAAAAAGCTCAAATGATTTGGTTTAATTAGCTACTTTTTAAAAGGATTTATATGGCGCTCCTTTTCCTTAGATTGTGGTTGTAATAGCTGTTTGGAGCAGAATAAAATCTGATTGAGCTGCTGAAACCAAAATAACTCACCTTCACCTCCTGCTGGTAGATGTGATTTATTGGGGCCACATAGCTACATTTCCTTCCAGTAGAGTGTGAGTAGAGTTTAGAAAATATCTTGAAATCACTTCTTCTTCTTTTTTTTTTGGTTTGTTGTCAAAGTATGAACTGCCTCTTGGTATTTTTCATAACTGAAAAGGTGAGTCAGGGAAACAAACGCAAAAAAGCACAAAAATGATGAAGCCCCGATCAGATGAACAGATTAATACATTTTAGGTTTTATCCAGTTCAGAATGGTAAAATGGTAAATGTACTTATATAGCGCTTTGTTTAGTCCTTGAGGACCACAAAGCGCTTCACACTACATTCAGTCATTCACGCACACATTCTTGCACACAAGAAGTACTTTATTAATCTCAGTGGGATGCTGGATAAAATTACAGATGAGTTTATAGGTTAACAAATGATGCTGAGGTCCAAAAATAAAATATTCAGCTGTTTTTAGTTTTTCCAGTGTGATATTTTGTTAATTTATCATTTTACTTTGCAGGTTTAAAGTCACATTAAAGACATCAGCTTAGTTTCTGGAAATCTTTTAGTGATATCAAGATTATTTCTTCATACTTTAATGCTATTATTAGTTTACCTCTAACTATCAAGTGAACGAGGAATACAACATGAACCTGTTTTAATGTGGGAAAATGAATAACACCGCCTCCATGTTGTCATATTTCAGCTATCATGTTGTATAACTGAAGTGTGAATGTATTCTACCTTACTCTGCACTGAGCTAAATGATTCACTGAACATGTACGGCTATGAAATCAGTACTTCTGTTGTACATCAGACAGCAGGTTGGCAGCAGCAGCAAGCTGGCGCTGTATGTTGATCCAGTTAAATACAGATGGTTTGGCTTGGAGCAAAATGTCTCCAAAGCGAGCTTGAATGCACGGGGAGAGCTTGGTCACTCATGGAGGAGTCATTTCCCAGCTGACCCACTTGTCCTTTGTCTCGTCTCCTGTCTCTCTGTGTTTGTTTACAGCAGCAGCAGCTTCAGGCTCAGCACCTCTCTCACGCTGCCCACGGCCCCCCAGTCCAGCTGCCCCCTCACCCCTCCGGCCTGCAGCCGCCCGGCCTCCCCCCGGTGACAGGTGCTGGATCCGGTTTGCTGGCTCTAGGCGCTCTTGGCAGCCAGGCCCACCTGCCTGTGAAGGATGAGAAGAACCACCACGACCTGGAGCACCGAGGTGAGGAGCACAGCCTGCCACACAAACTGCCTGCAGCACTTTAGTGCTGCTGGCAAGAGCAGTTCCTACCAGCCCAATATTCCTCATCCAAGAAACACAAGCGTTTTCAAGGCCAAACTATACACAGAACTACTGTGAGGGGAAAGTTTGTGTTTTAGCAGATTCTCTTTGCCTTATGTTGTGATTTGATGTGAAAATAGGTCATAGAAATAGTAGGAAAGCAGAAAACTGCTGCTTATGGCGGGATTAGTGGTTTAAAATCTTCAGTTAAGATTTAGTCATTTATGGGAAATGGAATAAAATAACTTTATTATAAATAAAATGTTAGGATGCTACTCTTAAATACTGCTTCATATGTCTATTACAAATAAGTGTCTTTGGTCTCCATTGCATCAAGAAGTACATTTTAATCATTAAAGCTTCTCTAAAGGCAGCTCCTTATTAACAAGTTGTAACTAACTTGATGACAGAGCTGCAGATGTCAGTTTTCTCTCAGAATAACAGGTGTTTTATTACTGCTCTTTGATTGCCTTTTTTTTTACCCGTCATACTAATTTGTGTTTTGCTTTCCTCTCTTGGCCCCTCATCTTTTCACTCGCCTCTGGCCATTCCTCTGAAAGAACGCGAGTCCAGCACGGTATGTTGACTCTACAACTCCCCATCTCCTGTGTGTCTCTGGACTTGGTTTGTTCCTAGCTCACTGTGTTTGGTCATTAGGTGTACTTAACATAGACCTAAGCTCACCGTTCAATAGACATTCAGGCTCTCTGTGTAAGAAACCAAACACTCGTTTTATACTCAGAGCGGTGTGCACTGACTGAATTCTAATGACTTCTGGCTAAATAAGCCACTGCCTTCTAATCCAGGAGGAAAATGACTCCAATAACTGGACAAGGATTAGTAGTCTGCTACCTGCTTTAATTTCAGCACAATTAAAAGTGACTTTGACTCTCCTCCTTCCTTACATCTTTAGAGGATTTACTATTACATGGCTCATCGTTTTTCCTCATTCATTCGTAAACATTGCATTTCTTTGTTGTGTGCATTCTTACTCTCCTGGTGTTTCGTATCTTCTCATCACTTTGTTCTCTCTTCCTCTGTCTTGTGTTGTCCCCATCTCTCCATCTCTTCTCATGTTAAAGTCCTTGTTTATCAGACTGGCTTAAAGCTCTCAGTTAGCTGGAGTGTAACGCTCTGTTGGATCTGCTCAAACAGATTAAGTTCCCATTGACTGGCCATCCTGAATGGGCTCACTCATGTCAGAAGGGAACCCCAACTCTCCCCCCTTCTCATTTGGTGACAAGCGGACGCAGCACCACCTTACCTGCTCTCTCAGCCAGCCTCTCCTCCCTCTTTTTGTTCAGTGCAGAGAGACGCACACACAAGGCTTCCTGTTCTCTTGTCTCGGGTCATCTGATACCACAGTTAAAGGGAAGTGCAGGGTTACTGAGACTAAGCAATCTTTGAAAGGCCTCAGGCTCAGATACAGACAGGCTGTAATACTGTAGGAGACAGCATCTCGCCAGGCTAGACTGGTGGCTTTGTTTTTTCTGCAGTAGCTGAACATATTGGCCTGTTTTGACCTGAGGACGAGGCAGAAAATTGGCCAAACTCATTTGGGAAAAGTTTGAGTCCCTGTAAAAGAATACTGTTAACAGCAAGCCATTAGCTGCTACTCCAGTTAAAGATTTCTCCAAAGCTCAAGAGGTTCTTTTAATTCTTTTCCTAATTTCTCTTAATGATTGTTTGGATTTATTATGTAGATTCACAATGGGAATTAACCTCGAGGTGCGCTTACGTCTACCCCACCTACCCACTCGTTGCGTTTCGGTCTGATTGGCAGGGCCACAAACTCAAGAATACAAAAAGCCAGTCGGCAGCTTTTGAGAAAGTGCCAACGTATCTGAGCATTCCCACTAGAGGGGGAGAACTCATGGCTACACCGCAAGGCTGTTATTGCTTGCCAAGTTCCTTTTTGCTGTTTTTAGTCTCCTGTCTCTTCCTCCTTTTTCCCCCCACTAATTTTCTCACTCTGCCCCCATCAGGACCCTTCTCTGCAGGCAGCACACTTTGTCTCGCCACATTGCTCTTCTCCTAAATTCTTCAGTGGTCTTTTTATCTCCCCCTTAATCTGTCTGGTTGATTTTTATGTCAGTTGCTTTTGTAGTTTTGACCTGCTATGACACGCATGTAGCAGGTATTATTTTCAGATGTGCAGCGTTAAGTTAGTTGTTTCGTATATATGTGTTGTGAATGCAGAATAGGTTTGGTTTAAAGTATTCACATTGTTTTATAGCGGGCTTCGGCCTGGCCTCAGTGGTAGTCTATAAAATGGTCAGGTTTTATTTAGACGACTGACGAGTCACCTTGCCAGTTAGTGTTTTTGTGGGTTTGTGGTTCTGCTCAGCTGCCTCGTCTGTTTCCTCCTTGCTCCAGTGCTTTGGCAGCAGCAACAGGGCTAAGCTTTCCAAGAATCCTCTTCACCCCCCCCCCCCCCCCCCCCCTTTATTCCAAATCAGTCCAAGAGCATTGTGCAGTTTGCTTTACTGTCAATATTACCACTGACCTGACTAAGAGAAATACGACACAGATATGACTAGATGTAAACACACCATTCTTCCCTCCATGATTGGTCTTGAGCTGCGTTTAAGTCTTAAACATTAACATCTGATATGCATACCATAGCAAGTCCAATATCTCACTGCATTAGCAGCTTAAAGACCGATATCTGTGTAGAAATCTTTTCGCACCATTACTCCATTGTTTTTCCAAGATGGAGCAAGATTGCTTAATATTAGCTGAGGCTGTAAATCAATACTGTACAAATAGTGTCTGTTCATGATACAGGATATGGATTTAAAACATTTAAGAGAGCTTCAGTCTCATGTGGTCCTTGTGTGTTTGTGGCAGAATAACTCGGTGTCGCCATCAGACAGCCTGCGTGTAGCCAGCGAGAAGCACCGCAGCTCTTCAGACTACGGCCTGGACTCAAAGAAACGCAAAGTGGATGACAAAGACAGCAACAGAGGATATGTGAGTGTTGGCTTTTAAAAGCTAGCTTTTCATTCAGGCTGTTTTTATAAAACATCAACCTTTGGGCAGAATTTTGTACGAGTACAAGTACAAAATTATGAGTACAGCTAAGCAGGATCAGAAGACACCTTTCGATTAATATTTCACTAAACAATCATTATGTGTTTCCATGCATGTAGATCAAATAAATCCTGTGCCAATAATGTTGCTCATTTATTTCAGGACAGTGACGGAGAGAAAAGTGACGACTTGGTGGTGGACGTGTCCAATGAGGTAAGACGAGTGTTTAGCTGCTCAGCCACATTCTTCAGAGGAAGGCTGCACAGAAACCAAACACAGCCCTCTTTTGTCTGCCGAAGCCTCAACACCTTTCACTGTGTTGCCAAAACGTCTGACATAATATTGGTTGTGTGCTTTGACACTGTTTACTTGGTGAATTTCCCCTTTGCCATTCATGCAGAATATAAGACAAAGAATACAAAGAGAAAAGGGTGTGACAGGTGAATGAGAAGTGCATGCATATGTGTGAGGGGGGGTATGAGCATACATGGGTATATATATCTGTGTTTGCACATGAGGCCCCAGCTTGTTTGACCTACATGTAAATGCCAGTGGCTTTCCTCTGGCCTATTTGCTCAGTCTTGCACTCTGTCCGTGTCGTTTAACTCCGTAGGATCCGGCCACCCCTCGAGTCAGCCCCGCCCACTCCCCTCCAGAAAACGGCCTGGACAAGTCACGAGTGCTGAAGAAAGATGCTGCCCCCAACAGCCCCGCCTCCGTGGCCTCTTCGGGCAGCACGCCGTCATCTAAGGCGAAGGACCACACCCATGTGAGTGTAGCGAGATGATGAAATGAGGGGGTTATGGTGGAGGTGATGAAGCCTGAACTGACAGACTAAAGAGCATTTGTCAAATGAAGTGGGTGGGTGTGTGAAAGACTAATACGGAGGCTTAGGAGTTGGCTGCTGTGCAGGATTTGAGGAAGCAAAAGGGTGGAAGTCTTCTCAGGAAATCAAACTCTATGGCTCACTCCTATCAATCTCCTTTATGGCTTACCCAGTAAATGGTCATTTCTCAATTGCTCCGAGGCTGTAAATAACCCAGAGTCTCTGCAAAGGGGCATATGCTGTCTGTTTTTTGTTCGCTTTGTCTAATCTGCTTCTCTTCCATCCCTATAAAATCCAACATTTGACTGAATATCACTACAAAACATGATCAACACAGCAAACATGTTACTACTTCCATTCACCCATTATAAAACACCTTTTATTTGATTCCCTCATTGTCAGCCAGCTGAAGCTCCACTTTCTTAATTGGCAAAGGATTAATCAATAATTGTTGGGCCGCCATCTTGCATAAGGTGTTTCTAGATAGTCATGACAAGCTCATCTTCTAAGCAAAGTTTTATACCCTCTCCCTGACACTCACAACCACGCATGTGACAGTGCCCTTGTTAGATTGGATTAACTCGAGCCGTCCACTCACATTGTCACTCTGGATTTTCCTGCCTGTGGGGATGTTTTTGAACTTGTGAATGGATGCAGTTTTATCCGTCTGCAATTAAGAGAGATTTTTTTAAGGGGAAATTCCTTACACTAAGACCTAAATAGTTTCTGTTACAGAATGACAAGTCGTCAACGCCGAGCCTGAAGTCCAACACGCCCACACCAAGGAACGAGGCACCCACACCAGGAACCAGCACAACACCAGGACTGCGGCCTCTGTCGATGGGAAAACCACCCGGCATGGAGGCATTAGGTAATTACTGACAAATCGGTTATCCTTCTCATTATTCATCAGCTGCCTTTAACAGAGCACCCTATTTAACAAGCAAGTCATACACAAGATTCACTGTTTATGCCTAGAAAAAAACAGATGTTTGCCACAGACTCAACATGTGGCTGCTGTGACCTTTCTTTCTTTTTTTTTTACTGTTCTTACACCCATAAAACCAACAAACTAAAGCTTGTGAAGAGTTTAGTAATCAGTTAAAGGGTATGTCCTTCTCACCATCAGCTGCCCCGGCCCTCCGTACTCCCCTGTCTATTGCTGGTTCTTATGCCTCTCCATTTGCCATGATGGGTCATCATGAAATGAACGGATCCCTGACCAGCCCAGGCGTGTATCCGGGTCTTATTTCACCCCAGATGAGCGCTGCAGCCGCTGCCGCCTATGGACGCTCACCAATTGTAAGTACCACAGCTTCTATATTTGACATTTTCAGTTAAATGTGGACATGTCATCTTACAAAAAATGAATCCCTACTCAGTAATGCTCCACTAGCCCTCTCAAACATCCATAACATTCTTGCAGTAGCTTACGGTATTTGACTAAAATGTCTTTAGTTTCTACAGTATTTCCTTAACTCATTACTCACTCTGGCTACAGTTTTGTTTGTCAAGCTTCCCTGAACACAACAAAGCTTAATCTGCATATATCAAGGGATTTTCCTGGAAATTATAACTCAGCGGTTCCTCAAGATGTTGGCATCTAGATTTACAGATTTGTTTCTACTTGAAAATAAACTCGGGCTTACTTCTTTTTGTGCAGGCGGGATTTGACCCCCATCCTCACATGCGAGCTCCAGGCCTGCCAGCAAGTCTCACTTCCATTTCAGGAGGAAAACCGTAAGTATTTAAATTTTTGTTTCGCTTTTTAACAAGGTTTTGTTTCCAAACTTGACACCCTTCTATTTGCTTTGTTTTTTGCAGAGCTTACTCTTTTCATGTAAGTGCAGACGGTCAGATGCAGCCTGTGCCCTTCCCTCCAGATGCTCTGATAGGCCCCGGCATCCCGCGCCACGCTCGTCAGATCAACACGCTGAGCCACGGGGAAGTGGTGTGTGCCGTCACTATCAGCAACCCCACGCGTCACGTCTACACTGGTGGAAAGGGTTGTGTGAAGATCTGGGACATCAGTCAGCCAGGCAGCAAGAGCCCTGTGTCCCAACTTGACTGCCTGGTATAATAATATGTTATTACTTTTTCAGAAAAAGACAGAGAAACTGACTAGAGTTAGTCTTACACCACATTTATTCCAGTGTGTTCAGCCATGAAGGGATCCCAAAGTGCTAATGAGGTCTCAAAGTAATACATTAAGAGTTTTCTTGAGCATTAAATGTAGCCTGACTCACCATGCTGCTACAGCTGTCCACAGATCCCAACAGATAAAGATGTGAATAATTCAGTGAAGTGTCTCACTGCTGTGCTGAAATTATCTTTGGTGAAGGGGAAAAAAAGCCCTGCTGAGTAATGATGTTCTGATTGGCCAACCCTGTCTGCCATTACGCAGCTCATTACTTTCTCCCAACTGCCTCCCGTTTCTCATTTTGACTCGGTGTCTCCATGCTGTTCAGCTCATATGGCCGCCTACACCCTTAAGGTGTGTCCAGAGTGCAGTTTGGTTTATAAAGCCATCAGGGTGCCATTTTAATTTGACCAATAGCTTTTACAGTACTGTTGGTCTTTCTTTCTGCTCTTGTGGAGCCTGTAGCCCAACTGTCTTTGTCTCTTGTTAAAGCTGACATTCACATCTTCATTGGAGTCAGTCAGCAGCTTCACCTGCTAAAGAAAAGGTCCTAAAAGTGGATGTACTAAATGTGTATTGGTTTCTCTGTTGTTTTACATCATTGACTTGTCTCAAATGAACTTTTCTTTTAAACCTAGATTTTGCACATGTATACAAATTCATTGCATCCAGTTATCAAGATTATCAAAATTTTCTTTCTTTGTTCTTCTCCAGAACAGAGACAATTATATCCGCTCCTGCAAGCTGCTGCCCGATGGCCGCACCCTAATCGTTGGTGGCGAGGCCAGCACGCTGACCATCTGGGACCTGGCCTCACAGACGCCCCGCATAAAGGCTGAGCTCACTTCCTCTGCTCCAGCATGTTATGCTCTGGCCATTAGCCCCGATGCCAAGGTCTGCTTCTCCTGCTGCTCTGATGGAAACATCGCCGTGTGGGACCTCCATAACCAGACCTTGGTCAGGTCGGTACTTCGCTTAAATGGCCGTGTTTTGGACATAAACCTGAGGCAAAACAAAACAGGGCACGCCTTTTTATTGTGAAGGGCAAGAAATAATTTATGCGCTAAATGTACTCCTACATCTCCCACTCACATTCATCTGCCTGCATAATTCTCTCAAGTGTATATTTTACAGGACAAAAAAACCCACTTGTAACCTCAAACAACGATTGGCCTTTAGCTTATAGACAAAACTTTCAACACTTAGCTTTGCTGTCTGATTTTATATTTGTTCCTCAGGCCTTGATGTGTTTGCGTTCTGTGTTTCAGGCAGTTCCAGGGCCACACAGACGGAGCCAGCTGTATCGATATTTCCCATGACGGCACCAAACTGTGGACCGGAGGGCTTGACAACACCGTCCGCTCCTGGGATCTGAGGGAGGGCCGGCAGCTTCAGCAACACGACTTTACTTCACAGGTAATATTAAATACACACTGACATTTACTGGTAGCTAAGTAGATTTGCTGTAGGGTTTGTTTAATATTATTCCAGATCTTCTCATTGGGCTACTGTCCCACTGGAGAATGGCTGGCTGTTGGAATGGAGAGCAGCAATGTGGAAGTACTTCACCACACCAAGCCAGACAAGTACCAGCTGCATCTACATGAAAGCTGCGTCCTCTCACTCAAGTTTGCCTACTGTGGTAAGTAACCTGCAAGGAAGCTCTATAGTGAATGACTATTTTTTAAATTCTCACAGTTAAAATTTAGAACATACCTCTACTCAGAGCTGGTACTAATCTTTCTGAGTGTTCCACTCATAAGTGGGCCACATTTTAATCCTCCATCAGAGCTTGTTAGGTGAAGAATTCTGTCAGTAGTACATTATAGTTACCAAAAAAAGGACAGCTCTGAAAGTTCAATATATTGTCACATTTCAGAAAGGGAATCTCATTCTATAGATGTTTCTATTCATGGCTGATTAACCGACTTTTGCCAAACTACAATCATCTGAAGTAGGTGTATTAAAGCAGGGAAACAATGTTCTATAGATTAACATAATGAAATATTTATAGCTGTTGATGTCTTGCAGGTAATGAAAATTAGAATACTGTGAAAAAGTTATAGCATATTCACAAAGATGTGTGGTAGGAAAAAGGGCAACATGGATAACTGCATCAATGTAAGAATTGGAGGAGCTTCACAAGAAGTGGCCTAACCCCTACTTTCCACGGGGCGCGAAGCAGACTCGTCTCAATTGTATTTATTTCTTACACGCTGGGCTTCTAAAACACGTCAACCGCAGCAATTTAGATCGGGCCAGACATAATCCAGAAATTTTCAAAATAAGACACGTGTAGATTTCCAATTGCTTGACTACGTAAAAACAAAACATTGTTTTTTATAATGGATGGCTAGAATTTAATCCTTGGAAGTGGAGAGTTTGTGCTACATAAAAATAGAATTACATTACCCCCCTGCATACTAGGGGTGCACCGATCCCACTTTTTCAGTCCCGATACCAATCCGATTGTTGAATTAATAATAAACCGTATACCCTCCATGAAGAGACTAAAGGTACCAGACTTTACTAACTAAACATAACTAACACTTCTTTTTTACTTTTTTGTTTTGCTGAGGTGCAGGAATTCAGCGTGCTCCTTAGCATAGTGTTTCTGGATGTGCTTGGTAGTGTTGTACTTAGCAGTAATACCACCTCCCCTCAAAACATTGGACCCCTACTGCATACTACCCTTTACGTTATGCAATTGCAATTCTCGGGGGACCAGCCGGGTGGAAAGCAGGGGTGAGGCTGGAGTCAACAAATCAGGATAAATTACGTACAGAAGAGTCCTACGTGTGGGCTATGAACTTCACATCTCCTATGTCAAGCCAGAAGCACATTAACTGGATGAAGGAAAAGAACTGGTCTGTTGCTTTAAGTCCAGTGTGAAGTTTCTACAGTCAGTGCAGATTTCTACCAGGAAATTTTATAGAGAGACGGATTTCATTTTGCAGCAGGAGTTGGTACCAAGAGTGCTGCTGTGCTTGACTGGCCAGCAACTCCACATTTATGCAGTAATTCATACTAGAGGAGCCCCCATAAAGTATTGAGAGCTTAGGAATAACACACTTTTCAGAAGCCAGACATTTCTTTTTATTTGGTGGTATTCTAATTTTCTGTGACACTGAATGTTTCATGATCTGTAAAACATCAAAATTATATTGTGGTTTGAAATATTTCAATATATCAATGAGTCTACCTTCTGAAAACATTGAACTTTTCCAATGATATTTTGATTATTGGAGGTGTAATTATATTTCTCTCCAACCTAGCTTTACAAATTGTGAAGGACCTCTGTCAGAAGTAGCAATTTTACAAGGAGCATGTAGGCTGCCAACACTTAGATCATTGTCTTGAATACAATCCATTTTTAATACCTAACACTGAAGTATGCTTAAAAATAAATATTCAATACACTATTGCTACATTAGAGCCAGAGTTGAAGACTGTGGAGAGTGAATACCTTAAAGACATTTGATAATTATATATAGTCTCTTCATTTGGCAGCACAAGCAAGACTGATTTACTTTAAGTGTCTCTTTCCTGATGTGTGTAGGGCTAGTTGTTAAAATGTTTGTTCACATTAATTTATCCTCAGAAATAAATGAGCAAAGTCTCATCTCCACCACATGACTGATTGGTTCAAATGAGACCAAGCTCTTAGTGTCACTGATTAAATAGTGAGTTGGTTGAATAATTAACTGGGTTAGAGCTGTGAGTCTCCTTCATTATGCGTTGTATGATTGTTGATGAGGTAATTAAAGTAGCATGTTTAAAATGGATACAGTTGCTCTGTTATGGCTGTGAGGACCCTTACCTTCAGTTTGTTAAGGTGTCTCATCTGTGCCTGTAGGCAAATGGTTCGTGAGCACAGGGAAGGACAACCTGCTGAATGCGTGGAGGACTCCGTATGGTGCGAGCATATTCCAGGTAACTGGGAAATATAAACTTCATTAATGATTTTAGAAGTTTAGTTGGATGTTCTAAGAAAACAGTACTGCAAATATTTCAGACGAATAGTTGCATTTGTCGCCCTTATTGATGTGGTTAAAGGTTTGTTGGATCAGGAGAGCCTGTGTAAATAAACTAGCCGTCTATGACATTGCAGTGACGACTGAAAATAAAGCCAGGTTCCAGTAAGAATGTGTGGAGCCAATGTTGAACAAGAGTCACTTGTAGAGAATCTTGGGGGGGGGGGGGGGGGGTGACTGGAATACCAGCTTAGACCACTGCTGCACATTAAGACTGCTAGTCCATATGTCACAACCATAATAAATGGATTGATTAAGTGCACTCTTAACTATAAAGGATGATTGTGACTATTGCTTGTGTTTACTTGCAGTCAAAGGAGTCGTCGTCGGTCCTGAGCTGTGACATTTCTGCAGATGACAAATACATCGTGACGGGATCTGGTGACAAGAAGGCTACAGTCTACGAGGTCATCTACTGAGATTATTTTCCTGCTTTAACATGGGCCACAACAGATCGAAGCAAACTACATTTTCCTCAGACTTCTTTTGGAAAGCAGCTGCTGTTGGCCTGTGGAAACTCATACTGGACAGATTTTTTTTATCCCTTGTTTTAGGGTTTTGGATGTTACTGGGTGGAGCAGAGCTTCATTTTGGATAAACTAATTCCTCAAACATGTACATTGTGTACATACTGGATTAAATAAGACATTTTATATATTATAAAAGTATATATATATATCAATATATTTTCATGTCCTGGGTGTACTTGTGACCATTGTTTTGGTCGCTCTGTTCTGAGTCAGAAACCAGAACACGGACTGATCTTTCCAACAGTTGCACCCTGACCGTTTTCTAAAGCACATTCTGCAGGCTGATCTTTCCTGGAAACAAACAGAAGAGCTTGAATCTTGCAATGTTGAACATTTCAAGGAGATTTTTTAGAAATGGCCTTACATCACATTGCTCTTAAAGGACAAACTGTGGTCGGAGTTCCGACTCAGTCGTAACCTCTACAGGATCAAATGGGAGACGGATGTAAATGTACTTTCTGTATAAAAGCTGTACACGTGTCCTCATGTTCTGGTCTGTGTGTGCGTTCCCTGTTTGTGTTGATCGCCTGAGGCACATGGGGGATGTTAAAGCTCAGTCTAACCCTTGGACCTCAGTTGGCAGCAGAAGCCACAAACTGAATGACTGTGCGCTTTTTCGGACTTGATGTTATACGGATTTCTATTCAAACTAAACTCCAGCAGTCCCGGCTGTGCTGCTGTGATTCCCGTGCCCTTTGTATCCTACCAATATTCCTGGAATATGTCTATTTGGCTGTGATGGAGAGGAAGGCACATGTCGGTCTGTCTTCACAGAAATGTTCAGTGCCTGTAAATGCTTTTAAGGACCGAGGGAAGCACACTTACATGTAAACACATACTGTAGTTAGCAAATGAAGCTGAGGGGAAATACTTGTTTAGCTGTGCTTCTCATCCTGCTGGCATTTTACAACAAAAGGGGCAAACTGCACCTCTGATTCACACCAAAGTATGTAGCAATTGCTGTCGGCACTGAAAATAAATGTACAGTTGTTAATGAATCAATAAAACGGTTTTTTCTAGAATGGTTTGTCTCATTGTTTAAGTTCAGGTTACTGACACAGAAGTAGTTCAGAAAACTACCAGTATGATTGTAACTAACTCAGTATGTTTGCTTGTTTTGTATCTTGTGGGATACTTCATGTATCTGGACTGGTTATTATACAGTTGTGCTCAAAATATTAGTGTTCTAACTGAAAACCCTTAGCCTTTTATTTCTATAAATGCTAATGCAGTGGGAACCGCACACTGTAAAATCAAAACATGAAATGTTTGGCAAGCCTTATTGTATGAGGATACAATATAGCTATCAGGAGAGCCTGTGTAAATAAACTAGCTGTTTATGACATTTCAGTGACGAAATGTCGGCTACCAGGAAACTAACAATATAGCTATATTGTATGAGGATTTTCATGGTAATTACTGGTGTGTTTAGGGTCACTGTCCTGTTAAGACCAATTTCAAAGGCTTTTTCACTTCATAATATAGCAACATGACCTTTTCAATTATTTAAACTGATGCATGGTCTGTGGTATATGATAAATATGCCCTAGACCATAGCATGAGAACAGAGCCACTGTGCTTTACTGTGAATCTAATTCATCGTTTGGGGTCTTCTGGTAAAAAGTCCAGACCTGAAATTTGCTGTCATCAGTCCAATCCATAAACTTTAGTCTTATTTCTCGGTAGACCAGTCAATGGGTATTTTATTTTCACACAAGGGACTTTGTACACATTGCCATCTTCTAATTGGTGCAGCAATTACTGGCAACTTTAAACCTTCTTTGATCACCCTGGACTTTATCATTGGTTATTCATCCATTCGAATGATGAGGTTCTACTTTCTAAACGTCTTTATACATTTTCCTCTCTAATTGAACAACCTGTCAAGTACAACATGTGCTGCCTTGTCCTTCATTAAGGTCCATGTGTTCTCGGCCAGTTTAAATCACCTTTCATTTAATGATTCAGCTGCATTTTTTAATAATCAACTACACCTACACCTTATAAAACAAAATCGGACAAAAAAACCCCACAACAGATTGACCCGGTTTGTGACGTTGGATTGCTATTATTTTGAACACAACTGTCATGCGTGGGATCAGTTCTCAACATGGACCAAACATCACCAACATAGCATCTCTCTCTGACTAAAACAAAGTTCACTCGTTAGAAAGTAAAGGATTGTTTTTGGCTGCAGCACTGTTTCCTGGTAGCCGACAATTCAGACTTTGTTGAGGTGTGTGTAGCATTGATCTGTTGCAAAAAGGGATAAAAAAGGTTGAGAATGTTTAGTGACGTCAGTGCTCAAGAACATAAGCTGATCTAATACATAAGATTTCCCTCAAAACAGTCAACACAAACATGTTACTGTGGACTCATCTTCACCTGAAATTGATAGAAAATGGTCACAGAAGCACAACTATACCTGTTCTGCTTTCAACACATTTATCTTTTCATTTAAGTTTTTTATGTGCAAATACAAAAGTTCAATTTAAATTTACCACAGACATTTTCACAGTTAAGCTTTAAAAACCTGAACAACAAATGTCACGAAAAACCAAGACCGTAAGGCAAGTAAACAAGAAAAAATGCTTTCACTTGAACAAAGACTACAGTCTAAAAACGTTTCACCCTTTTTAATGTATGTTCACGAATCATTTACATCTACCATGACTGAAATTTTGAACTCAAGACTTTGTGTGGTATACGACGAAAGAGCTGATATTATATTGTGTCCAAGTTGAAATAAACCCCAAGGTCATCAACGTAACAACATCTGGTTAGACTATTTCATTACGAGAAAATCTGATGCTTGAAGTGCAACTCAACCCCAAATCAACTCTTCTTTTTGTTTTTGCTGATAAACTGTATACAATTTAGTGTTTAATTGTGTTGTCTACATGTCTGGACATTATTTTGGGTATTTTGGGTATTTTAGTACATTTTAGTTAAATTATTGATTTTCTACCAAAAACCGTCTGTGTGGCGCCGTCTTTATTTTAACACTTTACACTGCACTTGAATTTGAATCGGGCATTGCTACTGGCTCGGCCACAATGGCTGACGTCAGCCATCCTGCCGCTGTGGAGTATAAAACAAGCCCAGTATCAGCCACGCCTCCGTAGCAAGTTGGAATAGCAAATGAAGTGTTAACACCCCCCAGCCCTCCCCCCCTGTGCGTCTCTTGGTCCGCCAGGCAACACCTCCCTTTGCTGCAATGTTCACACCGGCAATGTAGGTGGAGTAGGACTCTGGAAGGGGTGTGAGTTCCTCTTTTATTAAAATGAAAATAGAAATATTTTTCTTTTTATATGTTAGATCGCCACAATAATATAATTATTTTAAATCAATACTGCAGATATAAATACTTGAAGTTAGGTTTTGGTTCCAAGACCTATGTAGTATCACTGTGACCACACACCATAGCAAATAAGAAATGCAGGAATTGCCTTTAGTTTATCTCAAGAAAACTGCAGTAGAAATTCAAAAGGGGAAAAGGGTGTGCATCTTTGGGGAAATGTGGGATATTCCATCTGATCAGTCATGTCAGTTTGATTTTCAGCTGAGAAGAAAAACGGCAGGTGAGTTGCATTCCTTTAGACCCAGACTTTAAGTGCCCTTGGTCTTTTCACCAAATCTTTTTCCCACATTTAAAACAGCGTCTTTGTCTACAGGACATTAAACTATAGCTCTGGAAGCTGCGAGCTGATTGGGTAAGCCGTATTGCGTCATATCCTGTTGTCGCTGTTGCATTCCGTGGAGCTGTTTAGTGTTCAGACTCTCTTGAATTGATCTAGTTTTCTCTGTGCTGAGGCCTTTCTAAGTTATTTTAACACACAAGCACACTAAAAACACATTTTCTGTTGGTGTACTTTACGTTTTGGGAACGCTTTGTGTTTCACACGGTTTTCCTTGGCATGGTATGGTCTCTAGTTAGTTTAGCTTTATTGTGGCTATGGCTACTCTTCCCTCTCCCTCATTCTCTTCCCAAATCTGCTCCTCTCTTGCTGTCTGTGTCAAATGTTTAGTTACTTCCCTGCCTCCTTTAGTGAAAATTGTAACTGTAATAATTGTAAATTTTTTTGTAGCTTTGGAGGCGAGTGTGTCAGAGTTAGAGGCCTGGCTATGCATTGTTGAAAAACCAGCAGATAGCCAAGTCCCATTAGCCAGCGCGTAGCCAACAAGGACAGAACCCCCGCAGCCGGGACCTCAGGCGGGCTGGGTGACGGTAGGTAGGAAGCATGGTTCTAGAACCCAGACCACGGGTCACCACCAACCCATCCGTGTTTCTAACAGATTTTCCCCGCTCAGAGACACACCCGCTGAGAAGCTGACCCTGGTAATTGGCAGCTCCATAGTCAGAAACTTGGCATTATAGACTGCATTGACCACATGCAAATGCTTGCCAGCCGCCAGAACGGGCGACATCAAATCATACCTGCAACTGCAGGCTAAGGATAAGCGTAAATACAGTAAGATTGTTATTCACGCTGGTGGTAATGACACCCGGTTATGCCAGTAGGAGGTCACTAAAATGACTGTTGCTTCAGTGTGCATGTTTGGCAAAACAATGTCGGAATCAGTAATCTTTTCTGCTCCCTGCCCAATTGGACCAGTGACGACATGTTTAGCTGCATGCTGTCATTCTGCCAATGGTTGTCTAAGTGGTGTCCTGCAAAGATGTGGGCTACATTGATAACTGGCGAACATTATTATTATTTTTTTTTTCACGTTTTTGGGCCTGTGTGGCCTTTATTGACAGTGGACAGAGTTTTTTGAAGGGGGAGAGAGGTGGGGGAAGAAATCCGGCAAAGGTCGCCCGGGATGGGAGTCGAACCGGGGACGGCTGCATTGTGGACCAAAGCCTCTGCACATGGGCAGGCATGTCTGGAACACAAAAACCTGGATGATGCCAAACTTCTTGCTCTTAAATTCTGCCAAAACAGAAGTTGCCATCTTTGGATGAGAAACTCTAAAAAAGCAACTGCTTAGTCAATCACTTCATCTGGATGGTAATAAATTGGGCTGCAGTAATAACGTAAAGAACCTCTGCGTTATTTCTGACCAAGATTTGACATTCATATTCCATATTAAACAGGTTTCTAGGATTTCCTTCTTTCACCTTTGGAATATTGTTAAAATTAGAAACCTCCTGTCTAGGAGTGATGCTGAGAAACTAGTCCATGCATTTGTTACCTCCAGGCTGGACTACTGTAATTCTTTACTATCAGGTAGTCCACAAAATGCCATTAAAAGCCTTCAGTTGATCCAAAATGCTGCAGCAAGAGTTCTGATCAATATTAAAAAGAGACATCGCATTTCTCCTGTTTTAGCTTCCCTTCATTGGCTCCCTGTTAAATCCAGAATAGAATTTAAGATCCTCCTTTTTACAAATAAAGCACTTAATAATCAAGCTCCATCATAAATCAGAGATGTGATTGTTTCATATTTTCCTAACAGAGCACTTTGCTCTCAGACTGCAGGTTTACTTGTAGTTCCTAGGATTTCTAAAAGTAGAATGGGAGGCAGATCTTTTAGTTATCAGGCTCCTCTCCTGTGGAACCAGCTCCCAGCTTTAGTCCGTGAGGCAGACACTCTGTTTACTTTTAAGGCCAGGCTTAAAACTTTCCTTTTTGATAAAGCTTATAGTTAGAGTGGCTTAGGTCATCCTGAGCTATCTCTGTAGTTATGCTGCTATAGGCTTAGACTGCTTTCTTTAAAGGAGCATGGGGCAGAATGAAGATACAAAACTTACGAGCGGCGCGGCCGGCACTGCAAGTAACTGCAGCCAGCTGCACGGGAGCGCGCACAAACGCTTCACAAAACAAACATACGTCTTCACAGTCACATACTTCTTTTTCTTAGTGCCACTTTTTAGTGGGCTGGGAGTCGTCGGTCGTTTCCCAGTTGCAGAAGAATCCATTCTCACAATTGAATCAATGGAGGTCTGCGACCATTTTTCTTCCTCTTTTAAAGCTGTCGAAAATGCACACGCTGTGTCAATTGACGTCACACCGTTAGGACAGCGGGGGAAATTCGGGCCCTGAACTGCAGCACATTTTGCAGCACACAGCCAGTTTAAGAAAATGGAACAATATGTGTATGGGCTCATTCTTTTTGGTTTATAACGCTTCATCACCCAACAGCATTAAAAAACTGGACATGCATGTTTATTTTATTGACAAATCCTGCCTCATGTTCCTTTAATATAGAAAGTACTCTTACATCAGTTCTTTTGTTCTTTCTGTGTTTGTGCTCTGTCTTCTCAAACCCCCAGACGGTCGTGGCAGATGGCCGCTCGTACTGAGCCAGGTTCTGCTGGAGAGTTTTTCCTCTCCACTGTCGCTACATGCTTACTCAGTATGAGGGATTCCTGTGGTTGGAGTCTGCATCAACGGGGCGCAACTGCCAGTCAATGACTCAATGGAATCTGCTTAGATTCCTTACACAGAAAAATAGCTAAACCTTTAAACTGATTGGAATGTTTGATTTGAAATGACTTTCTTGTAAAGTGGCTTGAGATGACATCTGTTGTATATCTTCTTCATCTTCTTTCTTTCTTCCCCTTTATTTTCTATTTCCTTCCCATAACATTAGAAAAAAAACCCCACTGCAATTCATAATAAAGATTTCTCACACATATATGTCAAGTGGAGTACTCTAGCAAAAGCTGTAGTGCTCCACTTGTGAAAGTAAATCTGTTGGGCTTCAACTTGGTACTCAGACACCAATTTTGAGTGCCACACTGCCAAACAGGACACGTAAAAAAAATAAAAAAATGAGGTACACCTTGTTAGTACCTAGCAACTCAAGTACAAGCCATGTTGGCTAATAAAGCCCACACAGTGACTTATTACTTTTGCTTCACTTGAATCACACGAGCAGCAGAAACACATTCGGTCATACTCCCATTTCACACACTCCCACACACCTCAGAAAAAGACGCACCACTTTGGGAATTTGTGGCCGAGCGCCGTATTTCAGAGGTGATCCTGAAACATGATGTGTGAATAAAGTCTCCTAAATCAGAAACATGCAAATAGCAACCAAACCACAGATAGAAGGTTGCAACCTTTCTGGGATCCATTTCATCAAGTATTTGCGATATCTACTGATGATGTCTGTGAATCGTGTTGTACTGACTCAACGGCCTGAACAGTTGCCATGTCTTTCCCTCCTCTCCCACACACTCGCTCTGCTGCCACCACAGGAGGTGAGTACATTCATTTTCACTTTTGTGGGGGTGCTGGCTCCAAGGCTGTGATTTCTGACTGTGCATGTGAGAGGAGCGTGAAACGGAGGGGGGTTGGAGTGCAATATGGGGTGATTTTAGCCGAGTGTGTGGGCTGAAGGCACTGTACATATGGCTGAGCCATGAATGTAGACAGGGACATATTTTACTCAGGTACCTTCAACACATTCACCAGCTGGGAAAAACTAAGGCAACTATATTGAACTTTTGGATGGAAATGTTTGTTTTGCTGAATGTGTTATGGGTAAAGTCTTATTTGATATCTTTTTTTGTTTTCAAAAAAATTTTGTGTAGACCTGTGTTTTCAAAGCTTTTCTGCTTTCTACCAACAAAATAACAGTGGACGATACCAATCAATTAAATGAGCACAGTGAAAATTATACCACAATCAATTTTGATTATAACCAGTCCATCACTCCGAGTGGCATGAACACGATAATCTTCGCAATGATACGTCATTTAAATATTCTTGTATTGTACTGTATATTGTAAAAGCGAGATAAACAGATCCTGATATAAAGAGAGCAGACCTACAGAATATACTACATCCAAAGATCTCAAATGTTCCTATTAAACAGCATTTATATGGAAGAAATATAGTCTCATCAGAATCCAACTCTTTTTAGACATTGAATTTATAACACTGAATTTTTATCCTGAAGCAAAAAATTTGGCTGCAAAATTTCACCTGCAAAAAATTCACCTGCAGAAATTCGCCTGCAAAATTTCACCTGCTGCAATAGCCAGCTCACTGTTAACAAATGTCCCTTTGGCTAACGGTGTCATGTGACCAAAGGACCGTAATTTCATTGGCTAAGAGCCGGTCGACTCAATCTGGTGCTGATTGCTTTGGCTTGGGTCATTAACAGTTCATCACATTTGAAGGCGAATTTTTGCAGGTGAATTTCTGCAGGTGAATTTCTGCAGGTGAAATTTTGCAGGTGAATTTCTGCAGGTGAAATTTTGCATGCAAATTCCGGCAGATGAATTTTTTGCAGGTGAAATTTTGCAGGCGAATTTCTGCAGGTGAATTTTTTGCAGGTGAAATTTTGTTGGGCAAATTTTTGGCTTGAGGATAAAAATTCAGTGTTATAAATTCAATGTCTAAAAAGAGTTGGATTCTGATGAGACTATATTTCTTCCATACATTTACACCAGCTCTAGATCATTAAATATATTGCAATGAATAAAAAACGTGATCGGAAGAATGTTTTCCAAAAATTTTAAACAAAAATATAATTGGGTGAGTTTTTTCCTCTGTTAAGTTTATTGCAGCTGGGATCCAAATCAACGATTATTACGGTACCAAAAGGTTACAAAATGCGATTAAACAGACAAATTCAACACTTTTTAAAACAATTCATTATTTTTCACCAGGCAGGTGTTCTCCTTGGCACCGAGACAGAAAAGCACCGTTCAACAGCCAGTCACCTGGCAAACACCTGAAAGATTGCTCTGTATGTTTATCGCTCTTTCAAGTAGAAAAGAGAAGACTGAAGTTGGCCTCTGATTAAAGACTTCCAGGTCTGAGTCAGTCAGTCATTCATTCAGCTGCTGAATCATATGCTAACTTTAATCCAAGATAAATACTGGAGAGGTTAGCGTACACTCTCGGACACTTTCCATGAAGCACAAAAAAATTCTGACAGGAAAACCTAAATGCAAACTATCCATTTTTCTGTACCTGTCATTCCTATGCAGGGTTGCGGGGGGAGGGGCCTTTCTCCAGCTGTTTGAACCCATGACCTTCTTGCTGCAAGGCAACAGTGCAACCAAATGCACCACTGTACAACCCAGCCCAATGCAAACTAATTTAAACATTTATTTACTTATTTGGGATCAGTCAATTGTGGAACATTAGCAGAAAGGTTCACTGTACTCTATATTTGATCTACAGCAAAGGGTGGTTAAAGTAACAGGAAGTACATAATTGGTACGGTCCGAGGTGTTATTAAATTGTGCCACTTTGATTCAATTGTCTAAGTTAGATTCAATATGGGGAAGATTGTAGACTTGACAACTGGCCAGAAGACCATTATTGATACACAAGCTACAAAAGTTCATAGATAAGGAGGCAGGCTGTTCACAGAGTGCTGTGTCCAAGCATATCAATGGAAAGTCTAGCGGAAGGCCAAAATGTGGGAGGAAAAGAGGCACCAGCAGAAGTGCTATCCGTGGGCTTCAGTGGATTATCAAACAAAGAAGATTCACTACATTCAGATGCAACCGGGAGATGGGCTACAACTGTCGAGTTCCTCGGGTCAAACCACTTCTAAACCTGAGCCAACATAGGAAGCGTCTCAACTGGGCCACGGACTGTTGGCCAATGGTCCAAGGTCCTCTTTTTCGATGAAAGTGTGCCTTTTATTTGGGAATCAAGGTCCAAGGATTTGGAGGAAGACAGTCGAGGAACAGACCCAAGCTGCATGAGGTCCAGTGTGAAATATCCACAGTCAATCATGATTTAGGGTGCGATGTCTGGTGCAGGTGTTTGTAAACTCTGCTCTCTTAAATCCAAAAAATTTCACCAATGCACTCCAAGGGTTTCAGTAGTTCAAAGTGATGTGAGCCCGCCCAAGGTCTACCTTCATGTTTTACAGTGTGGATTTATTTGGACTTTGAACTCAGGTGAACTCCCAGAAAGGATGATTAAAATAAAAGCAAGTTTTAAAAATATTTTCTATCATTTTAAATTTCTTTTCAGGAATAGAAAGGGAGAAGAAAATAAAATCTATTTTAAAAAATCGGAAATCGGATTTGGCATCACACAAATCGTAGATTTTATTTTTAAGCCATATCGCCCAGCCCTATCTTCCAGCAGGACCTGGCCCCTGCCCATACCGCCAGAAGCACCAAAACCTGGTTTGATGCCCATGCCATCACAGTTCTTGACTATTTCAGCCACCTCGCCGGACCTAAACCCCATTGAGAATCTATGGGGTATTATCAAGAGGAAAATGAGGGCCACCAGACCCAAAAACAATGAGGAGCTGACAGCAAGCATCAAGGAAATCTGGGCTTCCATAACTCCCAGGACACGCCACAGGCTGATTGCCTCAATGCCACGGCACATCGAGGCAGTGATTAAGGCAAAGGGATTCCCTACGAAGCATTGAAGATTGACATATCGTTTTGAAAGTATCATATTTTGATTGATTTGATGTGATCCTGATTTCTTTCTTTTTTTCTGCAAAAACTGAGAAGTAAATGGTGATTTCTTCACAGTATTCTAATTATTTCAATTTCTGTTTTTGTGGGTTTTATGATCTGGAAGCCCAAATTGTGAACAAATAAAGAACTAAATATTTGAAATCGTTTAAGTCATGGGCCCTGAATCTATATCTATGGAGGGCATAAGAAGGCAAATTTACATTCAGAGTTTGAGGGATATAACACTTTAATGTTAGGAATCATAAATTAGCAACAAATAGCTTCAAATAGCTTTCTGAATGATAAAAATGAGATCACAGGTATCAGAAATACTTTGCCAAGCATTCAAACACAGTTTTTTATTCATACCAGGATAGCGAGCTCTTAAAAACAATCTTATAGGGATATTGTATTTTTTTTATGAATTTTTTTTTTCTTATTTAACCTCAAATTTTAGTCATTAATATGCATTAAGTTTTATAATTGACATCACAGTTTAATTTCTAAAGAGGATCTCAAACTCCAATTTGGTATCCATTGGTCCAGATAATAAGCGATGGGGCAAAACATCAGGATTACGAGTCTTACTCTTTAATATTCATGATAGGCAAATGTCTCACCTCTGATTGGCCAACAGCACTTACGCTGCGTTTGAAAAAAATAACAAACTTAACATTAGACTTGGTGGTGTTCCAAAAACTAATTCCAACAAATTTTTTTCTCACCTCCTCTTTCTTGGGTAGAAAATGCAACACTGATGTGTTATCTCCCCAAATAATACAAGCCTGAACGTATTCCTCCATGTTGTGGAGCTGCTCCTGATGAACTTCTACTAGCAGAGTTGCACTCTGCTCTGTCTTAGCCACAAAAATCAATAGAGCCTTCCCATGGGCGGTTGCAAGCTAAGGTGAGCAAGACCATGAATACTAATTTACTCTGTGACGTAGAAGAGACTGAGTATTTCTGACTCGCTTGTTTTTCAGTCTATTTTCTTTCTTTAGCTAATGTAGGCAATATGAGTTGGAGACCATTTTGATGTGCAGCTTCCATATGCAAATCAGAGTGACCGATCGTATTTTAAAAGGTTTGTGTATCAGGGTTATTTCAAACAGGCAATTTATACAACTTGAAGTGAAAGCACTGCATGTACAGTAAATATTTAAAAGAATTTATTTTTTGAGAAATAATTTTAGATGGATTTCCATAAGCAGCTTCTGAATCTATTCATAAACAGCACTCTGCCCAAGTTTGGGCTAAAAGCTGCTTATGCTCCAGTAAAGACCTGTAACCAGTCTGAAAGGCTGTGTCTGTAAAGAAACTTGTTTTCATTTATTTGACAGACCAGAGCTTTTTCATGTGAAGGAGAAGTGATGCAGGTCACTCTGCCTCTCTCCTCTCATTTCTCTCCTCGCTCCACTGCAGCAGGAGGCCAAGGTTTTACTCCCTTTAACTGACAGCCGTGGGATTCCATCTCTCTTTTAAAGCACCACGAGAAGTCATGGAGAACAAAACGAAGGATTTTTTCCTCACAGAGACAGGACTTCAATGTTTTTGTCGTTTATTTGCACCTACTCCTCTTCTTCATGCCATCTTCCTAGCAGTTACAGCTTTCTCTGCTGCTTCTTCACATTTATGCATCTGAGATGGGAGCTTCATGTGACTTCTCAGAGACCCTGAAGGAGAGCTGAGAATGCATGAACATTAAGCACGAGGCTACCTTTTCCTCTCCTTCAGTCACAGAATAACCAAGTGCTCACAGAGAGCAGCGGAAGATTAAAGGGAGGTTGTGTGGAAGCAGAGAACGTTGGTGCTTTAGTTCCCAGAGGTCATTTGGGTGTCTTTGAAAGCATTCAGGCCTCGCTCCCTCTGACCTGTCCTTAAGATGAGAAGCTTTCATCAGACTCTGCAGGACACAAGAGCCCACTCAGGAGCAGCGTCACAAATTGGAGCAGGTCTTCGTGTGTGTGTTTCATATTGTTATGTATAATTCAATGCTTTTACTCCCATAAAAGAGACTCCATTGATCTCTTATCACACAGACCATCGAGAGCAATACTTGAACTGGAGTTTTTACATTGTTTTGTGGAGGAGCGACTGCAGCGAGATCTGTTGAGGTGAAAAACAAAATCAAAACTGGAGGAGGCTGTGCTGCAGGAAGCTAAATGAAAATAGAGGAAACTATTACAATAACCCCACAACAACACCGCAAATGCTTTTATTTCTTTTGGTAGTTCATCACTTTAATTAATTATAAAGCCAGATATTTAGTAAAACAAATCTCACATTTCATTAATTATATGTTGTTATCTATGGATTTTGTGTCACACCCATTTACACTGACTACAGTTCTGATCCCAGTAGGCCAGCTGACTTTTGACCCCTGGTAGAACCAAGATATCCCAGAGCTACTTCCTGCCAGTGGATATTATTGCAGATGTTACATAGAAAAGGACTTTAAGTCATAGGTTGTCAGGAAAAATGTCACCAAGGTTGGTACAAACTGACACATGGTTGATATAAATCCTCCACTGATTTTCTGTGTCCTAGAGACCGCCAGGAAAAGCAACTAAAACGCCAAATACTAAAAGCTGAAAAAAGAAAAGATGAGCAAATGAAAAAAAACAAAATCAACACTTTAGGTTCAACGTCCACATTAACATTAGTAGTGCTTTTATTGAAAAGTAACAGTGGTGGCCAAAATAAACTTTGCTCACAATGCTACGTTCCTTCTTTTACCCAGATTATTTGTATTTTGCATCAGATAAAAACCAAATTAATTCTGGAGCTGTTCATCTTGTGTTCACATATTCATTTGAAACTCTCACATAAAGATGAATCCAAAAATGTTACTTCAAAGCAAAGTACATTTCAATTCTATTCTCTTTGGAAGAAGAATCTGCTCGTCTTTGATGCCGTATGGGAGGCAAATTTTAACATACCTTCTGACAAATTCTCTAAACTTCTGGTGATATTTGTATTAACACAGATGTAAATGAGGGTTTTCTTTTTATTTGTTACAATTTGATCCGAGAACCATCATTTTAAGCCCCTCACTGAACTTAGTCTTTTTAGGATTGTTTGTTTCAAAAAAAAAAAAAAAGCGAGAGACAACTATTACATTTTGCACAAATATAGCATAAAAATAAGAAAAATAACATAACTGTGGCTTAATCAGAAAATAAACACTACACCTTTGATTGTGTTTGATTGTGTTTTCAACGGCAAAATCATTCATTCATCAGTCATTTGAACACAACTACTTGGCAACACAGCAGAATAGTGGTCCACAGTCAGAGAGTATAACAACAGAAATCCGATCTTCATTTTGTGGTACAAGCAAAAGGGAAACAGTGAAACAGTTTTACCAGCAGTCTAACTGCTGAGGTGAACACGTGGGTTAACGAGCTTAGCAAGGCAAATAATTGGTACAAATAAGTCATTAGCACTGTGGAAAGCCTCGGATAAAATGTGAAGGAGCACTAATTGAACATGATTATAAACTTCCTTCCTTCCACCTCTGCCAGTTGAAGCTGTAGCGATGAGGGCCTCACAGATAATTAGGATCATGGGGCAAAAGTGCCACTGAGGAGAAACTCGGAGGGTTTTCTGCTCTCTGCAGTAAGACAGCATAAATGCTACAACAACAAGAGTTGATCATCTGCACATTTTCTCAAGCTGTGTCTTTTAATTAGCCCTTGATCAAATTACAGCGGGATAGGTGGAAAAGCTGCAGAGAACTCTCCTGATAATTGAATTTTAGATTTTCAGCATTACGTTGCTCTTTGGCAGGACTACACATGCATGAGGAGCTCAAAAGACAGCATGTATAAAATGAACACCAACAATACCTGGGTGCAATATGAATGCTAATAAACCTTCCATGAGTCCATGTTCATTTCTTGCTTTCTCAAACGGGGTGTTTGACGATATTTATAATTAACTAAAACATACCAGCATCTGTCCACCATGATTTTAAGTTATTGGCCAGTTCCCATGCGAATCAAGGCTAAATGAAAATGCAGACAATCCTGATCGTTCTTAAGGTAAATGATTCATTGGTTAATATTACCGGTATTGCTTAGAGCTTTTTAAGACATTATCTATACGTTTAGGCAACATAAACTGCCTTTTCTATTCCAGCAAAGTGAGAAGCTATAAGACAAAAAAATAAATTATAATCTAGTTAAGATGTTATTTGCTCAGGTTCAGGCTGTGGCAGCCTCTGATTGTGTAAGTTGGTGTTTATGTGAACTAAGCTGTGGACAGAGACACAGGTGTTCACAGTGTGTGGAGGATGGTGATAACTGCTATAATGACATCAATTATGTGGTTTTTCTAGATGACATATGAGACCTCAAAAGATCAGACAGAAAGGTGGCTGCCCCTCCGAGTTCACCTCAACCCCTCATAATCACTGCTGTTAATCATAGCAGCCAAGAATGTTTGTGTGTGGTTTACAACCCCTGGCCTATAGAATCAATACCATACTAGTCCTCTAACTGTTTTAATTAATGACAGTAAAAAAAAAAAAAAAACTTCAGAAAAAAATCTAATAAAATCATGAACCAAAAAAAACATAAAAGTTCGTGCTTTGTTGCATCTGCTTTATTCAGGCAACCTGAATTCTCGGAGGCACTGAATTGACTAATTTGCTGGGGTCTCATTTATAAAAATTTCAGTAGAATCTTTACTAAAACTGTACTTAAGCTCAGAAATTTTTTTTTACTCATGCCTAGTAAGTTTGAGATCTATTATACTTGGAGTACGCACAGCTGCACACAATTTCCACTTTATAAGTCACACTCTCCCTAGAAATGTGCTCAGGTGTTTTGGATCATTTCCCGCCTCCTACACACCCACTTTCTGCCATAAACGGTCAATGCAAAGTGCCTAGTGAATATTCTGCATAGACTTAAACCGGCTGATATGGGGCGTTTCACGGGTAACCATGGGAGCCGAAAAGCGGAGAAAGCGCAACGTGGAGGCACGGAAAACTGTTTGTTTGAATGCTTATTTATATAGAGCTTTACTCAACCCGAGGGCAACCAAGAGGCTTCACATTAAAAGACAAAAATAGAGTTAGCTATAAGAAAAACGATTCACTGTCCACGGTTCCAGGGGGTCAGTAGATCTAACTCCAGTCCCAGTTCAGCATATATATATATATATAATGTACACATATATATACACATACATATACATATATACACATACATGCATATATATATATATATATATATATATATATATATATATATATATATATATATATATATATATATATATATATATATATATAACTTGTTGATTTGGTTTATTTTTCCGCTTGTTTGTATTACATTATTGTATTATTATATGTGCAACTTGGTTTCTGTTGGTTTGATGCACACATTGATTTGATTTAATAATGTTGTAGAAGGAAGCAAAGATGAGCTACAGACAGAGAAGGAGCCAGCAGCAGTATAGCTGTTCCAATCAAACATGGAAATTGGTCATAGTTATGTAAGTTGAATTTTTTTGTGCTAGAGATTTCTAACCAAGTAAACACTTTTGCAAAAGCACCAGCATCATCATTAGGCATGTGAACTGGTAAAAAAAATTTATATTCTAACATTGTGTTATAGATAACTAATAAGAAAACTTTCTTTAATTCCAACTAACATAATACTTATTAAAATATAGATAGAAGCAAATTCAAAACAGGTCAATAACAGTGCATCATTGAAGACATAATAAACACATGAACGGTGTTTGTGAGCATTCTAATTAAAATGGTTGGGGGGGATTTCACTGGTGGAAGGAGAGAGATGGAAAAAGCAAAGACAAATGGGAAAAAAGGACTTTGAGGAGAAAAGGGAGACCAACAGAAGCAGGCTAAGAAAGATCGATCGAACTAAATTATTGTTTGGTTTTGCTGTTTTCTGATGTAATTTTCTAAAACACAAGACATTGAACATTAAACTTTAAATATAAAATTAAAAGCCATTGTAAATTAGATGACACATAGCACTGTTTTGAAATGCATGCATTGAAAATTAATTATAATTGAGGCACCTTACTATGTATGCTATAGTAACACTTTTCTTGTTTTTACAACAATATCACATCTTGTCTGGGCTAAGCCCAGGTACTCCTTAAAGCTGGAGACGCCCCGCGGAATATTTATCTCATCAGTTTATCACCTCCACCAAGGAGCTCATGACGCTGTCTGTCTGTCTTTTAGCAAAATAACTTAAAGTTATGGACAGATTTGGAATAAACTTTCAGAAAATGTTAGAAATTTGCCATGAAATAAATAATTAAATTTTGGGGGTGATCATGTATCGAGATCCTGTGAATTGCAATCTGGGGGGTGCAAGGTGCTTCGCGGAGGTCTGCGCTCTCCGTGTGTTGCTTTTTTACTTACTTGTCACATAAAGCGCTACAGCTTAAAACGATGTTGTTACACTTATGCTGCGTTCACACTGCCCAAAACATCAACGCCCAGAATGGCAAGAATACATGTTAAGTCTATGGTTGAGGCCATCAGAGTCTCTGCGGCGCTTTGTGTGCTTTGGCAGCGAACATTTTTCAAACTTTTGCTGCCAGCAAAGCAGAAATTGAGCTAGCTCAACTTTCGGCATCGTCCCCTGAGCGTCAACCAATCAGAGCATCTCACTGTAGTGACATCACTACACATTTAAAGTAAAGCAAAAGTGAACCTCACCCATACGCAGCTCCTGGAGTAAAAGGTTAAACTCTCCAAACTCAGAACGCCTCTTAAGGATCAGGTGTTTCCACAAATGGCGCTAATGCGCCCAATGTCGACGTTGTCGAGCTTTATTTAGCAAATGAAGCCAAGCCACTCTCTCGATATGATCAGATCCGCCATTGTTTAAAACATCTGGCAACAGAGGAAGCCCCGTCCACGCGTTCTTTTTTTGCTCAGCAAGTGGCGGGCTTTTGCAAGCTTCAGGCTTAAAAATGTATAAGCTTCAAACTAGTCACTTTGTGAGCGTTTTTTGACGGCGACAAAGTGTGCGGTGTGAACGCTGCATTTAAAAATAAAAGGTTTGTATAAGATCTGGCCCAGCTGTGTGCTGAGGAACGTTCTTTTGTATTCAGTTTGATATCTAACCATTTTTTTCCTTCATTTCCTACAGGAACCTCTCCACTGTCCCAAACACATTTATTGCCTCTGTCACTTTCTTCCAGGCAGTGTTCTTTTTTTATTGGCTACCCCTGAGCTGATAGAACCAAACAGCAACGTTCAGGACAAATTTAACGGATCTAATTTGTTCAAAGAAGTTAATTGTTTCCACAAATGTGAATAACAGCAAATAAAACAATTCTTTGCCCCATTTACTGGGGCAGAAATATGACTGCTGAGTGCTGGAGGGGGGGGGAGACATGAAGCAGAGGAACTGCTGATAACAGAGGAAAAAAACTATTGGTGTTAAAATGAATTTGCATTAACTATGGCCAGCGCTCTAAACACACCACACATGGCAGGAATGTCTGCTAGGATTATTTCAAGAGCCATCCCGATAATCAGGGCATGTCGGAAGAGGAGAATCGGGACTAACCATGTGAACCAGGCCTAAAGCTTGGTTTATAAACTCAGCAAAAAAACAAACGTCCTCTGACTTTCAACTGTCAAATTAATGTGTGTAAATATTTGTATGAACACTAAAAGAGTCAACACCATAAGACATAAACTAAAAATGTTTCACAGACATGTGACTAACAGAAATAGAATAATTTGTCCTTGAATGAAGGGAGGCTCAAAATCAAAAGTACCAGTCAGTATCTGGTGTGGCCACCAGCTGCTTGAAGTACTGCAGTGCATCTCCTCCTCATGGACTGGACCAGATTTGTCAGTTCTTGCTGTGAGATGTTACCCCACTCTTCCACCAAGGCACTTGCAAGTTCCTGGACATTTCTGGGGGGAATAGCCCTAGTCCTCACCCTGCGATCCAACAGATCCCAGACGTGCTCAATGGGATTGAGATCCGGGCTCTTCGCTGGCCATGGCAGAACACTGACATTGCTGTCATGCAGAAACTCACACACAGAACGAGCAGTATGGCTGGTGGCATTGTCCTGCTGGAGGATCATGTCTGGATGAGCATGCATAAAGGGTACCACATGAGGGAGGAGGATGTCTTCCCTGTACCGCAAGGCATTGAGATTGCCTGCAATGACAACAAGCTCAGTCCGATGGTGATGTGATATACCGCCCCAGACCATAACTGACCCCCCACCTCCAAATCGATCCCGCTCCAGGGTACAGGCCTCGGTGTAACGCTCATTCCTTCGACGATAAACACGAATCCGTCCATCACCCCTGGTGAGACAAAACCGTGACTTATCAGTGAAGAGCACTTTTTGCCACTCCTGTCTGGTCCAGTGAAGGTGGGTTTGTGCCCATAGGCGGCGTTGTTGCTGGTGATGTCTGGTAAGGACCTGCCTTACAACAGGCCTACAAGCCCTCAGTCCAGCCTCTCTCAGCCTATTGCGGACAGTCTGAGCACTGATGGAGGGATTGTGTGTTCCTGGTGTGACTCGGGCAGTTGTTGTGGCCGTCCTGTACTTGTCACGCAGGTGTGATATTCGGATGTACCGATCCTGTGCAGGTGTTGTTACACGTGGTCTTCCACTGCGAGGATGATCATCTGTCCTTCCTATCTCCCTGTAGCGCTGTCTTAGGCGTCTCACAGTGCGGACATGGCAATTTATTGCCCTAGCCACATCAGCAGTCCTCATGCCTCACTGCAGCATGCCTAATGCACGTTCACGCAGATGAGCAGGGACCCTGGGCATCTTTCTTTGGGTGTTTTTCACAGTCGGTAGACAAGACTCTTTAGTGTCCTGCGTTTTTAGAACTGTGACCTTAAATGCCTACTTTCTGTAATCTGTTAAGGTTTTAACGACCATTCCACAGGTGCATGTTAATTAATTGATTATGGTTAATTGAACATGCATGGAAAACATTGTTTAAACCCTTTACAATGAAGATCTGTAAAGTTATTTGGATTTTTACAACATTATTGTTGAAATACACAGTCCTGAAAAAGGGACGTTTCTTTTTTGCTGAGTTTACTTCTGCGTCGTGTCAGTCGTGTAGGTTACGCCGTAACCACTGTACCCACTGCTGTGTTTATACTTCTGCGTAGGGCTGAAAGCGTTGTGTTGCTTTTTCATTTCCAGACCTGCAGGTGGCAGTAGGCTGGTATCGGTCGGCAAACTCCACAGGGGGAGTTTTTCTGATGGTTTGCTTATGTTTGCTTCAGTTCCGGCAAGTATTTCCTGTTTTAGAACAACGATGGAAGCAGACGAACAAATTATCCTTCTTTTGAACACTTTGCAACGCAAAAATGGTGGCTTCTGCACACATTCAGCAACAAAACCCAAACATCCGGAAATACGTAATCTCACTGACCATTCACAATGGAGTGCTTCCGCATCTCTGCGTTGTGTCGCCAGGCTGCACATCAGGTCCGAGGAGGTGCGCCTCAAACCTCTGCGGACCTACGCAGAGGCTACGGCGGTTACGGCGTACCCTACGCGAGGGACACGACGCAGAAGTATAAACCGGGCTTAAGAGTTGACTCTGTGACCATTAAGAGGTAACAAACCCTAATTTTACACAAAGCAGCCAAACACAGACAACCTTCTTTCCGCTGATCGTTTCACCCTTCTGCCATTTTGTACTTTTGCAGTTTTCCAAGTTTTCCGAGAAACATTTTATACCGTTCATGAGTGCCAGAAGAACATGTTGTACTTGCTTTAAAAACTAATTATTCAAAATCATTTGATTTGCTCAAAGCCTTCTGTGAATATATGTGGTTCGATAAATATTACTGGATGGCTCAGTTATTTTTAGTTTGATAACAAATTTTTCCAATTTCTTAAGAGAACTGCTCCACTCAGGGATCAGAACCACAATCAATAGAAACAGTCTCTTTAGAAAAGTAGGGAAATGTATAGCATGTAGCTCAGCAAATAATAAAACAGTTATAACATAACTGTATTGTAGTCTTTTCCATGTTTGCAAAATACAATATCAATACCTTATATACATACTGATCACAATCCTTTCATGATCTTACCAAGTATCAAATACAGTCAATTGGTCAACTAGAGTAGGCGAATATGTGCTTCAATGAAACTTCTTTATCAGATTAAAAGTCTCTCTCTCTCTCTCTCTCTCTGGTCCACCGTTCTTTCTCAATTGTAGCTGCATGGGGAACCTTAATGTTCCAAAACACCAATGTTTAGTGATAGCTGGTATTCCTCTGCTTTGTTGTGGTGTCACTGTTGCGCTACGGAACGTTGCATTGTGCACATAAACATCCTGTTCAGCAATAAAACAACACTTTGGTGCACGTGTATGAAACCAACAGGGCTCTACTGGATACTTTCAATAGCAATAGGAACACAGTCACCCTACTATTAGCAATACATGATAATGTATTGCACAAACTTCCAGAAGATATTGATGGAAAAATATATTTTTCACACTGTCCAAGATACTCAACCACTTTTCTGCATTGTAACAACTCTGTTTTGTTGTTAGAAATGCAAATTTACTTGCAGTAATTAACCATCCAGCAGTTCAGCCTTTAAGACCTGAACCTGGGTCAGATGATCTGAATGTGTTTGCACATTTCAAGCATGTTTTAAAATTGAAAGTGAAACCAAAATACACGTTTAATGATATAAAGCAACACAGACTAGTTTACATTTCTTCTAGAAATTTGTTTCCATAACTGCATTTATTTAAAAATCTGTTTTAGAGATGTGCTTTCACAGAAACAAGTTTTTAAAGTTCCTTTTAATGAAGCAATATTTATATCATCTTAAATTCTAAAGTGGGACTATTATTAGAAAAAAGCATAGGGAGAGGAGGAAGGAAAGGTCACAGGAGGTTAGAGAGGAGGTGAAGTGAGGCCGGAAGGCTGACAGAGAAGGAAAGGGGCTTTATGCTCCATGAACAGGTCATTTGTTTGGGTGGGTCAGTGTGGTAAAAAGCCCAGAGGGGAAACGAGTTAATGTGACAGGCAAATGAGTATGAGCCTGTTCCTGAAATTTCTACAGACTTTATGCAAAGTGAGAGGCAAAAGGGGAAACTGCTCACTCAGTATGTCTTAATGTGGCAGCAGAGCATGGTGGGAACATTCGTAAAACAGAGGAACTCAAGTAACTAAAGGCAGAGGGTAGTAATGGTTTGAAAACTGAATTACAACAAAATGACTACAATTGGTAACATAAATTGTCAGTGTTTTTTGCATAGAGATGGTGTGATGGAGTGAAACCTTACCAGAGAAAGGAAATCAACAAACACTGAAGCTCTCAGGATGAAGATGGGTGTATGTCAAGTGGTGTTACAATGTTACAATGATAGTTTATTGTTCTTATGGAGTCTGATTTGGTTGAAAATAACGATCCAAACAGGGATTCTTCAGATGCTGGCTGTAGTTATGTGCCATCTCAATATTTTACACAAACTAGACTAATATACTCATTTAGTTTATTCTGAACTAGCCTCATATCACAACTGTTTCCACGTGTTCACATTTAAAACCATGCTTTTTAGGTTTCAACTGTTTTTACTTTCAGTAAACTTAATGTGTGTAAATATTTGTATGAACACTAAAAGAGTTAACACCATAAGACATAAACTAAAAATGTTTCACAGAGATGTGACTAACAGAAATAGAATAATGTGTATCAATTAAGTTTGGTGAACACTATAGATATTATTTTTTTGTTCGAAGGGATTAGATTAAATCATTTTACCATTATACTGAGCAACAATCTGAGTTTTTGCTCATAGATGAAAACAAAGCTGAATGAGACTTTCCCAAATACACCCATCCACCCGTCCACCTATCCACCCATCCATCCATCCATCCGGTCGCTTTATATTCAGCTGAAATTAACTTGCATGCTGACAGTGCAATATAGTGAATGTTTATTATAATTTCTCTTTTAGTTGCTAGATTGATGATTGTTGGTTTGGTTGTCATGTTTTTCTTTCTGTCTTTAAAATATTTGGACTATTTCTTAAAGCTTAAAGGTTATACGTGAATAGCTTCAATATAATGGAATATATATTACAATTCAATATAACAACCTAATTCTAAATGAAGATTTTTAATTGTGATTCTTTAAATATATATTTCTATGAATTTTTTTATTAAGAGAATATGAAGAGAGAAATATAGCTATAGTTAATTATCTCCCAGTACACTGGCTTCATAGTTACATCCGTACAATACATATCAATACAAAAGAGATGCAGTCAGCTCTGATATATCTTACAAGTTTTAGATAGTGACGTGTAGGGCTGCGTGATACAACACCTTTATTTGACATGTTGCACTTTGTTCCATGTGCAATGTATGAAGTGACAATATTGTGACTATTCAAGCATAAATTTCCCAAACCTCAAACATCAGTACCAACATGAAGAATGGCTTCTGTATATCGTGATACATATGATGCATCAGAATATCTATTGATACAACTAGTGTCCTCTTATATATATAAATTGTAACGAGGGAATTATAAGTATTTATGTAAAGTTCCTATAATTTGTTTTAAGGTTTAAGCAAGTTCTTGCAGCCTGTTTTAAAGGGCATACATTTTAAATCTGAGGCTTTTCATTTATTTGGATGTAACTGGCTTTAAAACTTAACATAACTTAACTTTCACTTTTCTGCCCTAAAATAACTAATTTTGATTGAGAATAGCTAATATTAATTTCATTTTATTCTAATTTGTGCAGCACCAAAGCACAACTAAAGGTATCTCATGGTACAATGCTGTTTTATCAGTATTAAACCATTGTTTTACCAGATCATTTATGGTCTGGCTAAAGCACCCTGAAAGACGAAACAATTTTGAGTAACTAATGAGAAGAATTACATTAACTTTGGTCAAAGACCTGCTTTTATTCTGTTGAAAGGGTTCATTTCAATCCAACCAAAAATCTGTTGCAAAACGTCAGATTCAGGCCGAGTATTAAATTGTCTGAGAAAACCAGACAGTTTAACTGAATCCTTCCAGCTCCACAGCAGTCCCTCAACCTGAACAACCAGAGTGACTATAAAAATCTATGAAACAGAATTGTAACTAGTAAAACATCGACCTTCTCAAAAATATTCAACATCAAAGAATAATCTTAATTTCAAGAGCAGGTAATTCTTTTCAGAAGGTTCCATCATTAAAATTTAATTGCTTAAAAAAAGAAAGATGTTGCAGTGATATAAGAAAAGCTGAATAAGTAAACAGGTTCAGCCATGTTGGCTCTTGGATGCATCAGGGCTTAAGAGCATTTGTAAGGACACTTGTAAACACTAACACATTTTATATTTGGCTCTGTTTGTGGGAAAAACTGCCTCAGGAAAACAGACAAACGGGCAATTTCTGGAACTACACAAGCAAAATGACTTCCTCTCTGTTCGTCCTGTTTCTCCGGCTGTGTTTCTCTCCCTCCCCCCCATCACATACACACAGATGAACAGACACCAACACAGTCGCAGCGTATTCCCTCTCTCGACCTGTCTCACACACCATTACCCCTGTGAGGCGAGCAGACAACCCGAGCCAGCGGGGAGGAGGAGCAGGGGCAGCATCATGGGTAATGTCAGTAGACACATGTCAAAAGTACAGCCTGTGTCTTGAAAAAGCTGTGTGTGGTGTGACAGGGGTCCGCCCGCCGCTAGCTCTGCATCCCCACCCCCACCCACCACCCTGACTCCATCCAGCCGACACAAAAGCATCCTGTGTCGGCCCAGAGGGAGAAAGAGAGCAAGAGAGGAGCCAGCAGGGAGGGTCATCAGCACTGCTCCGCTGGGATAAATGCTTTTCCTCTTGCAGTCTCACCTCACTGCACAGCTATTGTCCTCAGGTGGAGAGAGAAAAAAACGGTTTTGTCTGTGTGTCACCGAAAAGCAAAGTGTTAGAGAGGGGTTTTATGTGAGTGTGTGTCGGATGATAGGAGCAGTGTGTGTATGTTGTTTTCCCCTCAGCAAAAAATAAGGGGGGAACAAAATCACTTGACAAACCGCTCAAACCCTGAAACTCCTGCAAGGGCTCTCCAAATGAGATGCATACAAAAAATCTTTAATGAGAAAGTCATCAATTGCATGCATGACTACCTGAGACTTACATGTTACAGCAATCTATGTACAAATCCACATGAAAACAAGGAATTAGATTTGTTGATGTGAAGACACTGAGTCCAGCTCGGGGTTGTTTACAATGTTAATCCCAAAAATGGAAAGTGACTGAGTCTACTTTGTTCACATCAAACACGTGTCCTCTGACTGGAATCTGAGGGAGAATTTGTGGAGGGAGCTAAAGATTAGGGTAATGGAAAAAGGCCTTACAACCTCCCTAATTAGGAGCTCATCACCAAAGACAAAAACACCAGTGGAAATGTGCATAAATCTGGTCAGCAACTATAAGAAAGGTCTGACTTGTAATGGTAAAAAAGGTTTGTCCAATGATTATTGAAGGAACTATAAATATCTTACTAAAAATCAGAAACAGACTTCTTGGTTAAATGAAACAAGTTTAAATCTGAATTGTAAAAACCGCATGAATTGTTTTGGGCTTAACCATGTATTCAGTGATGCTGGCAGATGTTCATTAAGACTCTGCACACACCTCCTTTCTTTTCTTTTTTTACTCCCATGTATGTATCATTTTCCAGAATATCAGGCTGTCAGGCTACATTACACCTAAGACCAACAATTTGCAATGGGCATAATTTGGAATGAAACAATTTGTTGAATAGTCTGTATTCCTTAGACACTGGGCATAATATGAGCATAATATAGTAGCACCATCATTCACTTGTGTTTTTCCTTTGCCTGCACGCTGCAGAATATTTCTACAGCAAAATCATTTACAGTCAAGTAAATACTACATGTAAATCTGGTCATACAACAGCGTTCGCAGTTTTCTCGAAGATCCTTCTTGACTCAACAAATCTCTGTATCTACATTTTGGCCTCACAGCAGTAAGTTTCTATTCACAGCCAAACATAGACCATCACTGAAAGAGGGAAACTATACCTAAATCCTCTGCAAAGGACTATACTAACCTCTAAAATCTCACTTCCAAACAAGAAAAAGTGCTTCGTGTCTGGATCGAGCGTTCTATGCACTCAAGTCGGCCTTTATATTTTCCTTTCAGCCTCTCCACAGCAAGATCACAGAAGACAGAGAGGATTATAAGAGGCAGAGGTAATTGCCCTCATTTCTGCAGCAGACAAAGGCCAATGTTCTGACTGTTCTTATGTAAACTGTTAAGTGTCACTCAAGTAGTTTTCAAGGCTGCAGAAAATTGTATGTCTCTCCTTTTCCCATGACAACTACCAATCTGAAGATATTATGAGTTTCCGTATTTTGAAGGGGAAAAAACTCTATTGACAGACTGCTTCTATTTAATGACAGAACATATTTTTCTTTCTTTTTGTAGGATTGTTCGCATCAGAATCAATTTGGTGGACAGGATGAAAATTACTTCATCTTCAAATGATTTGAGTTTCTCCACTCTCAACGTTGAGCACTTTATGAACTCAAACTGAAGATGCAGCTTTAGCTCAGGTCATATTCTCATGCAAATATTGTTTTTAGATACTGTGGATGTAAAGCATTATGTTTGCACCTCTGTGTTACAAGCTCACTTTCTGTAGCTGTATTTATTACCAGGTGCATCTGAGCCTGTGCATGTGCTTAGTGTCACTAAGTGTTCACTGGCTTTTAACATCAACCCACATTGTGTGCCTTTGTTTTCTTTGGACCTAACCCCTTTAGCGAACATAGAGGGCATTAGTTTGTGATTCAGGTCCTGATGAATGGGTTGCCACGGCATACCCGCATGGATGTGTCCCCATAAACACACACTAATCCATCAGTGAATTGTAACTAAGCATTAGCCTCACCACAAATCCTTCTGCGTGCCATGCTAAACACCAGTTCACGGGACACCATCTGGTCTTCTTCCCTACCAAAAATGAGCTCTTGACAACCAGCATGAATAAGCTCACAATGCTAAAACCCCAAAGAACAATCAAAGACTCCAAAAGCTAACGGAAGATGAGATTCCCAAATATGGCCCCATTACTCATCCTCTGATCCCAAATGGGATGTCCATTATAGCACATCGACCACAGGGGTAGAACCAATCATAACCTAGATTTTATTTGCATATGAAAGGATTTTGCCTCAGTATATAGCATCCAGAGAGAGATGGCTCTGGCTCTGATATCAAAAGATATTTAGCCATCTATTCAGCCATCAACAAAGAATGGCCATTCAGACAGGCAAGGAGGGAAGCAGTGCTTGCTGAGCCATCACAGAGCTCATTTGTTCTCCACTGTTTACTTTAGTCTCCCCTTCTCTTTCCCTCCTCCCTACAGAAGCTGCCAGCAGGGATGGGTGGGTGACTGACTAGGAGCCCTCCTTCTATCGCTCCATCCCAGTGGGAGAGATAAACAGCAATTTGAATTGTACTCAGAAAAAGGTTTTGATTTGCATGCATTTATCGGTCAATCAGCCCTGCTGACAATCATCATCAAACTGTCAGTGTGCCGTTGTATAGAATTATTCATTTGGTTTAACTTCCTCAATCGTTGTCTAGTTGTTTCTCTGTGTGTGCATCTGTGAGAAACAAAATCTATTTGGTGTGTGTGTGTGTGTGTGTGCGTGCTTTCATTTATTCTTTCAGTCTATTTAGTCTCCAACAGAGAGAAATGATGATCTGAGAGGAATCCTAATGTCTGCCACCACCCACAGACAACCTCCAGTGTATTTTCTTGGAGCCTTTCTGAGAGGAGGGGCATTTGTAATTATAGAGGTGGATTAGGGGGTAAAGTGGAGGGCAAATGCACAAGCTTTGTCATCTTAGAGAAGCAAAGGAAGGCCAAGTCTCACTGCACTAGCTCAGGTATTAAACAATTGATTACCAGGAGGAGTGGGGGAAATTAACAGGTGGATCCAACTGAGATGGGTGTGGCAAAAGACAAAGGGAGAAGAGGGAAGCAGCTATAAAAGGCCTTTAAGACTTTAAGACACGGAAATTTATACCAATACTGTTCTGTAAGGAAAATCTAGATAGAATGACTGTATTGAAAGATGGAAATGGGAGAAGAAGAACTTTTTCATTAAAGCCAGAAGGTATATGAAGCATTCAGGACTTCTGCAGTAAAAAATATTAGTCCATTCTTTACTAGTAACCAGTTTAAAATGTATCTCAAAACTATTTACACCACAGTGTTTGAGTAAAATTTATATTAATGGATGCTCAATGATGTGATTTTGACAGTGCTGTGGATCCAGTGAAGGTGGTGGGAGACAGAAGGACTCTGGCCAAAATAGCATCACTGACGGACAGTGTCTCCCACCCCATGCATGAAGATGTTGCTGAGCTGCAGAGCTCCTTCAGTGACAGAATGCTGCATCCCAGGTGCATGAAGGAGCATTTCCGTAGGTCCTTCCTCTCTGCAGCAGTTAGACTGTACAACTACAACTGCTCCCAACAAACTCAATAATGTTTACAGCCCTGCTGTAATTTGCACTGTTTAACTCAACTAACATTTCTACTGCTGTTATTTGCACATCTGTTTTTAATAGTTTATATTCTGTTAACTTCTTGGAAATAATACGTTTAGTTTTTAATGCACAACTAAACATGCACATTCTGTTTTTAAATTATGCTACTCAGTTGCACATTCTAACTTGAATATGCCACATTATTTTTAATAACTGCACTGTACTTTGGTTTTATACTTTTGTCCTTAATGTATATATTATTCTTAATTCTGTTTCTATACATTTCTACTCTTCTTGTGTGAATCTAAATGCCTCTATTACCTGCCACTTTACTGTTGTTACAGCTGAATTTCCTCTTTGTGGGACAATAAAGGATTATTCTACAATACATTCAATTTAATTGAATTCAAAAACTTTATCTCAAAGGGAAATTAAATGTCATCACTCATATCATCCATGTATTGTAAAAGAGTTAAAGATGTGATGCTGTGGGCAGGAATAATTTCAAGGAGCGGTTAGTCTTGCAATGAATCTGAAGAAGACTGCTGCTGTATAGCAATCTCATAACTGTCATATATGACATGATAACTGCCCAGTGTCAAAATACACTATATTTCACAGCAACATGTCCTGGATGACACCATAAATTGTTGGAAAGCACTGCCATCATCAATAACATCCTACTTTATAACCATCAGGATTAAAATACATTCTTGAATGTGCAGAACACTTCATATTTGATACAAGATATCTAAAAATGTATGTGTAAGCCCCTACCATTGCAGTGTATAATATAGCTGATGATTATCTATCATTATTAAGATATTTCTGAGCTGGAAACTTAGCTGCAAGGTGATTCAATTATTTATGTTGAAAGATGGCATTTAAGTAATGCTATGAATACAGTTAAAAATATACTCATAATTGTAAAGTGTAAACGTAAATGGTTCCTGGGGTGCAGAATGAATTACTTCTTTGTTGATGGACAAATACCATTGCTAAAATCTGCACATACTAAGTCTATAAGGAAATACATTTATATGAACCTTTGTCTTAAAGGGGCTATATGCAATTTTCTGAAATTTAAACTCGCGACTAACACCTTTCTTAGTCTAAGATTTAACTTTCTTAGTCTTATGTGGAGTTACTGTTGGTGTCAAAGTTGTCCTGGGTCCCTTCTGTGTATTCGCACAATCCATTTAACTGCTTGCAAATGCTGACTAGCGGTGGTGGCAGAGTGATCTGAAACATTTAACATGAACGCGCTTGACGTCACATCCGCAGACAGCGCGGGAAAATCCAACCCAACAGAAAATAGAAAAAATTGGATACAGGCTTATAGGTGCACCCACTGTGAGCTGACAAGGTGTCAGTATGATCATCAGGAGATGTTTGAGTCATAAATGGTCAAATAAAAAGGCTATTGTTACGTTTATTTTGGGGAAAAAGTTGCATATAGCCTCTTTAGGTAATGCCTTAAGTAAAAGATGAATTTTTTTTTATAATAAATGTAATAAAAACAAAAGATTCCTATGAGAGCATCTGAGCATCATCTCAAACCCGGACACCGTACTCAATGCATCTTGCTATTCGGGAGCTGACAGCATGTTGAAGAGTTACCAAGGCTTTGGAGTGCATCTGAGACCAGTGCAAGACCAATAAGATCAGTGCAGCTGAATCCCCGATGCAGAAGGAGAACATACTGCAGAATGTCCTACCACTAGAGCAAGTGCTGGCAAGATCAGGAAACACCTCGTTCAAGGTGTCTCGCCGACTTCAGATCACTTCAATTTGAGAAGATTTCCTTGACCCCAATTTATGCCAAGTGCATGAGTGACGTGGTTTCATCGCAACCTCCGCGGTGCTTTGGCTGAAGTGCCGCTAGAAAATTCCAGTTTCCAGTGTGGCAGATTCAACCTCCAGAACAACCTTAACCAGCCTCTGATGAAGTCGTCTGTCCAAGGCAAAAGTCTAAGACCTCAGGACAATAGTCTCTGCAGCAATCCAACTTGAGACATTTGATTAACCTCAATTCAGGTCCATGGGGACCAGGAGGAAGCTGTGAGACTGCGCGTCCAGACCACAGCGGGTGAACTGTTGATACTGTTTAAGAATGTGCTTGATGTGTGATGGCACAGTGTGGATTCTCTGTTCAGCCTATTCGGATTAAGTATTCATTAAAATGATTGAAAATCAAATGCTCTTGAATATGTCGTTATTAAAAAAATTGACAGGTAAGAATAGATTCACAGGATTTTTTGGACCCCGTTAGTCAAAATGATTTGCAACGAAAAAGTCTAGCGTCACCTCTGGACTGTACTATTACCATCATCTGGGGATTATATTGCTTAAAATGTGAACGCAAGCACTTTCCTGAGAGCAGGGTGAAGTTCTAATCACAGCTCTAAGTGTGCAAATTATTCTTTTTCATAATAAGTAGGTGACTGTACAAATTCTCACCAAATATTTTGTATGTGTCAACAGTTTTTTTTTTTGTTAGTGACTTTCTGACATCCATTTTGTAAAACTGAATGTTTTGCAGCTTCTGCACGTTCCTGTCACAATTTCCAAACTAGAAACAAACAAGAGCAAACCTTGTGACAAAGTGTGGATGCTTTGTTCAAGAGCCTCTTCTCTTTGCTTCAATCTCTTTATCCCTGGACTGAGCTAGCCCTGGCCTGAGGCCCGTTCCCAGGCTGTGTGTGTATATCTTTATCCTCCCAGCGTGGAGTAATCTGGGGGTAAAAGGCTCACTACTGTTTTTACATAAACAAAGACTTTGGGATGAAACAGAGAGAGCGGCATGGCCAAATCCCAGGCCTGGCTGTCGGCCACTGCTCCATGTGGCTTTCACCTTGCGGACACCACGCTGGTCCTGGTAATTACACAGCACAGGCAGGCACCATGATTAAACTAAGTGACACCAGAGGCCAAGGCAGGGTCACCACACAAAGTACTGGTTAGAGCCATCAGTGGGGTGTATCCATCGGATCAGACTCCGCTTCAAACAACAGATTAAACAAATAACTGGATGCATAAAGAACTGCTATATAATTTTTTCTTGAGTTCAGAGACCCCTACAGGTTTATAGAGGAACTGTTCTGTTGAATGTAACTTCCACCTAATTCCTATAGCCCATGATGCTTTGCGTGAATTGAGTTTGCGAATTCCAGACCTGACTGTTTACATCTACAGCTTACATCTACAACAAGCTGTCTCTTACAGAGGAAATACAGAATAAAACATACAGTAATATCAACTTTTACACTTAAAACAGAATAACATAATTAAAGATTGGGAAAAGAACCAGAAGAAATTACCTCAGATTTTGATGTGGTGTTTTCTGTGCTTTTCACTGTTGAAAGCTCAAAAACATGAGACATTTGATCATTTTTCCAAAGGTTTACAAAGCATCCAAAGATCTAAAGACGGTGATGTCATGGACTAATAATTCTTTGCTGATAATAAAATATAACTGTCTTATTCATTTTCCTTAATGTAAAATCAGAATTGATCTCCTTTCAGCCATCAAAAACGAGTGTCTTCTCTGGTGGCAGGCAAAACACAAAATGGGGTTGGCCTTTTGCTGACAAAGTGAATGGGGGAAATAGTTTTCAGTCATCTCTTCTGTTTTACAGCCTATTTTTGTTTAGACTCGTCCTGTGTTGGTAAGCAATGAAAAACAATCCACTGATTGCTGGGACAGTCCTCTTTTACTTTCAGTTGGTGGCATTTGCTGAAGACACATGTTGGGTTTCATTATGAGCGGCAAACAGCACAGCAAATAGCCATGTCTAGAAATTATCCAGGGTTAGGGTTTATGGCTAAGGGTTTATGTTAAATGTGTATTTACCTTTCAGCTATAAAATATAATTACCTGCTATTACTATAGATTTGACCTGTTTAGAAATTCAGACATGAGATTGAAACAATCATTTTATATTTGTTGGATGACAATATTAGATTATTGAGGCAAAAGCTTTTTAATCTATTTTCTATCTATAACTCAATCCTTGCAGAAGTATGAGTTGGTGTGGGAGGCCTGGTGGCCATACCAAGAGATCAGTATGTGTCAGAGTCAGGCTTCACCCTAAACCAGCTGTCCTTTCATCACAGGACAGCATAGAGAGACACACTGGACAAGCAAGTATTCCTGCATGTACTCACACCTAAGGGCAATTAAAAGTGACAAATTAGCCTTAAATGTATGATTTTTGGCAGTGGGAGGAAGATGGAGTACCTGGTGGGAAACCACACATGCACAAGAAGAACATGACCCCTCCACACAAAAAGTGAGTTTTACTCAGGATATTTGCTAAAAATCTGCAAAACCTGAATCTGAATATACATTTTTATCAATTAAATTTTTAAAATAGACAGTTATATTTGTGCATGACTAATGACTTTATTGTTTTACGTTTGTGCTATAACGAAACAACAGAAAACAAGATGGACGAACCTTTAGTCACAGCAATACATTACAGTCATGCAAGCAAGCTTTGAGTAAGAAAACTGTACAAGACAGAATTGTTTTAATAGGTATTATAAAAACAGAAAGACTAAACACTGAACCAATAAGAAATATTGCTACCATGAATGAATGACAGTCTTGGTTCTATGTGGTCTGTATACTTAGTGAGACTGATTTCAGACCAGGCTCTTCCCACTGTGTATTCATGTGTGGGCATGTGGCTGTGAAACGTTTATTTGCGATACTCCCCTTCTGTTCCTCTAACAGTGTCAGCTATATCCCGCTGTATTTAGTAGCCGTTTATGTGAAAATTTACTAGCAGCCATCTGTCATCTGCTATCTATGCAAATAGCAAGCCAGCAGCACCTCTTTTTTCCTTTTTGCATTCAAAGGACTTTGTTTGCATTTAGCCTGTCAGTGATCAAACAAGCATGCTGTCATAGCTGAACACCCCATACCTGAGCGGGCTGCAGGTCACCGATGGCCTTGAATCAGACTACCCACACACATATACACACGTCAGTGAAGTAAGATAAGCATGTGCAGTTGTAAGACTGTGGGTGTTTATAAGACGGTGACTGTTTCACCCGTTGCAACTGCCAGAGTTAGAGCAGAGGATGCAAACGATATTTACAGAGCTCCGATAACGCCCTATCCAGCAGATATCTACACAAGTTATGGTTTATCACCGTTACAAACACACCCTTTATTAGGCACAGCTGGATGAAGTTAAACAGTGCAGTGATAAAGTCGATCTCTCTAGATTTCCCAATTTCAGCTTTATGACTTTCAGCTGTGAAGGGAAAGATGGCTTTAGGAGAAGAAAAGAAGAAGTGCAGGGTGACTGATATCTTGAATAAAGAATATCATTCAAAAATAGTGAAGAATCAATGAGTAGGTGGTACATTGTGGTAGTAGTAGAGCTGTGGTATGAATCTCATCATAGAAAGAGTACTGTGATGAGATAAGCTGCAATAGAACATAATTTTTTTGTAACACTTAAAGAGCAGAACCAGGTCAAATAAGGACGATGGTTGATGCATTTGAATAAAACAGGCTGTTGCCCTTCAGAGGATGAATTTCTACCCACATTAAAATGCATCTAATAGTCTTGTACAAACAAATCATGTTCCTTACACCAATGTTATGTTGTATGTTATGTTACACTATCAACAGACAGTTTTAGAGAGATGTTTGGCTCATTTAACCAGAAAACAAGACTTTTACTGAAATTACTAAAGTTTTTTTTTTTCCAACAGTGCTATACTTTATTTTATTTAATACTGAACCTTAAATTTTTTACTCGAACATGATGTTTCTTGTAAACGCTTTATTGAGCTAGTTACCTACTAAAGCCTTTTGTCATATCATACTAACATTTATGATTTCAGATGCGCATTAAAAATACATGTAAATGCTTCTTGTGTGCAATCAGTATGTGGTAAAACTACTAAAAGTAAAAAAATGTCCACATCTTTGGAAAACGTTTTAATATATCAATATTCAGAAACTTCCTTCTCTTTACAAAAAGTTGATTTAATCAGGGGATTATATTACATTTAGTTGGTGTGGTTTTATAAACAGATAAGTCAAACATTATTTATAACTGCTACATTTAGGTTTAAGGTCATCGTAACTTGCTTTACAAAGATTCTAGCTGTGTGCTTATCAAGCTATGTTTAGCTGCCAACGTAATGCCAAAACCAAAACAATCTTTAGGACATTTGTTTTTAAGACCGATCCAAAGTAAGTTAACAGACATAAACCAAGTGATCAGATGACCTGAGGCTAGAGTTAAGATTTTCCAAACCCAGAAGACGATAAATTCTGCGGCTGAGGTAAATCCCCTCAGCAGGTAATCCCTCTCTGATAGACTACATGTCTGCAGGCTCTCTCATCCACACTGTAAGATGCAACTGGCAAGGTGTTGACATGTCTATATTCTGTCCTCATTCAACAAAGACGACGAGATCTAGATTTATATGGCACAGTTAGACTGTAGACAGAGAATAGTCCACAACTGGGTGAAAACACACCATCCACCCATGTGTATGATTGATCATTTTTGCTCCTGACTCCACTTGTCCAGATAGTGAGGGACGGTAAAGCAAAAAGAAGATTACCTCTCCTCTCCAACCAAAAGCAAATGCTTTATTTGGTTCAAAATCTATCTGTAGCTATATTACATAATGCCTAAACATAAAAACGTAGCTGAAGTCAAGCTTTGATTTATCAACTGCTATTATGAAGCACCAATGTTTTACAGCAACAAGCTTCTGCTAGGTATAAGAAATTATTACTGCTCAACTTAATAGTTTTAGACTTGGATAGACTTCAATAAATTAACATCAGTTTCCGCCATCACTTAAATTGTATAGCTCATAAAATGGAAACAGAACCTTTCGGTTACTCTTAATAACTATCTCTTCAAAGATTATGTGTTTTTCCCTTGAGAGTTGGTCCTTGGTCCTCTTCTGTTTCCTTTAAGTCATCTTAAAACAATGATAAAATATATGGTAACATGTATATGGTAACCATACTACTCATTAGCAGATGACATACTATACACACACATAAAACTACAGATTTTTCCAGACACTAACCCATTAACCCGAAGTTTCTAAGGGGTAAGGTATCTCAATTGTCTTCATGGAGGAGTCTGGTGTGGGAGGTGAAGAAAATCTATTCAAAATTAGAGAGTTACTTGCTAAATCCACTTTTCATGTTAATATTCGGGTAATATCACCCAGTATTCATAGTAATTTAGCTATTATACTAAACCTAACATAACTTATGAGCCTTTAGAGTGTTTGCTTTTAGGACCCAAAAAAGTTACCTGCTGATTGCTTTTAACAAACATTCAAAGACATAAAAAAGAAATCTAGGAGTAACAGTCAGCTCTATATTCAGCTTTGTGTTTCATTCAAACATAGTATTGCATAGTTTATCCAAGCTTTAAACAGCAATATTTTAACTTGAGCGAGACAGTAAGTGTTATTTTTATGGGAATTAAAATTTTCTTTCAGAACACAAAATAACAACACAGCGGAAAGATTAGAGCAACAAACACTAAAGAAGTGAAAGCCTCAAATGCTTTTCTGCATATCCCTCTCCTCATCATACAAGAACTGAGAAGATTTGGCTAGCATCAATCCTTAATCTGGGGGTAAAAAAATCTGTCTCAGAATGTAATATAATTCACATGGTATGTCTTTTGATTTGGATTAGTGACCCACAATCCTCTTAGTCTGATATCTCAGTAGAACTTCTTAGTTGTAAGTTCGCAAGTACACAAGCTTGCCTAGACTCCCTCTTTTGGCCATTAAATCTCACAATTTAAAGGTAATCTTCTTACATGTGGCCCTGACAGTTTTGCTCATCTTGTGGTGCTACTGTAAACACATTTAAAATGACATCTGTGCAAACAATAACAGGATCATAGCTGCATTGATTCAGGAGCAAAATGTAAAGTTCTGATTTGATTCTTGCAACAAAAATTTAAGCAAAATATCTCAGCACACTTTAAATTAAATTTGTCTCATGTCACTGTTTAAAAGTTGTCACAGGGATCAGTGACACTCAGGATTATTGGAATGTGGGAAAACACTTTATACTTTAATACTCTACAGTCAGGGCCAAGGCTGAGCCTTTACTTGATGCAGGTTTCTACTGAGAGGAGAGCGCTCCATTTTTTTTAATGAAGTCTGTCACAGCTATTGCGTGCAGCCATCTTTAAACATGATCCAGTGCTATCAAATAACATACACTAAGACAGTGCAGGAAGAAAAAATAACCCTGAATCATTTAAATCCACGACTCAATATTCTTTATCTTTATCCTTTAAAGTTCTTTATAATTTAATAAACAGGATTAAAGTCATTGGGTAGAACTGAGCTAAGCGAGGCTCGTTCCACATTTTCTGTTTTAGCCTCCACTCCGCATACTGAGTCTTATTAAGCCCTTGCAAGATTACAGGGCCTTAATCTCTGGGAACACATGTTGTGAAGAATAAAAGCAATTTTATTTGGGAAGCCAGAGTCCAAGTTTAGCAGGAAATGAGCTTTCTCCATAATCTCATCTTTTTGCTTTTTTTTTTCTCTTCACAGAGTAAATGAAAAGTGAGGCGTTTCACAACTGTGCTGTCTCAGAGTGTTGAGGAATTAACTGTGTATTGTGTGCCATATGAAGCTGTCTTCTACTCACACGTGCGCACACACTTTTACTTAGAATATGCTCACTGGTTCATAAATACCACAGCAGCAGGCCAGATTTTACCCACCATGGAAGGTTTGATTTCAGAGGAATGTAAATCCACCTGCTTCAGAACAGACGGGTCTGAAGATTAATGCATTTATTGTCACCCGCCACCCCCTTCCGCTTCCCCTAAAACAATCAAACTCCACTGTGAATCATGCCCAGCTCAATCTCTTCTCCACCCCCCCCCCCTACTCTTTAAATTCCATGCAGATTGCTGGTCCATGCTTACTGCACTTTGCAGGGAAAGCTTCATAAAGATGATGATAAGCTAAAGCTCTAAATCCCAGACTTAGCTTTCTTATCGAGAGCTGCAGGAGCACTTTAATAGAAGACGTGCACAGTTGCAGAATGTACAGTATGTGAGTGTGAATGTGTGTGTTTGTGTGTATAAGAGAGGGTGTTATCTGGGTTGTAAATGCAAATGCATTAAGTCCCATTTTTTTCTTCCTTTTTGCCATCATTTCATGAATCCTGCATAGGTTGTCTTAAGCTCAAACCATTTCAAAATGAATTCAGACACTCAGCTCTGCTAAATATTATTGACTGTGCTGTCATTCTGATACTAGTGTGCGTATTTGAGAACATAAAAAAAACATGAAAGAGAGATTAAGATTTGTTTATCAAATATGATTTGTGTTAAGTAGTGGTTTCCCATCTGTAATATCCTGACCGAGATGTCATCCCAGTTTTCCATCAGGGGAATAAACTAAAAAAGGCCTGAAGGTGATTCAGCTCATCCCAGGAGATTAGAGAACGAGTATTACAGTCAAAGCCTTTGAGACTGTCCTTTAGTATAGAGGCAGCAGGATGTTTGCTGATATGCTTGAAATGAAAAATTATTTCCCTTCATCGACATGCAATCTTTTCTGAATTTGGCACCTTGTTCTTCAGAATAATAATTTCTAAGATAATAATAGGGGTTATTTTACAAGGTTAATGGTAAATTATTCACTGATTAGTCACTGAAGTATTTCGTAATGAATTACAATCTTCTCAAAGATGCACAGAAAAAAATGCAAATAAAAAACATTTAATATTAGTTAGAATAGACATCCTTTCTAAGAACGATCACTGTAGTTTGCGTATCCTGTATATAAATCTTGTTACTGTGTTAGCTATGGCTTTAAAACAAGTCCCTGCCTTGAATATAGTTGTATTTCAAATTATTGAGATACAATTTGGAAATTAATACATTTCTAAACTCAATTATCAAACTGGTCATTTCCATATTAATCTAGGGGTACACCAAAGGAGAACGCAGACCGCACCCAGAGTTTACAGAGAACACATAACCAAAACAGGAGTTGCTTGCTGAGTAGGATATATGTCCTGTAACCTGTGCTCTAAAGGACAAAAAAGGACTTTGATAAGAGCCAGAGCATGTAAAGGCTGTGTAAAAATGGAACACGGCAAACATGAGAAACCGTATTATGCTGCCTTAACTGCTTCAACAAAATCTATCTTCAACCAGAACACCATCAAGTGAACGATGTCAGAGCTACCCCTAATTTGGAATAGGCAGAGCTAAATGTAAAGGTTATAACAACTTTCAGTAAGAAGGACCTATAACTATTGACATTTGTTGAGGACTTGGTTGTTTGCACTTAAGAGCATCAAGGAGTCCAGAGCACAGCAATCCCTAAAGAATGATTCCAAAACCAATTAATGTGATCACTAAAGGGAGCTAGGATAGCTCTAACACGTGAAACATGGACAGTCATTGCAAGGGCATCCTTTGTTACCCTAACTACAGCAGCTAGCATGTTGTGCACTCCTATCGAGAGCAATAATTGTATGTATTTCTTCGTTCAGAATAGGTGTAAAGTTTGCAGGTAGGAATAAAGTGGTGGAGTGTGTTTGTGTGTGTTAGCACCGTGGCCTTCTGAATCATATTGTAGTGAAGTGCCTAAAGATTCCCAAACCTGGCAGCCAAGCAGTATTTAAACAAAACCTATCAAACAGAAACAATGATAAAAGTGGGTTGGATATGAATAGTAACTCCCACACATCTTCCCATAAAACTTGTGTAACTAGTGAGTGTTTACATCAAATAGATGTACAGATCCAATTGTTTTGTATTTTAAATATTTATCTGACTGTATTAATGGGAAAGTTAAGACAAGGCACAAATTTTTTATAACCATTTTCCCAAAACTTTTGTTCAATGGAGCTTTACTTTGTCATGTTCCCTCATCTCTCTCCTTTTGATAAACAGCAAAGATTTTCTTTCCTATGCTAATTTATACACCAGAGAAATCAGAAGTCATAGGTCACATGGCAAGTTCCGATATGCTCGGATCAGTTTAAAGAAGGGTTAGAAGATGAACTGTCGTGCTGATGCAGGTTGGTTGGGTCCATTCAGATGTGATGAGCAGAAGCAGTGGATTATCTATTAATCTCAACTGATACTGGTGAAAAGCTGAAAATCCACCAAGTGTAAGATGGCTATTGCACAGCCAGATGTTGGTGCTGATCCAGACTGCAAATATTCCAGTAACATTCCAGGACTCTGAGTAAATGTAAAGTCCAACTCAACTCTTCACCACAGCCATGTGTCAGTCCACCATCGTATATTCGGCCATAAAAAATACAACCTTGTTATAGGACCCTTTAATCCACCAGTTTTAACTCCAGTTCTCCAAGAATGAAAAACGTTTTAAAATATATGCAGGTTTTCTTTTTTTGCATTTTTGTCTCGTTTCAGCAGATGAATTGAGCGATTAATCAAGTTCTATTTTTTAAAACGTTTTATATGTATACATCCGTTAACTAATCCTATATCTCCATAACATAAGGACTAGAATTTCAAGTGTCATGACAATAAAGACTACTATATCTAGAAAACTAATGCAATTCATTGCCAATCCAAGATCTACAACAATGGCATATACAGTAGTAGATGTGACAGCGACACATTTTTAGAATATGTAATCCAAGTTTTTCACAGCCACAATTTATCCATAATATTGTGGATTAAAATAGATATTTTATATACACTTTTAAATCAAACAAAATCCCATGAGGGGAAATGCTCCTAATGTCAGAATCTGAGAGAATCCCCCTTCAGAAGGATAGAGAGATTAGCTTTTACATGGTCCCAATGATTATTAATACACCTGTCAAAACAATAATGCCAACAAACCTTCCCGGACCTGTTAAAAAACTTTGTAGATCTGTAAGCTATGGTAGTATGAGCTCCAACCTTAGCTTATAAAATGTAAACAAATATTATCAGATCCTATTTGTTAGAATTCCTCTTTAGAAGCTTGTGCATCTAATCGCTTCAGGTTAACACTTGGTATGCAGAGATCTCCCACCCAAGCAGCACCTCAGGGGTCAACACCAGTAATACAGCCAGCCAATTGAGAAGGCAGCTAGACAGACAGCAGCAATGTCTGCTTCCTAGCTATCTGCACTGGCACATGTGCCACCTTGCTGTGCCCGGCTTCCCTGATGCCTGTCCCATGCACTCAGGTGCATAAACATCATTATAATGAAGTACAAGGTAGACTTTACTACTTCACTGGCTCCTCACAAGACAAAATGCCAAAACAAATCTTGTCATAATTAGGCATAATCCAGCTCATTACCATCTGCTTAATTATCCTATTAATAACACTTCCTAGGAGAGCTTGTTTGAGGCAGCAGCAGCGAGCTTGGGCAAATGTTTGCTCCTAAATGAGCAAACACAGAGAAGAAAACAGCTCTGTTCAAACACACAAGCTTTGACAAAAGGAAGAAACGGTGCAGGATTAATCATACCGCATACAGCTTATTTTCTGTGAAACCCTGCTTTAACACTAGGGCTTTACCATACAGGTAAATGAGCACAATTTCTAGATGTGCAAACTAACATTTAGAGGCAAACTAGCAATAATGTTAATCTTTGATCTAAAATTATTTTCCTCATACTTTAGAATCTAATCAGAATTTAAACCTTTCAACAAACCACAAAGCTTGGATAGTAAAAATACATTTTGGGTTAAGGAACGGCTTAAAAATACCATTTCTGTGTGAAGAGCCTGCTTTCATCTCTTGATACGGGCAATACTGTAGTGAGTGAGTTAGATAGCATAGTTTGGAGTGATTTCAGGTCACTAAATTAATGTTTTCTTTGAAGCAGTGAGGCAGACCTCATGCCGTTAGTTTTTCAGATGGAATGAATTAATAGGCGTTTTCCCCACCATTGTTTTCTGTTAGCTTTGATAAACAGATCTGAAAAGCAAATAAAAAGTTAAATTATACCATTAATATGCTCTGTTTACTTCGATTCCACACTTGACTGCAAACATTTTTTTTTACCTTGGTTAATTTCAGCCCAAGTTTTCATTTGTGAAAAATGCCCCAGAAAATGATGATCTACAGACCCTTTCCAAAAAATTTGAATATCATGGAAAAGTTTATTTATTTCTATAATTCCATTCAAAACATGAAACTTCAATAGATTGTAGATTCAGGGCCCACAACTGAAATTATTTGAAGTATTTAGTTGTTTATATACTCATAGTTTGGGCTTCCAGCTCATAAAACACTCAAAAGCAGGAATTCAAAAAAATTGAATACTGTGAAGAAATCACCATTTACTTCTCAGTTTTTGCAGAAAAAAAGAAAGAAATCAGGATCACATCAAATCAATCAAAATATGATACTTTCAAAACGATATGTCAATCTTCAATGCTTCGTAGGGAATCCCTTTGCCTTAATCACTGCCTCGATGTGCCGTGGCATTGAGGCAATCAGCCTCTGGCATCGCCTGGGAGTTATGGAAGCCCAGATTTCCTTGATGCTTGCTGTCAGCTCCTCATTGCTTTTGGGTCTGGTGCCCCTCATTTTCCTCTTGATAATACCCCATAGATTCTCAATGGGGTTTAGGTCCGGCAAGTTGGCTGGTCAGTCAAACACTGTGATGGCATGGGCATCAAACCAGGTTTTGGTGCTTCTGGCGGTATGGGCAGGGGCCAGGTCCTGCTGGAAGATAGGGCTGGGCGACATGGTTTAAAAATAAAATCTACGATTTGTGTGATGCCAAATCCGATTTCCGATTTTTTAAAATTTATTTTCTTTTCTTCTCCCTTTCTATTCCTGAAAAGAAATTTAAAATGATAGAAAATATTTTTAAAACTTGCTTTTATTTTATCATCCTTTCTGGGAGTTCACCTGAGTTCAAAGTCCAAATAAATGCACACTGTAAAACATGAAGGTAGACCTTCACATCACTTTGAACTACTGAAACTCTTGGAGTGCATTGGTGAAATTTTTTTCTGATTTTCTCGATATATCCAAAAATGAAATCTTCATAAACAGAAAATTCGATTAATTTATAAAATCGATTTATTGCCCAGCCCTACTGGAAGATGAAATCTGCATTTCCATACAGATCCTCAGCAGAAGGAATCATGAAGTCCTCTAAAACATTCAGGTAGACTGATGCTGTGACCTTGGATTAAAGAAAGCAGAGTTTACCAACACCTGTACCAGACATTGCACCCCAAATCCTGACTGACTGTGGATATTTCACACTGGACCTCATGCAGCTTGGGTTCACCTGTCCTCCTCCAAACCCTTGGACTTTGATTCCTGAATGAAAGCCACACTTTACTTTCATCGGAAAAGAGGACCTTGAACCACTGGCCAACAGTCCAGTCCTTCTTCTTGGCCCAGTTGAGACGCGTCTGAATGTGGTGGTTTTTGAAGCTGTGACTCCCGCCTCGTTTCACTCTTTCTGGATCTCTGCCAGATTCATGAATCTTCTCTGTTTGATAATCCGGTGAAGCCCACGGTCAGCTCTTTTGCTAGTGCATCTTCTCCTGCCACATTTTGTCCTTCCACTAGATTTTCCATTGCTTTCCATATGCTTGGACACAGCACTCTGGGAACATCCAACCTGCTTAGCTATGAACTTTTGTGGCTTACCCATCCTATGGAGGGTATCAATGATGGTTTTTGGCCATTTGTCAAGTCTGCAGTCTTCCCCATATTGAATCTAACTGAGACAATTGAATCTAAGTGAAGCAATTTAATGACACCTGGGAAAACATGTGGAGGTGCTTTGAGTTCAGTAGATGAGTAGTGTGTGACACTCGGTTTAAAACATTCATAGTAAAATTTGGGCTGATTTCTTCACAGTATTCAAATTTTTTAAATTCCTGTTTTTGTGGGTTTTATGAGCTGGAAGCCCAAATTATGTACAAATAAACAACTAAATACTTGAAACTGTTTAAGTTGTGGGCCCTGAATCTATAATCTATGGATGTTTCACGTTTTGAATGGAGTTATGGAAATAAATAAACTTTTCCATCATATTCTAATTTTTTGGAAAGGGTCTGTATATGCAACTCCAACTGTAAGTTATAAAAGGTTGAACTGCAAATTACATTTGGGTGCCTAGTTGAAATGTAGAGAAAGTGACTTGTGAGAAATCAAAAGACCACAGAATCAGTTCTGGACTTCCTGAAGAGATTTAGTAACCAGTTGCCAAATACACAGTCCAGAAGAATGTGGATGTGGCAACGTGTGAACACAGCAGTAGCTTAGATCGTTTACTGGGAGGAAGCTTTCAAGCCAGCAGCATTTTTTTCTTTTTTTTTTTACATTTTCTGCGCTCTCTCTTATTTACTTTCTCCTGTCATCACTGTAAATGTGTTTAGATACATGCAGTATTGATATAAACACAGAGTAAGTCAAAGAGGCTCATCTGTCAACATGTATAAGCAAATAAGGATAATTTCCAAAGTTTTCTTTTTGCATTTGGGCTATTCTTTTAAAGGACTCTAAACAGACATTTCTTCCACCCTGGATTGTTTAAAATAGAATATTATTATATTGGAAAATAATAAAAGCTATTCAAATCAATGATTTAAAAAAGAAAATCTTAACAAAAACCTGAATCCATCCCCTAATAACATTTTTTAAATATTTTGTGTACGTAAACCAAACAAGAAACCAGCCAGACATGAATCAAATGTTCCAGTGCCGGGAGCTGAACCCCAGGCTAATGCGCCAAGAACTTCAAATCTCTGTATCTGGAGAAAACAGAAACTAGAATCTATTGCTTGTTCACTGCAGACATGTATCAACCAGAAAATGCAGTCCCAGATGTATGTCCGCAGCAGAAAAAGTACCCAGTCAGCATTTTATATTTGAAAAGTATTCTAAACAGTAGCTACATGGTCAAAATATTAAAATTGGTATGTACATTTGGGTAAAAAAGGAATGCTCCTCAAAACATTTAAATTTCGTTTTTAGATGTTTATCAGAAGAACAAATGTAGACATTATTTTAGCCAAAACTGTCTAGCATGAAAAAGTGGATTGATTTGGGCTTTAAGTGGAACAAAGCACATATTTTACCAGAGCTAAACATATATGCCTTTTATACTATGCAGATCAGTTGCATATAAATCCAGGACTATTTGTATGTCTTCTCAGAGTTTTTCTGTTGTTGATATACAGTCCATTCTTTTTTCTTCTTCTAAAAACAGAAAATAAACTCATTGGTAAACTTTTTCAGCCCTGTGTCCTCTCTGTCATGAATACCTCGGTATCAGAGGTGCTGCCACTGTATGATAGTTCAAATTGAACTTCGTCTCTGCTGATTTCCAGAAAACAGGTACAGCTTGTCGACCTAAAGCTTACATGTTTAAAAGACACATTAGAATAGTATGTCATAGAATAGTAGTTTCCATCCAGTATGTCATATATCATATTATGTCTCTATTCTCTTTTTTTTTAAATGACAGCCTTATTTTCAAACACTGATATTATTGCAATATCACTAATAAAAAATGGAAATACCTTCAAATTAATCAAATGAAGCAGTCTTTGATTTTTGGTGCATGCTTCGAGGTAGTTTTGCATGGTTAATAGACAAACTAATTCTATTAAATTACATTTTTAAAAGCACAATACATTAAAACCACAACTGTCACTGCAATTTTAAAGTGCTCAATGTCACAACTGCAAAGGACTGCATGGACAAAATATTTTGTAGGTTATTATACTTCAAGTAACATCTATTTACACTGCAAGTCAGTGATTTACCTGGCTTTTTGGATGGACTAACTGCTCTCAATTCCTACACTTGATTAATGCTTTTTGTTGTTGATATGTTAAAGCTCAAAGAGTGTGGTGGAAACACTGTGTAAATTTAAAGAAGGAGAAGAGTCATACTATATTTCGCAACCCTTGTCTTGCAGACTAGCGAGTTTCAGCCGGACAGCATTTCTTCTCTGCTTTAAAGACATACCATCAATAACAAATTGTCAGTAATACAACACAAACCATAGCTGGGACCTGCTTCCCTACAGTATTTGAAAACTGCACAGCAGATACTTCTTCAGTTTTCCCTTTTTACACAAACCATTTCCCTTTTAGCACAGCTCTCTGCACACTATCCGTAAGCCATGGCAGCAGGTCAAAGACACACAACATGAACCAGGCTGCAGATTGAAAGAACATGCCAGCAGAAGCAAACCCGACCACATCCATAGTGGCTTGGACTGATGGGATAAAAGCATCTCTGTAAGTCCTCTGCGTGAAGAATTGAAACAAGTAAACCAGTGTAGCATATTGAAGACAACAATCCTTTGTCCGGTCAACTCTATTTTATTGATAGAGCACTTATATGCTTAACCAAATAGCTGTATTGTAGTAAAACAGATCAAAACAAATACACAAATATTAATAATATATTTTGAAAAAACAATAAAAGCTGAATAAGACATACTACATAAACTGTAGTAAAACAAAAACAGGGACAATAAATCAACTCACACTGTGTCAAAAGCCACTGAAAAGTATGTTTTTAAGAGACACTTGAAAAATGCAAGAAAGGAAGACTTTTTTAAAGATGTAATGGCAATTCATTCCATAGTTTTAGAACCACGATTGATCTGAGCTTCAGCCTAGTTTTAGGTACAGTCAACAGGAGCTAGTCAGCTGATTTAAGGGCCCGTGGTGAAACATAAGGCTGAAGGAGGTGAGAAACGAAGAGAGGGATTTTAAAATCAATTATTTGCCCCACAGGCTGCCAGTGGAGAGATAATAGAAAAAGTGAAATGTTCATGTTTGTGTGTACTGATTAAACGATGAGCAGCAGCATTCTAAATGTGCTGAAGGCACGAAAGAGAGGGCTGACTGATCCCAGCATATAGTGAATTGCAATAATCTAGGCGAGATGTGATAAAAGCATGGAGGATTATCTCCAGATCATGTTTTGAGAAGACCGGTTTTAGTCTGGCAACATCGCGTAACTGAATGTCTTCTGTAAAACATTGCTGACCTGTTAGTTGAACATGAAACCTGAATCCATGTTTATATCAAACTTTGTAACCTGTTGCTGAATATATGGTTCCAGATCACCAAGGTTTCTTTTTTATTAAAGCTCAGAAAATGGTTGGATGGAGCATTGGTGGTTAGGCTTTCGAGTATGAACACAGAAAGTTTAATTACCACACAAGAAGCTTTTTCTTATTATTCTGTTTGATAAAGGTGCAGCAGCTCTGTTAACAAATCATGAGCTTTTCACTTCAATTTATCATGTCTGGAAGGTGTGCTCGCTCCAACATTTCTTCATTAAATTTGAAAGTAAAAGAAATAGAATAAAAAAGAAAAAAAGCATTTCTTTTAGTACATAACATAATAGTATATTTGCAAGGTGAGAAAGTTTCCTTTCTTAAAAAACGTTTTACAATTTATTATAGCACAATATTGGAATCCTGTACTTTTAACAGAGATTTGGAGGGTATGACAGAAGCTGTGTTCAAAATCTGCATGTTATTTTTTTCTTCCTCTCATCTTTGCAGCCTGAGAAAAATGGAGGTAGAGAGAGAAGAAAATAAAATATGAGAGATTGGGTGAAGAGAAAGACAGCAGTGCCAACAAAAAGAATAAAGAGAATGAGTTATCAAGTAAAAATACATCACTGTGTTCACCTGATGCAAAAAAAAAAACAAAAAAAAAAACAGCAAACAGAACATGGACAAAAGTCTTTTAAGGAAAAAAATTCCCATCTTTGAATTATAGGGGTTTACCAGTGACTTAGAAATGCATTAATAATTTAATTTAACCATTAGATCCAGTTTTCAAGTGGATTGTATATTCTAGCACAGGGGTTCTCAACCTTTTGCAAGCTGCCCCCCCCCCCAAATGTGGTTCATTGCAGTTGGGGCCCCAGTGCCCCCCACATTATTATTATTATCATCATCATCAGTAGGCCTATCATCATTACTAGGCTATTGCTATGATTGGGAATTGGCACCAGACCTCTGCTATTGATTTATCCTTTATTATTGTTATTATTACTAGGCCTTATAGGATGCATCATCTGCATTTTTTACAGAACTTGGCAGGTAGGTGATGTTGATGTGAGACCTGAGCCTGTTTTGCCTTGCAAAGATCCTCAATTCTTGGCTCAATGTTTGATAAACATTGCCTCAAATCATCCTCGATTTGTGCACGATTGCGGTATTTTGTTTTGAGTGCAGTCATTTATGAGAATCCTGCCTCACACAAATATGTCGATGTGAAAGGAAGGAGAATCTTCAAGGCGACTTCCCAGAGTTGAGGATATTCCTGCATCAATGCTGCCCAGAATGACGAAAGACGGCAGGAGCTAAAGAGTTCCTTCAGTCTACTGTCACTCTTCAGCTCAATAAGCTGCTCCTGCATATCAATAGAGTGACAATATTTTGAAAAAAAGGCCATCTGGCACAGTACTGAAACACTTTCAGGACTTGGTCAAGACTTTTGATTTTAACATATTTAAAGTGTGCATTCTCAATGTGGTTAGAAAAGATTAGTTAAACAACAAACTTCAAAAAGGCTTTCACAAGAAGAAAATGATTTTATAATCTCTGGAAATAAATTATATTAGAAATAGTTACTCTTCTGAATTAAAAAAAGTTACCAGCAACAATATTAGTTTACTTTTTAAATTGCACTGGACAAAAACTAAAGAAAAATCTGAAATAATCTTCTGAGAAAACAAGTATCATTTTCTTTTCACTGTAATAAAAGTAAACAGCTGCAGACTAAAAAACACAATAAAAAAGTGCTTACTCTGTTTAGTTTGCATCTTTATCCTCCACAGTCAGTTTATATATGAACTCTCACTTTGCTCAGCCTTTTTATAGTTTTTCTGTTCATGTGATCTATTGGTTATTTGCCACTTTTGTCACACAAAAACACTCATGCCAGCTATGTGAATGGTGCACTACTCCGCCAACCAATTGTTGTGACTGGACGGTATATCTTTTGTGGTTCATGCATGAAGGTTGTGCTTCCACTTCTTGTAAACAGCAGTAACTCGGCGCTGCGCGGCCCAGCGTTGCGCAATTGCGTTGCGCAATGCAGGATAACGCGGTGCGGTGCAACTCGGCGCAGAGCAGAGCAATGCAGGATAATGAGGTGCGAGCAACTCTGCGCAGAGCCTGCTGTCTGTGCAGTCAATAAACGGATCAGAACCAGCTCGGGAGGACGTCACATGAGAGAAAGGCTGTCATACTGCATGCATCACACCAGTCAGTTTAAGTATGGTCCTATGAAAAACAATAAAAACCCGGACATTTTCATCAGCCTATTAATCCTCCCCGATGCCCCGGACAGCGCATGAAAAGTGGACATGTCCGGGGAAAATAGGACGGTTGGTCACCCTAAATTGACAGCTCGTTTGCTGTGCACACAAACGGACCGCGAACCCACGCAAAAGAGTGATAATCCTCTTTAAACTACGTCGCAAATTGTTTCCTTTTTGCTGACAGGGGCTCAGACGCTGATTGAAATAGGAGGAGAAATCGTGTGACGTGCCTGCATCAGTGATAAAGTCTACAAGGCTGGGGTTCCCTCGACTGATAGAGGTCTAGTTTTAGTGTGAAGGCGTGCACTTTGTCTGCAAGGAGCAAAATATAAGTTTCGCTGCCTTGCAAAGACAGGTTAAGGCCATTCAAGCGGTCAAATAATGATCAAATAGGACAGAGATGCAAGCCACATATAGTGTCATCCAGATGCTTCACCAGATCTGATTTAATTAATGTCAAAAACCACTTCACCTCCTCTCGCAGCTCATACAACCTGTAACATCTGCCCCCCTGGAGAGCCAGCAAACCTCAGTGTGACTCGGTGAAACTGCTGAAACCGCTTATCACCTGCATTTGCGCTCATGATCTACAAACAAATAACATTTGTTCAAAACTTTTTTTTAAATCAGTCCAAACACATTTTAATTTCTACTCAGGAGTTATTTATACACAAAACTAGAATTTTATGACAATAGTTTAATAATAATAAAAAAATTGCACATTTTTCTTTTTCAGTTTTTTTCCTCCCATCCTGTAGCCTCCTGGCGCCCCCCCAGGAGCGTGTCCGCGCCGCCCCACCGGTTGAGAATCACTGTTCTAGCATATGCGCTCCACTTGTATACAAGATATTGATACATATTCTACAGATGGTTAAGGTGTGTTAATGTAAGCTAAAGTATCTGATACGAAGAACGGCGATGTGGAAAAGTTGAGCCACAGTTATGCTGAGGTGTCGGCTCTTTAATAAGCCAGTTTAGGCATCAACTTGAACTGTGTCACCTTTTATGCTGCCTTTTCAAGTACACTATACTTTACTAACTGCAGTTCTCAGTTAAAACCAAAGGTGTTGCTACACAGAACATATTTCTCTATTCACCAAGATGAAGCAGAAGACTCCAAGAAGTAGACTTCTAATACACAAACTACAGGGTTGGATCTCTTTTAGATATCTGCTTTTAGATATTTTTGTTTAAATTTTATGTATGATTTTGCACAAAAAAAACTTTTGTGGTTACATTTAGCAGCACATGTACCTGTAAACTCAGAGGCTCTCCGATTCTACCCTGTTGCTCTTCCTGTTTGACAAGCGCCACTTGTATCAATGTGAAAAGTTACAAAAATGGGGACGTACAAAACCAACTGAAATGACCAAACTTCCCCCTTACAAACAGATGTTATTTGAAAAACTAAAAACGGCAGGCATAAATTAGCCATAATTCAGTTAGACTACGTATTTTTGTACTCCACAGAAACCAACAACCCCATATTCAGCAGGCTGAAAGAAGTATGAAATAGAAAAAGCTAATGTTTTGTGCTCAAATAACTTATAGTGCTCCGCTAGTTTAAACAAATTCAGACTTTTATTACTTCCACTATGTGAATTAAAAAAAAGTCTGGAAACAAGTTGCTCCATGCTCATTTTTCTGTTTTTCTATATTTATCCATACTTCGGATATATTAAAAGAAAATTCCATACTTTGAAACTGCATAAGTCCCCTGATGAGCTGACATCTGGATCTTCTGATGACAACAACACTCTTGTTTTTCAGAAACAGCAAGCTGGAAATCACCAGAGAAATACCCACAATGCACTGTGCCTAGAATACAGAAAGCAGATGGGTTGGCTGGCCTTACCAGACAGTGGTAGCCCAATGGTGGCACTGGTTGCTGTTTTTGATGAGCTATGCACATAAAAACCCAGAACATCTGGTCTGACCATGTGGCACCTCTATTTGTCCAAGGCCCCTTGAAGCAGCCCTTATAGAAGTATGCACATACAAAAACATGCACACACACACACACACACACACCTTCCACTGACAGCTGCATCTATGAAAACGTGAGCTAAATTCTATGAATGATGCATCCATTTCACTGCAAGGTGGTGATGGACTGGGTGGATGGGGGATTGGGTTAGCAGTGTTGTCGGGCTTCAACTTACCCACCATCCTTGTCTGTGACTTTGATTAAAAATCATCCATCTCTTTCTCAAACAACTCATGAATATGCAGAGAAGGTAATAAGGCTTGGCTCAAAGCAGCTGATTTGTCAATTGTCTGCATTTCATCAAGATGGAGTAACACCTCGAGGGTGCTATAATCGAAAGCTGTAAAAAGAAGAGGGAGGAAAGAGCCTGTTCGCTATTAGATTGCGGCGTTATCTTAATCATTAGGCACTTCGGGAGCGTAATTAACGACCTGACAAGAGCTGAGTAGAGGATTTGGAGTTGATTGGTTGTCGGAGGTGTTGAGTGAGAACACAGAATGCTAAGTCAGGGGAGGAATTCTAAAGAGAGAAAAGACTGGCTGATTCGCTTTCAAAAAACAACTCAGCAGCAGCCATTAGACTGTTTTAATTAAGCATAATTAGAGATACGATTACAAAGATGGGGTTTGATAACCAGCATTAAATCATTCATCCGTAAATGTTGTTAAAATAGATGCCAGAGAAAAGAAACAGGGGAGGTGTTTGGGTGGGGGTGGAAAGCGAGTAAGATGTAGGGAATAATTGTGTGTGAAAGAGGAGTGTCAAAGAAAGAAGAGAAGAAGTGATAGAGTGAGAGGAAGAAAAGGATGTCTGGCAGGCTGCCACCAATTAGTAGGATGTGCTCAATTGCAGGAATTCTCTGATGTTGTGACTCATGTTGACAGGTGTTCAGGGTGAATTATTTGTACAGGGAGACAGAGTGTGTAAGCCCAGCAACCCCCCCCCCCCACACACACACCCGGCTCATCCTCTGGACCAGTTCTGATATATATCCAGCATGTTTATTGCTCTGGTCGGCAGCAGGAGAAAATGAGATTGGACACACTTTCCTTTTTCTCATTCCCTCCCCCTCTTCTTCCCCTCAGCCTACTGGCTGACTAGGTCATTTTTAAATGCCTTGTAAATTTGTCAGCCATATTAAGTGGCCATTAAAGGGCACCAAGCTGGATGAGGAAGCAGGAGAGGCAGCCTCATATGGCAGCCCCTGACTGGCACTGCTCCCGCATCCATTCCACCTAATGGTTCCCGCCCACTGTGGTACTGGGGACCCATAAGGGTGATGAATTGTGGCAGGGATGGACACAGGCTGAAAAGGGCAGATTAGCAGAATGTTTTGAGGTGACATGGCTTTGGATAACAGCTTGGGAGATAACATTATGCTGTAATGTGATGATGTGCAGCCTTTTGAACAGAAAGACAACAGCATTTTCACTGAGCTATGGTTTTACTATTTAATAGTTCGATTTATCTGTTCACAAAAAAAAGCTTTTAAAGGGGACATATTATGCAAAACCCACTTTTTCGTTGCTTAAGTATGTACATTTGTGTATCTGGGATGCCTCCCGACCCCTTTAGTGTAATTTACGACAACTAAGTCAATGTTTTATACACCGACGGAGTCAAGAAATAGGTCAAAAAATGAACTGTTTTGTATTTCCGCAGGCCTGTGACGTCCCGGGCAGTGTATTTTGCATAATCCCATCCCTACTCGTTGATATCTCCACCCACACAGCCTCAGCTACCTGAGCAGACACACCCTATCAGCTTTACTTGTTCGCAACAACCAGACCGCTACCATGTACAAACTGAAAGCCAAGCGCTACTGCTCTGTTGTCGGCTGCACGGGTCCTCATGTATCCCTATATCGTCTCCCTTCCAAAGAGGATATTAGAGAGAAGTGGCTACATTTTATTTATAGGAGAAATGCTCCAGTTTCAGTGGGCTAAAGTTCGGCTGTACTAAACACTTCACATCGGACTGTTTCAGCAACCCGGGTCAGTATGACGCTGGACTGGCAACAAGATTGCTCGTAAAAGATGGATCAATACCAACTATTCATGGCAGCACCACGGATGAGGTAACTAAGTATTTAAAAAATATATATGTTTGTGTTACTTCGGCTGTTTAGCACACAAGCTAGCACTAATTGCTCAGGTAAATATGACCTAATCAACGTTGGGTTTACAGGCCATGAGATCCATGTTAATGCTATCATCACTCTTTGAAAACATGAGCGTGAATCGAGAAAATGTATTATATTTAGATTTTCGGCTGGCAAACCACTGCGTGGGGGTGAACATGTAAGGTTGCACTGCAGTTTGTTGACCAGCACCCATTTCTCTCCCAAACTCAATCTTTGCCACGGTCACGTGAGACTGTCCTCACCTTCTCCGCCCAGCAGGAGAATGTGGGCGGTGCAAAGGCCGTCTTTGGGAGGTGCTTGCTGTAGCTCATAAACATTCAGTAGACTCAAAACCAGCCGTTCTTAGCAGGGCTGTAAAACTAGTGTGTGCAGAACTCGGCCCTGCTCAATTCTTCGCCTTTTTCGAGCAAACCCTGTTATCAACATTACATTTAGACATCCTAAAACCATGTCAACAAGCAGAAATGAGCATAATATGTCCCTTTTAAAGTAAAAATGTATTTGTAAAGCACATGAAGGAACTGTGGATCAAAGCACCTCACACTTTAGCCAAACAAATACTGGAATACAAGTCAAAGACCAAAGAACTTTGTTGACTTTTTAAAGAGACATTTAAATATGTCTATGATCTGAGATGCATCATTTAACAATGTTGGTCCGCCACAGCAACAGCTTTAACCCCATTTTAGTATACAATGTAGACCATCCAAAAGAACCAGGAAGGTTGACCGGCGTAAGCTACTCTTAATGGTATCCGGACGATGCTGGAAACTGCATGAAAAAGACCAGGCAAGAAATCTTCAGTCATTTAAAATACTTTATAAGTAAACAATAAAGGTTTAGTATCGATAAGAATGATTTAGGCTTGTTACTTTTGAGCCAGTGCCCATAATGACATCTTAACATTTTTATCTGTGGTGAAAACAGATCCAGAGAACAAATCCATCCCCTGAACTACATTGTTTCTTTACACTTTTTATCCTTAAAAAAAATTAAAACCCCTTTCAAACAGGCCATGAAAAATGTTTTGCTTTTCAGTCTGAAAGCAATCTTCCGGACTTTGTCCGGATACCCATTACCGGTAATTTTACGGATGAAGACCTGGTAACAAGAGCGGACTTTTCGCGGTATGGAGTTTGCGTTCAGACTACCAGATAATGTTCCGGGAAAGCTGGAGGGGTGTGGGGCGGTGAGGAAAAGGGGAGGGGGAACGCTGTGAGCGCACACATTGATGACGTATAAATCTCACTATTTTCCTTTCAGCTTCTTTGTCAATGTCTCTTAAGTGTTTCCATGTGCACAAAATTGCACACATCACAAAGACGAGCACTGCGAGTAGATCTGCTGTTTCGGAAATGACATGTACGCCCGCCGCACTGAGTTAACATCATATCCAAATACAACCCCACCCCCCAGACATTCATCAGGATCCTCCGTGAAAGCAGCCGAAAGGCAATGTTCCGGAAAAAAGTGCTGTGTTTGAAAACACAACTCCGGTTAAAGACCGGATGGAATTGTCCGCAAATATTCCAGAACTTCTGTCTGAAAACGGCTTAAGTAAAAGAAGTGGTTCATACACAAATCAAGGTATGCAAATATTCAATCTCACACTAGAAGAGCAATATGCAACTATTCCAGAATGATGTTGTAGTCCCACCGTGCATTGTTAAACACGTGCCTTTTTTTATTTTCCGTGTATTTCTCTGGCAACATTACAGCGCCCAATAAAAACAGACCTTAGGATTGTTCCACTCGTGTTTTCCTGTGGATGAAGACATTTCTATAAACCATACCCAGTTTATATGGAAGCAAAAAGGTTTTGTATAGTGACGTTCGAGGAAGAAGACATTTTTCATCAAACCAAACCAAAAAAAAAACAAAACTTCAGTGTGTCCATTTGTTTGTAAACAATATGTAAGGGATCATAGTTTTTCCTATGATAGACTTTGAAAAGAATATAGCAAATTTATTATTAAATAAATTATTGGTTGTCAAAGCAGCAACAAAATGTTCCCCTGGTGGGTAAAAATTGACACAGTGTAAGGTTGTCCAATGGCAGCAGGCTCTAAATGTGTGCTTTAACAGGTGTTTTTCCAAAAGGTAGAAGTTTAATGCCTTTGATGGTTCTAAATCAAGTGTGAGAGAACCGAAAAGAGGAGCCATTAAAGGGTTAGAACTCTGAAATCAATCAAACTGTAAAAAAAAAAAACAAAAAAAAAAAACTAATTAAAATGACAAATATGTATTTAGTCCAGCTTTCTTAAAAGGTAGTATGACTGTTCTGATAGAGGCATTACAAGGGGACATATATTGTTAGTGCCTTCTTTCCTCTTTTCAACTGTCACCTACCTTTATTTTAGCTCTTCTCTCCTTGAGCTTGTGCTACAACAAAAAACAAGGTCTTGATCAATTCATGGAGTGGTGAGCTTTGAGCTGTGTACCACATATTCTTGTGTCATTAAAGCAGCAGTCAATAAATCTTTAGCCTTATCTAAAACAAGTAGCTGGACTCCATTTTCTAATGGACATAATAAAAGGCCTCTCTGTTCAATCAATTAGAAAGCCAAAAGTAACTTTAGATGCAAAAAGACACTCTGTGGAAAAAGCTTTCATGTGGCGGTCAGTCATGCGAGTTGCTTCAACAGGACGACTGGAACTGAAAATTGAGAAGAAAGCTAAATGGAGGGGTTTTTAAATTATGTTTTTCTATATTGGTGCAACAACCTGGTACAAACTGGCATTAAAAGACCAGCTAGATGTGCAACAAAAAGACGTAAGCATTTCAGCTGGTGTGTTGGTGCTTGTGCTCCAACAAAACAGATGGAAGACCTCTGAAATCAAAATAGCTTTTCCTTGTTACAAAGCACGCTCTTTTAAATGTGACATTGACGTAGTTTTTGGTATGCTATGATTGCTGATCTGTTTTCAGTTTGCATTCTTTTCTTTAGTATGGTATGTATGAGTTAAGCATTTCTTTTCTCCTTTTATGTGCACCACAAAACCTGTTCGGCTGTGCAGATAACACAGGCACTCACTAGGATGACACAACTGAGACCGCTGCAAATACAGAGTCAAAAAAAAGATCCATCTCTGTCAGCTTCTGTAGCTCATTTTTATGACTCAAACTAGGTGTTTGGTTTATTTGATCTAATTTACTAGTGTTTATAGAAAACTGAAAAAATTTACAGATATTCAGATAGATCTATTATATACAGCAGTAACCTATGAGTCGAGGCACACAGTATCAGAGACCATCTGTAAAGAAGTCTTAGATTAAAACTTGTGATACTTTGAAAGCACTGTACGTACATGTATATTTTAGACTGCTCGAGCTTCATAACATGGTTTGCATCTGTTTTACCTTCAAAGATGTAAGCTGTGTATCATATAAATGTCTTGAACACCAAAGAGCCTTTTTTTATATTTTCAGAGCACATCCGCCTTTCTTGTTCTCTTCGACCTGCAACTTCTTTAATGAAGTTGTGTTGAGTAGTATTCTGCCAGTGCTGAGAGAGGATATGAAAGAGCCCTCAGAGCCATGGCGACACAGGCCTCTCTCCTTCTCACTAATGAGTGGAGCTTTCAATGCTCTCACTAATTAGTTCATCTATAACTCTAAGCACTCAATTACTCTCCACCAGCCCCAGCACAGAGAATCGAGAGAGGTGATAAGACAGATGAATACCTAGGCAGAGCATCTAAGAGCTAACGCACGCACGCACACACACGCACACATGTGGCTTTGAGCTGTGAGACCCAGGAGAAGTATTTTTGACTTCCCACGCTCAAACATGCTGCTCAGACAAAGCACGCCAATCTTTACTTTCACCCTCTCTTTCTCCCTGGTGTTTTGCTCATTTTCTCAGTATAAGATTCATGGATTTACATTGATCTGAACAATGCCAAGCAAGTGCATGACTGTGTGAAGTTCTGTATGTGAAGTAAGGAAAACACAACCCTGCAACCTTTATCTGTCTTGCACAGAAGAAAAAAAGTTAAAGTGACGGCGTTAGACAAGATGTCCAAGAGTGTCCAACAAGCACCAGGACTATCTACTGGTGCAATCAATGAGGTTGATTCTCATTAAAATAGTAGGCTTACTAGCAATTCTGCCCAGGGACACCATCATGAACAAAGAGTTTGTAGTTCACATCCAGCATGTCAGAAAAAATGGCAAAAGCTAAAAAATATTCACCACTATTCATGCAGTTGTGATAAAAAAAAGCATATCCCTTTTAAATTCTTGGATGCTTCTGAACCTTTGAGGCGTCTGAGGTTTAAATACACTTTAGGCTTTAATTATGCATACCCCTGACAGATTTAGATTTGAACTAAAGTGTTTTTTTTAGAAAACTAAATTTTAATCTACAACACAGGACATATTAAATTAAAGTGAGATATGAAAAAAGTGACTGTTGAAGCCCTTAAGTTTGATGTTTATGCATCCAAAGTGTCCAAAGAGGTGTGTGCAGGGGACACAGAACTGAACTCTCAGTTTCAGTCCCAGAGCCAAAATAGGTGTCCCAAATGTAATTTATCTAATTTTAATTCCATTTTATTAAAACTGATGTGGCAAAAATGATTATTTATACCCTTCTCAATAATCAATGGAAAAATCAGTATTGCTATTACAGCTATCAAACCATTCTTATAATTGCTGGATAGCTTTTGGAATGTTACCTCTGGCATTTTTGACAATTCATCTTTGGTGATCAGCTTTAAGTGTTTGAGGTTGGAAGACCTCCTTTTCTTCACCCTAGTCATTACCTCCCTCCATAGATTCTTTATAAATTGTGTGTGCTTCTCTCTTTATCGCTGTTTTTACTTTATATGCTTTGTGTTTCACTGCTATTTTGATTTTTACCTCTTAATCATGTAAAGCAACTTGAATTACCTTGTTGTTGAAAGTGTGCTATACAAATAAAATTGCCTTGCCTTGCATTTGTTGGGGATAGGTATTTATCGTATGGTTTATCATTATCAGCAAATATTTCTTAGAAGAATTTGGATTTATCAAGAATGCTAAATTCCAATTAATGATGTTTGAAAACCCAAAAAACTGACAGTATTTGTTGAGATGGTTACTTTTATCATTTTTCCACTGTTCGCTCCATGAGAGCATCAACAATTATCAAAAAGTTCAAAAAATATGATTAAATGCTACTGTTACTTTGTGTAGTTTAGTAATAAAAGTCAACCTTCTTTATGAGCCTGGTGTCCTGAAGAACCATATTTCAAAAATGGGTTATGTTTTCTCAGAGCCATTTTTGTGGGACTATAGTTGCTGTCTCATGCAGTCACATCCTTACTGTTACCTAAAAAAAGACTGAACAGAAGTTTTAATTTGTTTTTTGTTGTCACTTTTATTGGTATCACATTGGTTTTTATCATCCATCCCTATTCTTTATCCAATTCAGGTCAAGAAAACATGTTGGTTAAATTGTAGTTACTTTAAACCAAAGCTGCCTCAGGTATTCATTTTTTTTCACTGACCATAAAATATTTTGAATATTTTACAGCACATTAAGCACATATAAAATATTCAAATCTGAAGATGTTGAGGCCACACAACAATGGAGTCTCTGTTAAAGACTCCTTTGATTAAGTGGCCAATGAAATAAAGAAAAAACATCAGTCAAGATGGAAAACTGCCCATTTCTTTGAAAACTTCCAATGTCAAAATACTCACTTGTCAAACAATTGTACTTAAAAAGACATGAAATTTGAAAATAAAATTCATTTTTTAAAATACATAAATCCTAAAATTAGGCAAAAATACTTATTGTTTTTCAATATATTAAAAGTAAATAGTGCAATACTAGATGTGTACAATGGGCAAAAGTATGAAAACTTTGCATCATCTTGTGCACACAAACTGCCCTGCATCCGTAATTTCAGTTTTAGTTTAATCTGTCCATAAAATATTAAATATGTTCTATAACACGTAACACTATTCTCACAGCTCTGACAAGTACTTCATGGACTCATAAAAACTTACATTAGACAGTGCAAGTGTGATGTTCAGTCAGAGGTTTATTACCACTAGCTCTCAGTGATCTTTAACGGTCATTTACTTCTAATAAGAGTAATAATGACATTGCATTTCTCTTTATTGCATACTTTAGATTATTGATTAAAACTTTGAAGTAGTCAAATTTGACACGTGGAGCCTAATAATATTCTGTCATTTTCACCAATATCTCAATTCCCCCCCCCCCCCCCCCCCCTCTCTCTCTCTCTCTAGATGTCAATCTTTTTACTGCAGCTAGGCCCTTTTGGACTACATTTAGCAATGGTGTGGTAACCTAATGTACCATTTCAGCTTTGAAAAAAATGTATGTATTTAACTAGCACCACTGGGACACCATCAGGGTTTAAACATACTTTTCCTCCATCAAAACCTTCTGGAACTTACTGACATTTTTATATTTGTAGTATTTTATCAGCTGCACCAGTAAATTGTATTTAAAAGCTTCCATTTTTTATTTAGCTTTGTATGTTAAGATAATGTGTTAATTTGTCCACTATCTACTCAAAAGAAAAGAAGAATTTAAACATCTTAAGTAATACGTTATTCATCTGGTGTTCAAAGAGCTTTGTAGGTGTCGATGGCTTTGGGTAGGAAGGATCTCTTGTAGCAGTCAGTATTAAAGTGATTCTGAATAGGCCTCTGATTGAACATGCTGTTGTTGTATAACAGCTTCAAGAAGACTATGTTCATGGCTGTCCGTATTTTCTTTATTTTAATTTTTTTAAACTTGTGTGTTACACCTGAGAGATGTTGTTCTGATATGGAAAAAGAACCTAGATGTCCCACTTACAATTTGGAAAATATCCAGATGCGCATCTTATAAATGTACCACTTAAATCCTAGAAGATCTTTGACATTTTATGTTGCAAATTTTTGAGTGTCAGTAAACTTCAGTCAGTCCAAAGATTAAAATGACCAAAGAGCTGTCAAAAAACACCAGAGACAAAATTGTAGACCTCCACAAGGCTGAAAACGGCTTGGGGCAATTGCCAAGCAGCTTGGTAAAAATAGATAAACTGTTAGAGCAATTGTTAGAAAATGAAGGAGGCTAAAGATGACTGTCAGTCTCCCTCAGACTGGGGCTCCATTTAAGATCTCACCTCGTGGGGTATCACTGATGATAGGAAAGGTGAGGAATCAGTCCAGAACTACAAAGGGGGAGCTGATCAATGGCATGAAGAGAGCTGGGACCACAGTTTCAAAGGTTACTGTCAGAAGAACACTACGCCGTTATGGTTTAAATCATGCATTCCATGGAGGGTTCCCCTGCTCAAGTCATCACATGTCCAGGCCTGTCTGAAGTTTGCCAATGACCATCTGGATGATTCAAGGGAGGCATGGGAGAAAGTCATGTGTTCAGATGAGACCAAAATAGAACTGTTTGGTCTAAACTTCACTCGCCGTGTTTGAAGGGAAAAAGGATGAGTTGCATCTCAAGAACACCATCCCTACTGTGAAGCATGGGGGTGGAAACATCATGCTTTGGGGGTGCTTTTCTGCGAAGGGGACAGGACGACTTCACTGTATTAAGGAGAGGATGAATGGGGCCATGTATTGTGAGAATTTGAGCAACAACCTCCTTCCCTCAGTCAGAGCATTAAAGATTGGTTGTGGCTGGATCTTCCAACATGATAATGACTGGAAAAACACAGCCAGGATAACCAAAGAGTGGCTCCATAAGAAGCATATCAAGGTTCTGGAGTGGCCTAACCAGTCTCCAGACCTAAATCCAATAGAAAATCATTGGAGGGAGCTGAAACTCTGTGTTACTCAGCAACAGCCCCGAAACCTGGCAGATCGAGATCTGTGTGGAGCAGTGGGTCAAAATCCCTGTTGCAGTGTGTGCAAACCTGGTCAAGAACTACAGGAAACGTTTATCCTCTGTAATTGCAAACAAAGGCTTCTGTACCAAATATTAACACTGATTTTCTTAGGTGTTCAAATACTTATGTGCAACGATAAAATACAAATAAATTCTTTAAAAAAATCAGAATGTGATTTCCTGAATTAAAAAAAAAATCATGTCTCTCATAGTGGAAATGCACCTACAATGTGAATTTCGGACCCCTTCATTATTTCTAAGTGGGAGAACTAGCAAATTGCAGGGTTTTCAAATACGTAATTTCCTCACTGTATATCCCTTCACTCAGTCAGAAGAAAATAAGTGAATATTTATTTATGTATAGCAAAACAACAAAAAAACCATGGAATGAATGTACCTTTGTTTTACATTTTAATTAGTCTTTTTTAAGTTTTGTTATTCTCATATTGTTCGAGCCAATCAAATTTTGTGCAAGAAAATATTTTAAAATATTTTTATTCAAAGCTTTCTCAGTGAAGAAACAAGAAAAGATAACCAACACTGCCGCAGAGTGTAACAATGAAAACACAACTAATTCTTGACAGACATGTCTGGACAAACATAAATTAGCAAAGCAAAGAAGTTAACTGTAAGGTGCATATCCCTCTAACCCCCTCATACTTCAGCACAAATCATTCAAAAGTTAAACTGAGTACTTTACAATGGAGCATCTGTTATTAACCTACGTGTTACAGAATCGGGTAAAATGTCTAAGTTGAACTTGTAAGTACACTTCCCAAAATATATGCAAATACATAACAGGCATTCAACCCCTTTGTTTGCATGCAGCTTTCTCCTCCTAACCAAAAACCTTCTCTTTTTAACAGCTGAAAAACACACGCTAGAAACTGCACTGACATGCAAATCAAAGACACCATATTGCATTCAAATGTTTACAAACTTAGAGACTATTAAATATCCTCCAAAAATGTCTAGAAACGTATTTTCATAACTGCAACAGTCTCAAAATAGGAAACAAAATATTATCACACTGTGAGCCGTTGTGTACATTGGCGAAAAAGAGATTTCTTGCAATCAAAATCCAAACTCAAACACAGACTGAACTTTCCAGGCAAATAAATGCAAATATCAACACAGGTTCCTATTAACACACCACTTTCATATCTTCAGGCATTTGACTTTAACAAAAAGAACAAATACTCAACCTGTGGGCTCAGCAGTGCTTCCATGATGGAGGTTTATCCAATATGCCCCGTCTCACACATTGCTCCAACAGATTTTAGCCGTTTCTGCTTTTTTATTTTTTTAACTCACCCTTAAATGTTTCAGGTAACAAACAAATTCAATGAGTCAAATATAACTTGAAGGAATAAGAAAATGCAGGTTTTAAATGATGATTTTACTTAAATATGGAAAAAAGGGGTCAGGCTTGCAACAGCAAAGCAGTCACAGAAATCACACTACCACTACCAAACCTTCATTTAAAAACTACATTTGTTTATTTGTGTTGTCTTTGACTGATGTTAAAATTGGTTTGATGATCTGAAACATTTAGATGTGATAACCATGCAAACAAAACAAAAAAAGGAAAAAGAAATCATGTTGGGAGCAAACACTTGTTTTACCGCTTTTAGTGTGGTCCGCTTAAATCTCAAAGAACTAACTTTGTAACACTTTACTGATGGATGTCCATGACTCTGTTTCACATCTGCTCCTAAATCTTAAGATCAGCACGTGTGTTGCTTTTCAACATCTTTTAGCCTCATTCCTGTTGTCATACAGGTTGCTACGGACAGCTTAGCAATTAAGTTATTGAAATCTGTTAGTCATCTTTCTGAACATGAAAATATGATATTGCATCATCCTCAGCTACATAAAAGAAACCAAACTAAAGAATATAGATAATTTTGAATATGTAGAGATCTCCAGTGAAAGATGTTAGCCAAAGTTGAGTTATGAATGTTGGTGATGCAGTAGCTAAAAACAGAGAATGCTGTTCTTTATTTTTTTTCAGTAATTGTACAACCTACAGGCTGCGCTTTATCAGTGTTTTCTTAGAAGTGAACAATATAGGGAAATTGTATGTGAATCTGTCTTTATAGGATCAGTGTCTCTGTAGGAGTGTCTTTGTCCCAATCTGTAGACACACACACACACACCCACACGCACACACACACACACACACACACGCACACACACACCCCCACACACACGCACACACGCACACCATCTACTTGGAGTGTTACACTCTGGGGGTGGTGTTCATAGTTTTAAGCAGAATGGATGCAAAATCCACATTACACAACACATTCCCATTCCAGAATAGAGACCCATCAAGTCCTTGCGCTAAGCATCTGTACATAAACCTCAATTATGCTAATGCTAATGCTAATCCCTAGGACACTGATGTGAGTAGGCAAGAAGTGTAACATCTCAGGCTTTGATGTGTGGTGCCATTTGGCAGGCCCCCCTGAACGACTAGCATTGGACCCTAAACACAACCAGGGCTTACGCAGAGAAAAAAGAAAAAGAAAAATCAGCATGGTCTTGTCTGTTTCTCTACTGATTACAAGGGCTTAGGGGGCTTCTTTTATTTGCCTCTTTGGTATGGACCCAATCATGAGTGTCAGTTCTCTCTGCTGCTGCTTGGCAGTCCTTCTGCTTTCATTTTCTGTTCTTACTAACCCCTCTTCTTTGCCAGACTCCTGCTTTGCTTTGTTTTATTTTTCATTTCTAATCCCTGTAGGCTTCTACAGTATGTCTACATTCACATTTGACAAACGGTGTGTTTTTTTTCAGTGACAGAATAAACTTTACAATATAATTTTATACAAGGCTGAAATATTCTTTGACCATAATACAACAACTATGGAAATAATGTTGATTCACCTACATTTCTGTCGTTAAGATCAGGAATGAATTATTTCACTACTTTTGACCTGTTTTGGCTTTGCAGAAGAGAAATGACCATGCAAGACATTGGAGCGGTTTCCTAAATAATAAATGAGTAATAAATGGCATGCAAGAAAGCACCTTTGGAAATGTAGCATGTAACTCAAATCTCTTTTTTAAAGATCAGAATGTTAAATGGTAACATTGTTATTAGTGATTTACTCCAAATAATCATGTTTTTTAAGTACATTGTCCCTTGTCTTACTCTTATGTTCTAATTTCCAAGAGCTTTGAAGAAAAACCCTGCCACAAGAGAAGGATTACAGCTTAATTTCAGTGAATGAGTCAACACATGAAAATGGGGAAAACACTGCAGACAGTTTGTGTAACAAAAGAGATTATGAACATTTAAGAGGGATTTATGAAAATAATTGGGGTTTGTTCTAATTTTAGGGGTAAGGATTAATCTGGTGACATAACCTTTTGCACATGAAACAACAAAAACACAAAAGTCAACAGAAGAGAAACATTTTCATTTATTTTAGATTTTTATCCCCACTAAAATGATGTTGACACACAGTAAACCCAATGAAGACCTCTTATCAGTGCTTTTGTAGCAGTATCCAGTGTTTTTCAGTATCAATCTAAACATAAGTGTAAGTGCCAGTAGGCAGCTTGGATTCACTTCAGCTAAAAGCAAGCAATATTACACAATATCTGTACTGTGGTGGAAATAACTGCACGGACTGATGACCACAACAATCAACACCTAGTGTTCTAAACCTCAAAAAAGGATTGTTGCCATGTCTAAGCCTTCTTAAACACTTTCAAGGACAGCAAAACGTAGTTTAGTTTTTTTATGATAAACAAAATTAAAAATACAAGAATGATTGCAGTTATGGAGCACACTAATTCTACAAAACATGTTAAAAAGGAAAACCCTGAAAAAATGCAGCAGCATATATCTACAGCCAGTTACAAGATGTGTAATAATCTGCTTGTTAAAGAAAGTTACAAGTATGACTACATACTGTACATAAAAAACCAATATAAATACATGAGGAGTAAATGTGGTGCTGAGGACCTAATAGTTACTTCACACAGAGTTATTTATGCAAATAAAATACTGCAGAGACGTTTTTGGATAGGAGAAACCACTCCGATTCCCATAAACACCATAAAGTTTGTGAGGGTACTCTTGGTTCAGGGGTTCATTCTTTAAGTCATCATCAAATGATTTTAAAAAGGTAGTCAGTGCCCAACATTTTTGCTCCAGGACAAACTCTGTTTTAATAATTTTATATATAGAAAAACTGTTTAATAGAAACAACTGGACATAATAATTTTCATCTTCATACAGTTTTGTTCCTGTTTTAAAGTTTAAAATATTTTTTAAGTAGGTACAAGTTTAGACGTTCCTTCAACAGTTAGTTACATTGAGACAGTTGTGTGAAGGGGCTTGCATAGAGTACAGCAAACCATTAGAGAATGTCTCATTTTCAAATGTATAAATAGGAATATACACAATAACAATGAATTAGAATATCACGCAACAGTTTATTAAAGTAACTCAATTCAAAATTCAAAAAGTGAAACTGGTATATAATGTACATTCACGTCACAAAGAGGTACACATTCAAAGTATTATTTGGATAATAATGGCTTTCAGGTAATGAAAAACAAAATTGTGTTTTATTTTGGTTTTAAAAAATGATTTTCAACACATAAATCCTATGACAATATTAAGGCCTACACATTAATGGAGACAACTGCTCACTTGACAGATGTCAGTCAAAAAACCCCTCCACAAGGAGGGGTGGCCTCAAAAAAATTAAAACTACTACAGAAGTTGCTGTTCACAGAGCGTTGTATCCAAGCATATTAATGAAAAGTTAATTGGAGAGAAAAATCCCATTCAGTCCATTCGAGTAAGGGCTTGACGCCAAGGGCTAGGGCGTCAGTTTGTTTTTAAAATTGCTGGGGACAATAACCATAAACTTCAGAATCAGAATCAGAAAGGGTTTTATTGCCAAATGTTGGGTAGGTTTACAACATTAGGAAGTTGCTGCGGTACTTTGTGTAAACATACAAGAACAAACAGACAAACACTTAAATAAAAATATAATACGCTAAACAGATTGTTATATACGTGAGTGCAGGTAACGATCGGTGCAAATCAGACAGGTGCAAAAAACCACAATATGGGTCATGTAACTGAGCGGGTGGTGGGAACAGTCTTAGGGTCATTGTTCATGAGTCCAACAGCAGAGGGGAAAAAACTGTTCTTATGGCGAGAGGTTCTGGTCCGAATGGAGCCTCCTGCCTGAGGGGAGCAGGTCAAACAGTCTGTGTCCAGGGTGAGAAAGGTCGGCTGTGATCCGACCTGCACGCCCAAGTGTCCTGGAGGTGTACAGGTCCTGCAGAGATGGGAGTCTGCAGCCAATCACCTTCTCAGCAGAGTGCACAACACGCTGCAGTCTCTGTTTGTCCCTGATGGTAGCTCCAGCATACCACACGGTGATGGAGGAGGTGAGGATGGACTCGATGATTGCAGTGTAGAACTGCATCATCATCCGTGTTGGCAGGTTGAATTTCTTCAGCAGCCTCAGGAAGTACTTGAGTGTGGTTTGAAGATTGCTGGGGACAACTATTATTAATTATTTATATAGAGTTGAAGTATTCATCCGTTTTACTTTTCATTACAATATACACTGCAGTGTATAAACAGGAGTTGAAAATTGTATCTTTATTCAAACAATAACAGTTGAAAGCCATGAGCTTATGTGTTTTGTTTTTCAAACTGCATTGAAAACCCTCATTAGGCTGTTGGCTTCCAAGAATCATTAAAATCCACTTCATGTTGGCTATATACTTGCCCCAGAAGAATATCTGCAACAATAAAACGCATTCCCTTTGCCGTTCTGTGCGGAGAAACTTCCACTTTAACTTACAGTCTAGAGTCTTGCAACTGGACGGGTACCCCTGGTGACCCGCATAAAGTTGTTTCACAGGTGGAAAAATACATAAATTAAATTTCACGTGTCCAGGAGGAAGTTTCTTTTATGCGGGTGGGTTGCGAGTGAGAAAATATAATTGTTGTAATGCTTTGCTTAAGACTCCCAAAGAGGATCGTGTTTATATATTCTGTTGGTGGAAAGAGCATGAGGAAATATTTCCCAACGTTGCACTGATGATGAAATATTCTAGCTATCTAGGCATCCAGCGCTGCCAGAGAGACTTTTCTGCGGCTGGATTTGCGATTCAGGAACAGAGAACACAGTTAAAGCCAAGACTGTGGACAATATATTTTGTTTCTGCACAGTAATCTCTGCATCAAATAAATTTCTGCTGTGCAACATTCCAAAGCAGTAAAACACAAATAATTATTTCTACTATACTTTACAATAAATCAGGGACCGCGTTATTTTCCATCTTTGACAGTTTTTGTTATTTTAACTTTGCTAAAAAGAAATTTTAACATCACTCTACCACTTATGTACGTCCTTGAGGTGTAGGCACGTCACTGGGGTGCAGGGAGGGGTTTCCATCTCTGCTGCCTGCAGGGCCGCCGCTGTCCATACGCAAAGTACGCAGAGCGCGTAGGGCCCCAAAAGCAGGCAGGGGGCCTCCAAAAAGGGTTTCCAAAGAAATCTCATGAAAATTATTACATTAGCCTATTGCATATAATACATACATTAGTTATAACAGGCCCACCGTTGTTTTTTCTTAATTGTATAACCTTTCACTCACAATTTGGGCAAATTAAATGTTTTTATCTAATTTATATAAATACGTCCCCCTCCACCCCCACCACCGCCTCCATGACCCTAATGGTACAGCCCTCAAAACGTTCCTCATCCCAGGCTAATCTGTTGTTGAATGGCTAATGATGTCAGGTAAGAAGAGACAACATGAATCTGGAGCTGAAAAAAGAAAGAGATGACGCCTGTGCTTCTTTTGCTGGTAAGTTCATGTTTTATAGGCTGTCTAGGATGTAACCCACATCACCCTCATGTGTAAACGGGTTCACATATAATAACAATAACTACAGGAAATGACAATAAGTAGGCCTAGATAAATGCAAATGTTTGTGACAGTCCATATGGTTAATTTTTTGTTTTAGAAGTGTGTAAAGATGATAGTTTTTTTTAAAACAAGTACGTGAAACAAACCGAGTAGGTGAAACACCCCCCCCCCCCGCAGCAGCAGGTGAGTGAGAGACAAACGGGAGGAGAAGCTGTTTGAAGTTAAACCTAAACACAGAGTTTAAACTTGACTTCTGCGGGTAAAAGCAAAAGTTTTCCAGTCAGCATTGATCTCCTGGTACTGCCAGGACTTTAAACATCTAACCTAGGATGGTTTAGGTGAGATTTCTTTTAGTTATATCTTATTTTTGGAAATGTATGTGACGAGTTTATAAGCTAATTAAGCCTCAAACTCTGTCTGTAAAACAGGCAAATGCTTGATTACTTGAGTAAATAACTTTACTTTCCTGAATATATCTGTGTTAAACCCCTTGTGTTTTATTTTCCTGACATTATAAGCCTGTATTTGGCGTCAATCAGCTGTTTTTGTTTGTGAAGTTTAACGGCAGACATGAAAGCTGCCGCCTTGTTAAATTGACCAGTGTTAGAGATTTTATTTTTCTTCTTTTGTTTGACAATTTTATTTAAAGGCATTTGAGTCAAACAAACTTTTCTGCATGGTCTGTCATGCAGGCCAGTTTTTTTAAACAATAATTTGGTTGAAAGAACAGAAACAAGTTTTACCTGAAGGTTACAAAGAAAGGTGTCATGACTAGGCCTAACAAATGCATAAATGTGAACTGTATGTTATGTGTTTATATGTTCAGTAAATTGCTGGCTGATAATTTACTGAGCAGGATTTTGAAATTAATGTGAAGATTCTGACTCTGATCTCTGATTTTAATTGCACTACCACTCCTCCGAACTGAGAACTGGTCCTGTAGTTCCTAATTCTCTGTATTACAGTGATGTAAGTGCAACATTAAGTTTTGATCCTAGATTTGTTGAGTCTTGAAAAATGTCCTTTTTAGCCACCCTATGGTTTGGCTTGTTTTGGCAAAACAGAAAACACTGTCAAAAACTATATTATTGACCTCAACGTTAGCATAAACGTTAGCATACAGCCAATGTCAAACCTGTAGCCTGCACAAAAGGCCATAAGCTACTAACAGGACCAGGACTATACCCGACGGACATTATTTTAGGACACGACCGAGCAGCACCGGTCCGTGGCATGCCATGCTGCTCTAAAGAAAGTTTTGTATATTACTTATATATTATTTATATATTACTGCTGTTGTTGCAGTTTATTTTGTTGTGGTTTTATGCTGTATATTACTTAATATCTAAATGTTCGTGTTCATATGTTTATTTAATGACAATTTGAAAATAAATAACAGGTTAAGTAGGAACTTGAGTTTTGTCTGTGTTTGAAGGGGGGCCTCCCTTGCCAATTATGCTTCGGTCCTCTCAAAGCCTAGCAGCGCCCCTGGCTGCCTGGGTCCCAATTTTACTGTACACCTTAGAGACTCTCACTTATAACATTCTCATGAGACACACATGTAGGGACTTTGGGGTGGGCAGGCTTTTCGGCAGCCAGAGGAGGAGCTGTTCAATCAGCTTGACCCTCTGGTGCCGGTGCCCACAGTTAAACTGCATATAGACATTGAGGGCTCGGGGTGGAGGTTGGGGGATGTGTGGCTGCCTACCTCACATCCCACCCCTCTGTTTTAAAAGAACATTATAACAACATGCATCAACACCATACTCGAGCGGGAGGAGGGAGGCTAGGGGTCATTCCACACCCCTGTTCGCTATTTTCTATCTGGGGGCTGCTTTGCCACTGTGTTGGCTTTGGCGGTCTTCTTGTTTCCATCCTAGAGGGTAGGGGGACCACCTCCTGGGTCTGGGGGCTAGTTGCTCTGCTGGAGTATCAGTACCTGGACCTGGGAGTATAGAGTGTATATGGGGAGTATGAGTGGGTGTACAGCGTCCTTTTTTGTGTGTCTTGGTGTGTAGGTGAGAGTGTATGGGTGTAAGAGGGAGGGAACGCATGACTGTCTGTATGTTTCCTTGCATCTGTCAGGTTGGGTCTTGGGCTGCCTTCTGGCCTGGCGCATCTCAGGCCCCCCACCAAATGAGGGACCTATTTCCCCTCTGTAACTCCCTGCCAGTGACTGATGCCTCTACATGGCAGTGCGTGGATGGCTCTCTGTGTCCGGGGCTTGGTGCTTGGGTGGCATGCCGATTCATCCCTGGTGCCTGCCTGGCTGGGCCTGGGTGGACCGGGGTGTCGGTCAGCCGCCGCGCCGAACTGGCCCCCGCTTTGGGAGGGGCCGGTTTAGGCATTATTTGGTGGCATTATCCGATGCTGCCTCAGTAAATGAGGCAGCATCGGAAAGAACTGTAGAACCTCATTTGTGCTTAGGCTGTTTTGATTCAGTCGAGCTTTCGGAATTATCAAAAATATTAGCCTCATCTAAACCTTCAACTTGTATGTTGGACCCAATCCCAACCAAATTATTTAAGGAAGTGTTCCATTTGGTTCCTGGCCCCATTTTGGATATGATGAATCTATCCTTAGTAAACGGATACGTACCACAGGAATTTAAAATAGCTGTAAAACTAATGGCGTATTCCAAAGAGTTAGTTGAGAGAGACTGAACCCAACAATGCAAACAAGCTGAAGGCCTCAATTAAAGCAACCTGGGCCTCCTTAACACCTCAGGGAACCCCCAGGCTGATCACCTTCATGCTAATTGCTACAATTTTGCAATAATTCATGCAAAGGACCATTGACTGCATATACTCTACAGTACATTGATATACTTCTTAATACATGGATTTCTGTATTAAAAAATGTTTTTCATTGCTCTGATGTAATATTCTAGCAATCAGAGAAACATAATTTTGGATTTTGAGAAACTCTAAGCCGTAATACTCCAAATTAAAACTAAACACTTGATATAAATCACTGCGTGTAATAAACCTATATGTATGAGTTTCACTTTTATTGATTTGCTAAAATAAAGAAACTTTTCAATCATATTCCAATCAGAAACTGACTTTACACCGATAGATCCCAATTCTCCTTTGAATTGAAGTTGAATTCTTGGAATGTTCTTGTGCAGATACATGGGCTTGGAAAACCAAACTAACGAATAGGAGTAGCATAACTCGCAAAAAAAAAAAAAACTCAAAAGATTTTATTAGAAATCCTATGCTACTATGTAGGTGTTCTGATTGATCAGACAATTGATGTGTAATGAATTAAGACATTCTTGACAGGGCCATTAGGGGACCTGAGCACATCTCTCTCCTTCAGCTTCAGCAGCAGCAGAGTGTTCACTGACTGACGATCTGTCTCATTCTCTAATTGGCTGATTGGCTTATGCTCAGCTTCCCGATGCGTTGACAAACAATTATCTTCGATGGCAGTATCACATTTGTCTAATTAATTATATGTGTTTGCTGTAACAGCATGTAGTCATCAATGACAACCTTCAGAGTTTAGAGCTTTGTGCACAACTAAAATAAATGCCTCTGTAAGAGTTCTCCTTGGATAAAAACAAAGGCATTCTCCTTACAACACAATGATTGTTTTTCAAGGAAATTTGAGACAATAGAGTATGGTTCAAACTACTTTATCCTGACTATAAAAAAAAATGATGCTTAGCAAGTGTTAGCAAACAAAGCAGGAAGAAGATACTCTGAATGTTCTCTGCCTGTACATCCACCCACAAAAACTTTTTCCAATGACCCTCACCTTCCCACTCTCAAGATTAGTGTTTTAGATGCCCATGTTTACTCTTTGTTAATGGTCTCTTAAAGTCACACAAATTAAATATTCCTCTTATATTTACATTGTCCCTTAAATTTCTTCTAATCTTTCCTCGGTCTGCTTTGTATCACTTCATACTGCCTGAAGGAAAACATAGCGGGAAGTGGTATGTGTGCGTGCGTGAGAGTATACGTGCATCAAGTGGACCTTGTGTAGCAGTCCCAGCAGCAACAAGCTGTCATTCGAGTGGGCAGGCAAGAACCCTTGTGGCTGGGTTCCATCAAATTGTAATCCCCGGCACATTATTACCATGGCAGGGTCACCTCTCCACCACTGCTTCAGGGCAGGACCAGGTGGAGGACGGAAAAACATACTCGCATACACACATACATGCACACGCGCACACACACACACACACACACACACACACGCACACACACACACACACACACACACACACACGCACACACACCCACCCACCTTTCTGTTGCTTCTCTTTCGACTGCTTTGGTAGTGTTTTCTTTGACAACCCTTATATTACCTGGTCAGCCCCCATAATGAATCCATCTGAGAAGTCTTGCACTGGCTGTGATGAATAATTCATTATCTAGCCTCCATTCAAACCCAACAACCCCTTCACAACATACTTCTCTTACTCTGAATCCATATCCCTCATTTCTGCCTTCCTCACTGCCTCCATTGAGGCTTCTGTATTGCCAATCCAGCAGACTATTATCCAACCCTAAAGATTACTATGTTGTGAAAGATTGTATATGTATAAACTGAATCTGAATGTGTGTGTGTAAGGGAGGGGTGTGTTTGAAGTGCCTATGTGCCAAAGATTTCTCTGGTTTCTAAGGAAACCACCATCAGGGTATTTGACTGCATGTTAGGAGACATTCCTTCCTCTGTCGAAAGCTATCCTTCCTAATGTGGACATCTATAGCTTTCCTCAGGTTTAACTCTAGCACTCTCTGTTCATCTTAAATCTGCACTCCTGGGAATACTTTTCATTAAAAAGACACTATTATAAAGTCGACACTTTCAACACCCACTTGAACTTTCTTTATATTACTCCATACAAGTAAATACACAACCCTGTAGACTAAGGCAGAATCAGATTTCAGCCTTTTCCTCAGCTCTGTAGCCTAACTATATTTTCCACATATTCACAGGTAAAAGGAGACTTCCCAACACTTTTTTGATTTACAGTAAGAGGACAACTTTATCTGACTTTTCAAATTGAAAGTTTTCTGACCCATGCTTTCAGCAGTATAAGACACAAATACTGTCATAATGTAAATATTTTCCCCTTTGAAATATATATATTTACTGGAACATAAACAATTATAATGGCTAGTATTCAACATTGCCATTGTTAGTGTTATTGAAACTACCTAACAAGCATTAAAAAGTAACTCAGAATTATCCTCAATTGAAATATTTTTACTACCACATTTTGTCAGTTGAATTTCAATATATCTTCTTAAAGAGTAACTAAACCCCGAAACAACTTTTTTTTGCTTCTAAACTGTATAAATGAGTCTTTACCAATTTACCAATCTTTCAGTTTCTGGGGATTTTTTTACATTTTGCTGTAAACTTGTTTAATTCTACACTTTTTGGTCTAAAAACGTCTTAGTGCTGCCCTCTTAGTGTTGAACGGTGGATACTGCATTTGAATTTTGTGATTGGTGGAGAGCGGTACATCTTTACGTCACAGGCATCGACTGTGTCACAGCAGTCATGGTCTCACAGACACGCCCCGTGGGTTTGGGTATAAAACTATCAGACATACCGCCCCCCCACGTGGTGAGTTTGGAGTGGGATTGCGTTTTTCAGGTTACCATTATTATCACATTAGCACTTAGTTAGCATAGCTAACATGCTGTTTTGAACGTTAGCCTATGTTAGCATTACCATTCAGAGACTGGACCCATCCCGTCTAGCTCTGCCTCAGCGGCAGCGCTGACTCAGCGCCCCGAGCCAGCGGCTCGAATTGATACGGCTCGCGGCCGCTGAGCTCCATAAAGCCTCCCTCTACTCCTCTATATCCGGTGACGATGGAGGAAATCTGCCGGCTCAGGGCGCCGTGCCAGCGCCGCCCGAGCTCGGTGCAAAACTGCCAACGTCGCTTTGGTCACTGTTCATGTTTCAGTGTCACATTAAGCGAGCTGTCATTGTCCTTCAGAACACACCCCCACGTTCCCCCCACCGCTTTTCCTCAACACTTGGTTATACCCCTCCGTTCTTCAATTCAATTCAATTCAATTCAAAAATACTTTATTGATCCCAGAGGGAAATTAAGTGTTGGTATAGCTCATATAATCAATTCTTTAAGGAATTGTTGTAGATCATTATGGCTGTGGGCAGGAAGGATTTCCTGTAGCGGTCTGTATTGCAGCGAAACTGAAGAAGCCTCCGACTGAAGATGCTCTGTTGTTGTGTGACTGTCTCATGAAGAGGATGCTCAGGGTTGTCCATAATTTTTTTGATTTTATGAAGAATCCTTCTTTGCATTATCATCTCCAGATTTTCCACAGTTGTCCCAAGAACAGAACCAGCCTTCTTTATCAGGTTGTTTAGCCTTTTTAAGTCCCTGGCTCTGATGCTGCTACCCCAACAGATGACGGCTGAAGAGATTACACTCTCCACAACAGACTTGTAGAAGATCTGCAGCATCTTGCTGCAAACCTTGAAGGACCTAAGCTTCCTCAAGAAGTACAGTCTGCTCTGTCCCTTCTTGTAGACTGTTTCACTGTTGCGCCTCCAGTCCAGTCTGTTGTCAAGGTGAACTCCGAGGTATTTATCCTGGCACCGCCCACATTGTAGAATTTTTTTAATGTTGTCTGGGGGCGGGGTTAGGCTTTTTCAGGGGGTTCAGTTACACTTTAAGTATTAAAGTTATTGTGCCACAAAATGATTTTGTATTCCAATATCTGTTGTCCATTTTATTATATAAATCAATACTTCATAATCCTCTTCCCATATTTCCAAACAGAGGCTGGATAAAAGGCCTTCTCAGATTACCCCCTCTTTTTCAAGAAGATCAAATCTTTTTTCACATTTAGTTTTTCCTGATATTTTCTGTGCTATTACAGCTCCCACTGCATAGTTCAGCACATAAGCCTATGTGACTGTTTTGTCATGAGTAAATATGACAGCCTGCTTCTGAAAGGAAAATGCAAGTTCTGCAGTTGATTATGAGGTTGCAACAGCTGTTGATCTAGGAAGCCAGGAAGCCACAAATTACTTAACACTTCCTTCAAACATATTAAAACCCACAATAGACTCACAAACTACACTGCTTAGCATGTCAACAGTGCAATAGTATACTTCACATAATGCTAAAACTAACAGCTTTTATTATCTGGCATCTATTTAACTGTATAGCCAGTTTTTGCTGATCCTATATTAGTAGAGCTATTTAATATACCCATTTAGTATTAAAATGGCATTTGAAAACATCAAGCTTTACTTTCTATTATTCATACAAAGTATATGGTGATACAGCAGGGTGTATTTCATCATGTCATTAGAGGACCAGCAGGCAGGAAATACTTTTTTTCTGCACATTGGAGCAATACTGTTTCAGATCAATGCTCCTGGCAATTCTTAAATCAATGAATGATGTTATAACAAGGCGAGCCATCCGTGAAACAGACACCAGGGAGACCGAGTGAGTGAAAGAGGGCCTGTCAAACAAAGAGAGGGGGATGGAGAGAGGAGGAAATGGAGAAATAACAAAATCCAACAAACTGAAAGTGACAGAAATGTATATATGAAGACAGGACAAAGTCAAAGGATGACAAAGTGTGGGTTATCCACATGTAAATCAATGCATGTTTACATTAGTGTATCTACAAGACAAAAAGATAAAGGCTCATGCAAAAGTAGTGTTGTGCCACAGATAGGTAGGTTTTGGCTATGAATAATTATAAATAATTGCTTAGGGCAATTATTAATCAGATTAATTATTTTATGTAAACCAAGTTTAGGGGCACCACATGGATTCCAGGAATACAATAGCCAAATTGTTCAGTCTCAGTTTGTGTTTATGATTACCTGCCTGATAAGACTGAGGTAATTAAACAATATATGAAGGAATAAGTTCTTGGCGTTCCTGAACAGCAAGTTACTACACATGTAGGTGAAATAACAAGAAGGGTTTTCCAAAATACAAGAGTTTATTACAAAAAGAATTCACTTTCAGTTAACATATTTTAATCAACAAACTCACCAAACTAGTAACACACAACTAAATTACTAAGAAAAGAATAACGATAATAAAACTCACACTCAGAAGTAAAACCGTAAAAGTGATAAAAATGCACAGAAATAGAAACAAAAATAAATTGATAATGATGTCACAGTTCAGAATGAATATGTTTGCTCTAAAACCAAGGCTTGTATTGAACAGTGTTGGGAATGAAGCTAAGTTACTTTTAAACTAATTGCGATTAGTTTAAGACTAATCAGCACATTCTGGTTTGTTTTCCGACCACCAATTCACAATGCAAAGCAGAAGTGAAGAAAAACATTGTTTGGAAGAAGCAATGTTTCATTAAACCATTTGCTGAAATAGAAATCAACAACCTTTAGATAATTGATTCTATTTAATGGATCGGTCACCGCAGTGATAGATCTAATTTAATATTTGGACTTTATGTTGACGTTAACGGCAGTACCAATTATGTCGATCTAATTTAGTATTTTGACTTACCAAGAAGGCGGTCTCAAAAATGACTTAAAAGATTGGTTTTAGTGTTTAAACTATCCGTTTTAAAGTCGATCTCTATTTTGAATAGCATTAACGGCAGTCTTTATTGTTCATTAATAAAAGGCCGTCAATGGCGGGCCCACGTGGTGCGCTAGAGCATGTAGCTTACAGCTAACTCACGTGGCGCTGCTTAAAGTCGCTCTGGATCATTTATTAAACATCAAACAAAGAAAAACTGTCGGATTGAGTAACTCAGGTTGCAGGATATAAAACGACTTTCCATCGGAAACCTCGAAAATCACAGTTTAAACCTCCAGGCCGACCGGGCTGTTTGTACCCAAACAATAAATGAAATCTTACACAAAGTAACAAATCACAGTGAAAATACACAACCCTTAAATCTTGTTTAAACTAACCTAATCTCGCCTCTGCCCAGACAGACCTTATTGAACGGTTAAAGTTCTCCAAGTCGCTCCGGGGATGATGGGCGAAGCTAACACAACGTTAGCCGGCAGGCTAGCAATAGCTGCAGTTCGTTAGCAGCGGTAGGCCGTATGGCTGTTGTAGCGTAGCAGCCATGGAGCTGGAACGTCGTTGTCCTCTCTCACTTGCTTAAACAGCGATCAGCTCTACCCTCTTTCACTGAAGGTACCTTAGTCCGCAGCTTCCAGCACAGCGTTCATCTTACATAAGCTCCATCGGCGGTGGATGTAAAGGCTGTAGTCTGGACTCGGCTCTGCGGCAACAGTAGCTGGTTAGCAGTTCGCTTCCTCACGGTGGCATCTGAAATTCAGAGAGTTTCTGTAGGGCTCAGGGCAGAACAGTGGGGTTTGTCTCAAGACACTGGGTTTGCGATTCACCTGATTGATCAAGAGTCTTGTTGTCCTTGAAGTGGGTTCCTCCCAGAGCTCGCGTCTTTTCCCTCGCCAGCGAAGGAAACATGGATTTCTCCTGGCGGTGTGTGGCTGATCGCCAGAACTGGAGAGAGCGTGAAAAACTGTGGCGGTGCCTTATATAACCTCTGGTCCTCTTCTTCTCCTGTCAGAGCTAGAATGTGGGTTAGCGGCACCCAATGGCTGTGTGTCTGCAACAGTAGTGACCTCTGCAAGTGCCATTTGCCATGACCTAATGCAAATATGGTTATGAACATAATAGCCTATTTGATCAGGTAGGTGAATTTCTACAGCATGGCTACCCTTCCTCGTTTCCTCTCTGTCTGTGTGCCTGCATGTGAGGGGGTGGACGCAAAGCAATGGGCAGGATTTGGATGGATAGATGGATGGATGGATGGATGGATGGCATATCAATATATGAACACATAGTTGTTTAAAAGATGCATTGCACTTGGATACTGTTGGACTCCCAATGTAATTTTTAATATTGTCCTCAAGATACAATGACAATAAAGTTGCTTCTTACCAAAAAAATTTTGTTTACCAAAAAAAAAAAAAAAAAAAAAAAAAACACGGACCAGAAATATTACACACTATGAAGGTTTTTCTCAAAAATTGCATTATTTGAAACAAGGGAAAAAGAGGATCCATTAGTACATTTATCTAGCCCGTTTTTTTTAGCAATGAGCTTTTGCAGCTAAAAGACAAGTGTCATTCTTGTATTAAAAACTATTTTTAATCACCCTGATGTATTGCTCTAATCATCCGTTAAAACTGAATCTTTCATTTTTTATTAGCAAATTAACAGTACCAGTCTGAAATATATTACTCAATCAAAAATGAAACTGTTTAATATACAAGTTTTACTTTCCAAAAGAGAGATAAATGCACCTCTCAGTCACAATGAATTGTTAATGAGTACAAGCACAAGTGAAGCCAAGCTGATTTCCTCCCCGGATTGCTGCATGTAGCAGAGGTGGAGGAATGATTCACTTTTAAACAGGAAAAAACCTCTAGCAGAATCAGAACCAGGCTCAGGATGAGCAGTCATCTGCTGCATCTGAATGGAGGATGAGGATGCAGAAAGGAGACAGAAGCACTGCTCCAGTAGAAAGAATGGTCATATCTATCAGAAACTATGTTACATGACTGTAGTTTTGATCATTCATTCTCACTTTTATAAAAACAAACATTTAGCTTAATGTACAGCATATATTTGATGCTGATACATTGTTCAGAACATAATACACTAAAAATATAGAAAAAAATGCATCATTTTTAAGAGAAATCTAAAAAAACAAACAGACCATGAAGTATGAACATACTATATCTATATAATTTTTTTTTACCTGTAGCTCAGAGAATAGACTTCAAAATACTTTTCCTAGTTTATAAATCATTGCCTGGCTTAACACCAATGTATGTTAAAGATCTGCTGTTACTATACCAACCTCCCAGGCCACTCAGGTCCTCTAATTCCAGTCTACTCAACATCCCTAGAATTAAATCCAAACACGGAGCAGCAGCTTTCAGTTTCTATGCTCCTGTAATCTGGAACAAACTTTCAGACAACTTCAAAGCTGCTGAAACACCCAGTTCTTTTAAATCACAACTAAAAACTCATCTGTTTAGAGCTGCTTTTGAGTAATGTTTTCATGTATCATATGTGTTGTGTGTGCTTCTCGTTTATTGCTGTTTTTACTTTAATAGCCTTTGTCTGTTTCACTGCAATTTTTATTTTACCACTTAATCATGTAAAGCACCTTGACTTACATTGTTGTTGAAAGTGTGCTATACAAATAAAATTGCCTTGCCTTGCTTTATTTCAAATAGGCTGGGCAGAACTGGCTAAATTGTGTTTAATGTGATTTTTTTAGTTGTATTAGTATCTCTTATTAAATACATGCCTGACAGTTTTTTTTTATACAACAGACATCAAGTCATCCTGGATATGAACTTGTCACCATTAAAACTGCTTGGGTTTTATGAAATCTACTGTTCTATAATCTGGCGAATGGTGAAACCTTAATTATTACTGCCTTCATCAGAGGACAGTAAGTTGGTCCTAAGTAATTTGCTAGGCTGTTTTTATTGCAAACCATGACCTGCTGATTTTTGTGAAATGTGATTTAATGTAGGGTTGATTGGCCTATGTATTTGCTGTCACACTGCTGTAGTTGTGATTTAATTCTTTAGGTTTGGCAGGTTTTCTTTACAGATTTTAATCCCAGCCTTGGGTTATTATTTTCTAGTCTGTGTCAGGGTTCATTTAGAGCCGTCAGCATATGACTTATAATATTGATAGTTCAAAAGGGCAAATTGTGTTGAACTTTTTTGAAATTTAAACCTATCAAAATTATAACAATGGCTTGAAAAATTTCGCTTTGCATGTAATGAGTCTATATCATACATTAGTTCTACCTTTTAAGTTGAATTACTAAAATAAATGAACTTTTGCACGATATTCTAATTTTTAATGCAGTTCCACTGACACACAGCCATGCTGTTCTTTGTTTGCACTACCTTGTGGCTGTCATTTTACTATATCACTTTTTTACATAAAGCTGAGGCTGCACCTATTTAAGAGTTTTGTTTAGTGTCTGAGCATGGAGTTTACCTCCAAGAAGAGATGATAAGCTGCTGTTGAGTGTTTCATTTAATTTGTCCGGACTTGTTTTCTTTCACATTTGTTCATAGATTATGTTTTGAGGGAATTTAAAAGAACCTACATATTTTTTTTTTTTTTTGTGAATTCCTGATTGTGACATTTGACTTAAAACCTGTGCAGAAGTTAAACATGACAAGATGCATCATTCACACAAACATTTAATGCAATACTTTTTTTAAGCCTTTCACAACTCCAGTTGAAAGACTGGAGTTGAAGAAGGAGTAGCAGACATAAAGAATCTGTAAGAGATGCAGGGATGAAATTAACATCAACTTAATGCTGTACATTCAAATTATTACGATGATGCCAGAGAGGGAGAAAATAAAACTGGGCTTTTGCTGCCAATTTGTTCAAAATCTTAGGCTATGAGAAAAATAGGAAGAAAAACCAGCAATATCACAAAGTTCACCTGCCCTTACAAAGACAATGGATTCTTGGAGAGTGTGTCAGAGTGAGAAATTGGGTTGACACAAACAGCACAGTAATAAAGCTTCCACTAAAACATCATTAAGAAGCAGTTTGATAAATATTAAGCCTTCAGTATCACCAACATTGCCAGCATTGAGAGGAAAGGAGCACAATTAACTACTTATACTTCAACAAAGCATTCACACATTAATTTAATCCACCTATATAAACATGAGCTGATCAGGTTGGCTGTCTTCTTATGACTGGTTTGTGGCTTCACCAACTTAATTCTTACTAAATAAATGTAAAGAACGACAACAGCCAGCATCAGAGCAAACGAGCTAAGATGACTCATTCCACCTAATGCCACACAATATTACTGATATAGTAGATTTTCAGTTCAGCATTAGTCTAAGTTTGGAGGTTTCTTGTTTGGTATATTATTCAAAATGGTAGAAACACAAGTTGCCCACTTGCTGGCAACATAGCAAAATGTCACCCGATGAAGCTAACCGAAAATATTGTAAAAACAAATTACATGGAAATAAACACTATTTATAGACTACTTTTCATAGAGTCACAACAAATTAATCAATTTAAAATGAAAGTACGCATTCATATAATAACAGCCTTTTCTTAATCAGTGTATTTATACTTTTGTTGGAATGCATACAGTCCAAAATAGCAGAGGAGTATTAAGCAGATGGTTAATTAAAATTAAAAAGCTTGGTAGCAAAGCTGAAGAAATGAGTGTTATTTTCCCATTTCATGTAACAACCATTGTATATAGATTCCCTAAGCATTGGGAATTTCAGCCCCCTCATTCCTGTGAAATGAATGGGAGCATCTAACATGAGCTGACACCAGCTTTAAATGTACAATCTGTTAGTTTTATAACGGGAACAAATTAATAAGAGAATGTTATCTGGGGGAAGCAGAGCATGGTGCTTTGCCAGGACCTTTATGTCTTTACCACTGCTTTTCATGTACATGACAGAGCACAGAAAAATAGACAAATCACCAAATGCAAATCATATTTTGATGTGGGTAATGTCACACTTTATAGGCACATGCAAATATAATGCCGCATGTTGCATATGGATCTTCATGGGCATATGCATGCCTCTGAATTGATTTATCTTAATATGTTTGTACACAGTATTTAAGATTATTTCAGGGTTGATCAGGAGAAAAAAATAAATTGACTAGCACATTGATGACAAGCATGTAGTCTTTTGCTCAATAATGGAAATTTAAATCCAACCAGCAAGAAATGTGTCCTATGGATTACAGCTGAAACAAAGAAACAGAAGGACAGCAAGAGAAAGAACAGGTTCTTATGGCACCTCAATCAGTCCATCATTAGGGGAGTAATGAACCAGGCACCACTGCAGCCAAGCAACCAGTGACTCATCAAAAACACACCACGTGCACCTACAAGAAACACATACAAAACAGAGATTCTGCACTTACAATCTGCCCCTGCCAGAAACTATTTCACCAAGTATCAAGTGATTCACAAAACGCTAATGAACAAAAGATACATTTAGCTGTAAACTCTAAATTGGCATCTTTATTCACCATACAACAGAGACAGAAAACGTGGTGTGGAATGGTTGGGGACAACCATTAACATCTCATGTACCAAAAATCATATTGTTAACCTCAGAATCCTGGCAGATGGATGCCCAAATATCACCATCCCAATTCATCAATACCATTTTAAACATACAGTGTCATCGCTGTTAGCTCTGTTGCCTTGTAGCAACAAGGAAATCTGTTTGAATCCCAGCGGGTCTCTTTCTGCATAGAGTTCACATGTGCATGCATTGGTTTTCTCTCTCTTTCACAGAGAACTGGTACAACGAAAGCGGTTTAGCAATGGAACGATTTTAGAAAAACACTATTTGAGGCACAAAAACAGCATTGTCAAGTTAAGTTAGTAAGGGACCTGTAAGTCATATGCTAACATTTACGTTAAATGTACATTTGCAGCAGGTCTGTCAAGTTAAATTGATGGGTAGGGCAAATGCTTTGGGTGTCAAGTTTGATTTACTACATACAGAAGACATTAGACCTGATTGAAATCTGAGAAGTTTAGGCTTGGACATAACACACTCCTCATTTGTAAATATGAACGAATTTGATAGGGTTACTACAGACATCCCATTTTCTTGTTAATAATAGTCTTTAAAACTTGGAGCAAATCAAATAACTAAAATCAAAATGGAAAAAGATCCAATTGATTTGAATCATTATGAATATTGAAGGGAGAAATTAGTATTATTGCCTTATTATTATATTCATAATTATAGTAATTCAGTCTGCTCAAGTTTAAGATGCATCTCAGTGTTAATATAGATGATTTTGCCTCAATGTGCAGACAGAAAAGGTAAAGCTAGCATTCAAACAGAAATACTTCGTATCATTGTTACTTGATTATTTGTTTGATCTTAAAGTAATCCTCAAGTGAAATTAGTTACCACACAAGAAAAACATCTAGTATTGCATTTTATTACATTAACATGGTTTTATGTCAACGCAAGATTGTATTGCAGTTTTAATTCAGCAGTTGATAAAAAACAAGTGAGGCAAATTTTGGTTCTGTTTTTGCAGATACTCTTAGTGCATTTTAGAATGAGCAGAAGCTATTTTGTTTGTGGCTGAGCTTACTTGTCAGCAATTGTCACCAACAAACCACCCCCTGAAGATAAAGGTTGGGCTGACATTCTCTTTCAGACATCGCACAAACACAAACTCACATTTTTGAAGCATGTCATTTTCTCTTCAGACAACCGACAACCATAAACACAGCTGAAAAATTCTAGAATCCTCTACTACAGAGGACGTGGAGTCGAGTGGCTGTTCATGAAAGGGACTTTTTGTGTTTTTAATTGTCACTCTCAACCAGATCAGACCCCTGTTAGCTCCAGCTGTGTAAAGCACCCTACAGAATAAATATTTAGATTAATGAGTGACTGCCGTGTATATATTTGACCGTTTTTTTTTTGTTTTGTTTTTTTAAATGGTAACAGAAAAATCTGAAGGCCATCGGTCATTTTGACAGATTGCAATTCCAACCCCTGACCACTTGGTGAAGACGCGCATTTATGTTCAGCTTTACACACAGAGTTCATGCACCTAATCATACAAAAAACAGGTTCACATGACAGCATCTGAGTATCATCACAGACCTGGACACCAAACCCAATGTATCTCGCTATCTGGGAGCTGAAAGTGTGTGAAAGAGTTGTGGAGGCTTTGGAGTGTGATCACTGGATGCACGGGACACAAACAGTGGTGAGAGATGCAGAAGGAGCGCATGCTGTGATTCCCTCCCACTGAAGGGATCAGAAAAGCTGCCATTCAGAGAGTGTTGTTGAATTCTGATCACTAGAATTACAGAAATGTTCCCTGGTTTCAAAACTTTCCAGCCTACAGTGTGGCAACAGAGCATGGATTCAGCCTTCAATACGCACAGGTGGAGTGAGTTCACCTCCATGTGGAGCGTTCAGGCAACAGCAGGTGAAATCTTCATAATTAATACATGTAGCCTATTAATCTGCTCGATGTCTGATGACACTATGTGGATTCTCTGTTCAGTTTGTTTGGATTGAATATTGATTAAAGTGAATATAAAATAAACACTACTGAATAGGCCATTATTAGCATTTTAAAAATTGACGGGTAAAAATAGATTGACCGGATTTTATATACATCTCCAATCACATGTACAGAAAAGAGAATGAATTGTCTTTTTCATAGAAGTTATCTTATTAACTAAATGTCTTTCAGGGGAGAGACCTTATGTTCAATAAATAACACATTTTGTATTTTTATTAAGCTGAAGTATCCATTTTTCCCTCATTCGTGAACAAGACCCCCAGATACTTAAACTCCTCCACTTGGGGAAGGACCTCATCCCCGACCCGGAGAAGGCACCCCACCCTTTTCCGGCTCAAGACCATGGCCTCGGATTTAGAGGTGCTGATTCTCATCCCAGGCGCTTCCGACTCGGCTGCGAACCGCTCCAGCGAAAGCTGTAGATCACGTTCCGATTAAGCCAACAGGACCACGTCATCTGCAAAAAGCAGAGACCCGATCCTGAGGCCACCGAAACGGATCCCCTCAACACCTTGGCTGCGCCTAGAAATCCTGTCCATAAAAGTTATGAACAGGATCGGTGACAAAGGGCAACCTTGGCAGAGTCCAACTCTCACCGGAAACAAGCCCGACTTACTGCCGGCAATGCGAACCAAACTCTGGCACCGGTCATACAGGGACCTAACAGCCTGTATCAAGGGGCCCGGTACCCCATACTCACGGAGCACCCCCCACAGGGCCCCCCGAGGGACACGGTCGAACGCCTTCTCCAAGTCCACAAAACACACGTAGACCCGTTGGGCGAACTCCCACACACCCTCCAGGACCCTGCTGAGGGTCCTGCAGAGAGGTGTGTTAAATTACAATTCTGCCTTCTGATCTAAACCATAGGTTCTCACTACATTGGTTAATAAAGTCATTAAATCATTTTATGTTGGAATCACCTATCAGCATGACATTTTTGCTGAAATTAGTGTCGCCATTTCTGCTCCAGAAACCTTTTGCTTCCTATTATAAACTATTTGATGCAAAGCATTTTCTGCAACCTTTTGTTGAGGTACCCATAATTTTCTCTAGGGGTTTCAGATGCATTGCATCGTTAACTGTACCTAAACAGCTATTTAAAAAAATCCTTTATCTGAATGAGCATTACTTGTGAAAAATGAAGTGCATAATATTGTAAACATTTTGATCCAAGCCCAATTTTGTGTAACGGCGTTTGACTGTGTGAGCCTTGTGTGTGTGGGTGAAAAGGTTTTAAATAAGTAAAGTCCATTTAAATACAGAAATTAATCTGATTTAATATTTTGCGTGTAATGGTCTTTTTGATAGACCAGACTTTTTAAGATCTATTCAAATTTGAAAAAAAACAGCAGCAAGCAGCTTAATATATTTAATATTATGCACAGCCTAACGGAGACATATGGGCTTTAGATTCATGAGCTAGAAATTCCTAGGCTAACACCAGCAGTTATCTGCGATGAGGACTGTGATGAGCACAGGCATGCAGTACTGGCCAGGTGGCTCCTTGGAAGATAGAGCCAAAAGATGAAACCACCTTAGTGTCAGCATTTTAATTTGATCTGCCATGTGCACATATGTCTTTAAAGTCTGCGGGGAGTCTCTTCACCACTGGTGTGCTTCGCCAATGTTCTGCTGTCGTACAGGTTAGCACTGCAGGCTAATCTGTAGTGAGTCTCTCCCAAAAGCCTGTGCCAAGTAGATGGCAGAATGAGTGATCTCCTCTTTCCTCTGATCCGTGGGCCTCAGATGCCCAGAGTTTGCCAACTATTCATCTCCTTTGTAGTAGGTGCCAAGATGTCCAGACGGGTAGAGGAGGAGCACAGAGATCCAGAGCAGCAGTGGTCCTCTCCTGCTAGATACAGTATTTGGAGGCAAGTGCAGCTATTTCAGGAGTCCCAAAATGTTTTGGGGACTAGAAGCAATCTTGTATCTTGGTTTAACAATGCCAAACAAATAATTTGAGCATATTCAAGTGAAATATATACAATTTGATTCAAGATGTTGCAAATTATACAACCATATCTACCTTGCTGTAGATGTAAATGAGCATCCTGATTATATAGATTCTCAAACAGCCACAGCTTTGTTTCTATCCTGCTTAAAAGTCTTGCAACATACTTATATTGCATACAGAACTGTCAGACAGCTGAAAATAAGATTCTATAAACTATACTGAAAGCAAGGGCAATCATTATGCAAATTATACTTATTTTTTCATTGCTAATGAACATCGCTGTACATCTACTCCTGCTCTGTTGTTTTGGTCATTTTCCCAACGACTGAAAATAATCTCACGCCGTGCTGGGGAAACAAGTACCACTGCCTTAGGCAACAATCTTTCTGTGAAAGAAAATCATGTATAAAAATCTTTTTTTTAGAGCACAGAGTGAGTCATGACCATGAAACACAACAGCTCATGTATCCATTCAGTGTCAGAACAATTCCACCATTAGAGCTGTGTGAAGAGCCCTTGAAAGCGCTACACTGTCGATGGAGTTCTCACTCCTCCTTTCCCCTCCACTCCACAGCCTGCCCACATTAACTCTCCAGCCCATTCAGCTGTGATTAGAAAAGCCTCTCGGCGTTCAGAGTTTGCAATCATTTGACCATAATGAATTCCAATCACTCCCTCCCTTGCCCTCTGCTCCCACTTGTAGTCGAGAAGTTATAAGAGGGAGAGTGCAGAATGGAGAGACAAAGAGTGCAAGGCAGTCAAAGAGACTGAAGTGTGTAGCAGCAGAGTCATACATAGTTCAGTTCAGTCCTTGCTTTTAATAACCATGAAAAATATTAAATGTTTACTGAGAGAGAGAGAGTAATGATTGCAGAGTAATCATGAAAAACGACAAAAAGCAAATTTCCATATATTCAGGAATTAGAAAATGTGATTTTCTGAAGATATTTCAAATACATCTTTTTGTTGTTCTCAATGAGTAAAGGGTTATAAAAATGAAGGAAGGACGGGTTATAGCAAAACAATAAAACAAGTGAAATCTCAAAAAGACAGTAGAAATGTTGCGAAAAGGAAAAAAGAGATTCCAATTCTACATTTTTATCTCATCATTATGTCTCATAAATTAGCTGTATCACAATAAATGCACCTAAATAAAACACAAAAGGAATAGATATAGTTGTCCCATTCCCAATAAAAATGAGATAGGAATGATTGACTAAAACCAAACTGGAGATGAGTTGTTCCTCATCCTTCATGTATGACAGTGTTTCTCAAACTTTTTTTTATCATTCCGCACTTTGGACAAAGGAGCGTACACAAGCCCACGCTGCTTTTATCGCCCCAACAGAATTTTGATCACGCCTGATCTTTCAAGTATTTTTATTTAGTCTTCAAGTTAAGGTCTTTGCACACCGGGTCCGTTTTTTTCGTGCGATTAATTCGCACGTCAGTATTTTCTTTCGAATCAATGTCAAATCAATGGGGACGTGCACACCACTGACGAAATTCCATCCTGCGATTTTGCGAGTTTTACTTTTTCGGATTGAGGTCGATTTTTTTAAAACTCGTATCTGACAGATAAACACTTGACCAATCAGAGGCATGGTGATGGCGTCATCAGAGCCGAGAGTCGCGAAATGAAGTGTCACTTTCAATGAAGTAACTCATTTTTCCTTCACCATGGCTGAGCGTCTGATCCTTTTTGTGTCCCAGCACCCCTGTCTCTTTAATAAAAAAGAGAAAAACTACAAGCACAACGATTATAAGGATAATGTGTGGCGATCCATTGCCGAAGAGCTCACAGCTGGAGAAAATAAAAGTTGTAGTTTTATCACAAATACAAAGCTTTCAAATATACAAAATAAAATAAATAAAATAAATAAAGAGCAAGATACTCATCCCTGTATTTCCTCCGTGGTTGACCGTGTGAGTTCTCTGACTCTGAAATGTTCCCTGATCTTTTTAGATATTTGTCCATTTTGTAGATGAAATCTCTGATAATGCAGCTACTTCAGCTTGTTTTGTTCTGCTGCGATATATTCTGACGTCAAACTCCCAGCCCGATGTTCCAGGTCCCGGTTCTGTTTACAATGATGATCACAATTGCTAATTTATTTGAGTGTGTTTAATTTTGTGAGAGGGGGGAGTTGGTTTATTTAATGTACAGTGCAGTGAAACATTCACAACGATAGAATTTAGGGGGAAAAAACTATTTAAATCCTGTTGATGTCACGCCCCAGCTGCAATACCTCTGCGCCCCTCTAGTGGGGCTCACCCCATAGTTTGAAAAACACTGATGTATGATATCATGTAGATGATCAAAATAATGTAATAATTTTGCTTTTTCCCTTTTATAGCAAATTTCAATTTAATTTATTTATATACCTGTAGCACCAATTCACAACACGTCATCTCAAGGCACAAATGAGTCTAAGGTGGCCCGTTTTTAATTAAACTGGCTCATTTTTGCTTGTGTTAGAACCAAAGCAATTATGAAAAAAGTGTGATTGTGCTCCAGTCTCCAAGCTTGTTGTTCTCTGCGGGTTTTTCAACACTGTGTCACTGTGATGATGCTGACAGTTCTGTGGTAATGACCTTTCACCATTGTCATGCCAACATTTCCAGGTCCCTCTGGCCAGCAGTGTCCCTGTCACCTATAATCAGCACCACATTCTGGCCGCCAAGCCGCCTTTTGAGTATGACCAGTGGAGACAAGAGGACAAGTGTAGAGTCACCGAGTTGTCCCATGAAAATCAGAGAGAAGAAATTAAAATGGCATAGTTATCAAAAGTTTAATTCATGGTTAATTTGTTGATTTGCTCCTTTCCTGCTTTGTACCTGGTATATTTCTCCCTCATAATGCATTCATCTCAGTGTTTTTTGGTCACTGCTAGATCATTGCCTTTGTCAAGCCCCCCCTTGATTTGTTTGGGATTTTACCCGAGTAAATGGAAAAAGAAGTTTTCAAATGATCAAAAAATTTATCCTAGCTGGGCTGGACAGTGGGACAGTTATTAGCATGGTGTCCTTGTAGCAAGAAGGGTTAGAATGGGTTTAAATCCCAGTTTGGGGTCTCTCTACATGGAGTTTGCATGTTCTCCCCCTGGACGCGAAGGTTTTTGACTTCTTCCAACACCCAAAAAAATTTGACTGTTTGATTAATTGGTTCCTTGTGTCACCCTGTGATGGACGGATGAACTGTCTAGGGTGCATGAAATTGTGTCTGCTCTCAAAAGGGGGTAACTGAAACAGACTCGTTACAAGCATTCTGGATTCACACCTTAAAAACCCCAAGGGTTTGAATGAGGAATTGATCCTGAACTTTTTTCTCTGAATTGTATGATTTCTGCAATTGTGTGACTTTGATTCTTTGTATTTCTGGAGATGGCATGTACAGTATATAATTGTTTCTATTGAGTTGCTTAAATACTACTGTTATGACGTTCCAGCTATTATTAATCAAAGGCAGCTCTAAACTGATGGGCTTTTAGCCTTGATTTAAAGGAACTCAGTATTTCAGCAGCTTTGTAGTTGTCTGAAAGTCTGTTCCAGACAAAAGGCGCAAAGAAACAGAAAGCTGCTTCTATATGTTTGGTTCTGATTCTAGGGATGCTGAGTAGGAGGACCTGATTGGTCTGGGATATGGTATAATGACAACAGATCTTCAGCATACTTTGGTGCTAAGCCTTTCAATGATACATAAACTAGTAAAAGTATTTTGAAGTTTATTCTCTGAGATACGGGGAGCCAGTGTAAGGACTTTAGAACTGGGGTGATGTGCTCTACTTTCCTGGTTGTAGTGAGAATGTGAGCAGCAGCATTCAGGGTTAGCTGCAGCTGTCTGTCTTTTCAGGCAGAGCTGTGAAGACACTGTTGCAGTAATCAATTCAATAGGGATGTGTATTGGCAAAAATCTGGCGATACGATATGTATCGCGATACAGGAGAGACAATAAGATACCGTCATCATTAAGGGTTCCATTCAAATCCTTAAAAAAACCCTCAATATTTTTGTTTTGAATATCGATACAAAATCGGGAAATAAAATATCGCGATACGTCGGTGTATCGATATTTTCTTACATCCCTACAATTCAACTAAAGATAAACGCATGGATGAGCTTTTCAAGGTCCTGTTGCGACATTAGTACTTTAATGTTAGAAATGGTTTTCAGGTGATAGAAGGCTGACTTCTAGCTGTAATAACTGAAGCTGTGTGCTGACTCTTGATCGTTCCTCTTTAGGTCCAAAAATAATTACTGCAGTTTTGTTTCTATTTAGCTGGAAAAAATTATGGTGCATCTATACATTGATTTGCTTAATGCATTTGCTTAACATATGGTTGGTTTCAAACTCACCTGGAGACATTGTAATGTAAAGCTGAGTATCATCTGCATAGCTATGACTAATCATATTGGTTGTTATAATCTGTTAGCGGGAGTATGTAGATAATAAATAGGAAGGTCCCCAGAATGGAGCCCTGGGGCGCCCCACATGTGATTTCCGTTTGTTCTGATGGTCATTGTTAGGAAGCATTTTAACTCTTGAAACACTGTTTTTTCAATTATCTGAATGATGAATGGAAGATTAGAGAGTAGGCACCTCAGGTGCCAAAATAGAATTTTATGCCCAAAAAACTTGTTTAGACGATCCTTTGAAGACATTTGCTCCTGATAAGGTTCCTGAAATACTATTTAAAAGCTAGATTTTTTTACCAAGTAGGTAGTTGTATGTAGACATAACAGTGACTAATTCCCTAGTTAGTGTTTATAGAAGTATATATAAAAAGTATATATACTGTACGAACATTTTACTGAAAATAACTAAACACAAACTCTGAAAATGAAAATAGCACCCAACATCTAAAAAATCTTTGGAACATCTTTAAATCTTAAAAGCATCCATTCAAAACTACTTAAAAAGATGACATAAATGCCTGTCAGCAGCAAAATTTGAAGACATGAGGCATGGTTTCAGACTTTGGCACTGCATTGTAAACAGTTTTGAACTGTGCAACAAATATGGAATCCCCCACTGCTAACGAGACAGCTTAGCCAGAGGACGTCGCACATAGCTGGAATGTCAGACTAATCACACTGCTAAGAGGCATTTCTTGAAGCTGGCAGATCTTATTTTCACACTCCAAGCAAACCCGACTCCTAGTGGGTGAGCAGGAGGTGTGCCAGCTGCCTTTCACTGTTGATGGACACAATTAAATTTATGGATAGCCATATGGGTGTAGGGTGTAGAAACTAAAAGTTAGTGTTAACAAACACTCTTTTGCCCCCTTGTTCTTATCTGAGCAGAGGCTGTGTTCAAACATGATTCACTGACAGCCTGTTTACAGTTCACAAGGGTTTACCAAAGGCACCCTGGTATTATTTATAGAGGCAGATCATGATTAAAAATCCATTAATTAACAGGAAGGAGCATGGCAGGTCTCCAGAACATGCACTATTCTGACTGCTGATTAAATCACAGCAGTGAAAATGAGATTATTATAACCTAAACACAACCCAAAAAGGTCCAACAACACTTCAGCCCCAATACATCCTGCTTTGAAAGCACTGATTAAAATACTCTGCAATGCATAACATACACACGGTGGCATGTTTTATAGAGGTTTGTGATGCCTATGAAAGTGGATGAAACAATGTGCATCTGACTGATTTATGATGGAGCTTGGATGCCCCCTATATATAGAGGTGTAAATACTTGCACTGCTTCACCTCAAAACATCTGATGAGGCAAATCTTTGCTAAGCAAACGTGGCACATTCACATTGCACCTCCTTTTAGTTTTTACCAGCGGCCTTTAACGTGGAGTTCAACCATCCTGTGTCTGCTGTGGTAAAAGGGGTTGAGAAGACCTTAAACAGAAATGACAGGTGGAAGCTGGGTAATGAAACCTGGATTGCCAATGGGGGCCGGCTGGTTGCTTTCAGCATGATTGTGTTGTCACATCCCCCACCAACTGTCTGACCACCAACCCCCAGTTCTTGACTTTTCTGTCCCTGTTTCCCCGAGCAGTGCCAGTACTCCTGTCTTCACTCTTCACCCATATGACAGCAGACCCCCAAGCAGCAGGAGTTGATGACATTTGTCCACTGTTTCGGTCTCCAGTCTCTCACTTTAACTCATGCACACACACTTACAAGGTTCATACATGTACATGTTGACACTAAAACTCTTGAACATGCACAAATTCTCCCTGACACATCCTGACGTCACAGACAACCTGATCATTCTAAGCAGGCATGTGGCGTAAGAGGAATCTGCAACTATGTTCATTTATAAAGATACATAGACCAAAGATAAAAAGCATAATTTATTTACAACAATTTCTGAGGTATTCACTCTTTGTCATGACTCAATGCAAAGCATATATGTAAATGTGCTGCTATTAAAGAATATGAACGAGTTTGAAAAACAGAAAGAGAACTAAAAGAGACATATATATACAGTGGCTTGCATAAGTATTCGGCCCACTTGAACTTTTCCACATTTTGTCACATTACAGCCACAAACATGAATCAATTTTATTGGAATTCCACGTGAAAGACCAATACAAAGTGGTGTACACGTGAGAAGTGGAACGAAAATCATACATGACTCCAAACATTTTTTACAAATAAATAACTGAGAAGTGGGGTGTGCGTAATTATTCAGCCCTCTTTGGTCTGAGTGCAGTCAGTTGCCCATAGACATTGTCTGATGAGTGCTAATGACTAAACAGAGTGAAACTGTGTGTAATCTAATGTCAGTACAAATACAGCTGCCCTGTGACGGCCTCAGAGGTTGTCTAAGAGAATGTTGGGAGCAACAACACCATGAAGTCCAAAGAACACACCAGACAGGTCAGGGATAAAGTTATTGAGAAATTTAAAGCAGGCTTAGGCTACAAAAAGATTTCCCAATCATTCAGAAATGTAAGGAGTATGGCACAACTGTAAACCTACCAAGACAAGGCCGTCCACCTAAACTCACAGGCCGAACAAGGAGAGCGCTGATCAGATATGCAGCCAAGAGGCCCATGGTGAATCTGGATGAGCTGCAGAGATCTACAGCTCAGGTGGGGGAATCTGTCCATAGGACAAGTATTAGTCATACACTGCACAGAGTTGGCCTTTATGGAAGAGTGGCAAGAAGAAAGCCATTGTTAAAAGAAAACCATAAGAAGTCCGGTTTGCAGTTTGCCACAAGCCATGTGGGGGACACAGCAAACATGTGGAAGAAGGTGCTCTGGTCAGATGAGACCAAAATGGTACTTTTTGGCCAAAATGCAAAACGCTATGTGTGGCGGAAAACTAACACTGCACATAACTCTGAACACACCATCCCCACTGTCAAATATGGTGGTGGCAGCATCATGCTCTGGGGGTGCTTCTCTTCAGCAGGGACAGGGAAGCTGGTCAGAGTTGATGGGAAGATGGATGGAGCAAAATACAGGGCAATCTTGGAAGAAAACCTCTTGGAGTCTGCAAAAGACTTGAGACTGGGGCGGAGGTTCACCTTCCAGCAGGACAACGACCCTAAACATAAAGGCAGGCCAACAATGGAATGGTTTAAAACAAAACATATCCATGTGTTAGAATGGCCCAGTCAAAGTCCAGATCTAAATCCAATCGAGAATCTGTGGCAAGATCTGAAAACTGCTGTTCACAAACGCTGTCCATCTAATCTGACTAAGCTGGAGCTGTTTTGCAAAGAAGAATGGGCAAGAATTTCAGTCTCTAGATGTGCAAAGCTGGTAGAAACATACCCTAAAAGACTGGCAGCTGGAATTGCAGCAAAAGGTGGTTCTGCAAAGTATTGACTCAGGGGGCTGAATAATTACGCACACCCCACTTTTCAGTTATTTATTTGTAAAAAATGTTCGGAATCATGTATGATTTTCATTCCACTTCTCACGTGTACACCACTTTGTATTGGCCTTTCACGTGGAATTCCAATAAAATTGATTCATGTTTGTGGCTGTAATGTGACAAAATGTGGAAAAGTTCAAGGGGGCCAAATACTTTTGCAAGCCACTGTGTGTGTGTATATATATATATATATAAATATATATATATATATATATATATATATATATATATATATATACACATATATATATATATATATATATATATATATATATATACACACATATATATATATATATATATATATATACACACATATATATATATATATATATATACACACATATATATATATATATATATATATATACACACATATATATATATATATATATATATATATATACACACATATATATATATATATATATATATATATATATATACACACATATATATATATATATATATATACACACACATATATATATATATATATATATATATATATGTGTGTGTGTATATACACACACATATATACACACACACACACATATATATATTTGGAAAGTAGACAAAAAAAAAAAAAAGTATAATATCCCATGCTTTGTGTCACGTTTAACACTATATAAAAGTGTTACAGCGTTACGATTATTTAGGATAAATGCAGTAAAGATTGAAAAAAGTGACAATCTTTCTGAAGTGTGCTAATTTTTTGTATACGCAGTCACCAACTTTACCTGTAGTTGCTTGAGGTCTAGTTCACTGCACATTTTGTTAAAAAATATGAAACATGGTGGAAATCATGTTTAATCTCTCAAACATGTCAATTAGACAGATTAAGTTGACTATATTATTGTATAGTTAATCCAAGATATTTTGGTTAAAGTTTTGTCATCTACATATTTGAAGTCATCAGTCGTTTTTCTTCAGTCCAGTCCAGGGACGTTTCCTGAACCTGAGCCCACACCCTTGTAGAGCAATCTGGGGGAAAGCATCTTTATTATAATTCGTCTTTATCAGCGGACCAGTCCCTGAAGGAAATGATGAAAGGTACAGTAGACTACGCATGCTCCATAAATGGTTGAAGAGAAAATCTGTTGAAAAATCGATCCCATATTTATTAATAACTTTTAAATATTTGGATGTGCAAAGCACTTGTTCAAGTCAAATGAGCCTTATCTTAACAGAGCTAGACTGAGAGTCTTGACCTCAAATATTTTCTGTTATCTGAATAAACACTTGATAAGGCTCGCAAAAGTCGACCTTGAGGCACAGCCTGTGGACACTATCAGAGAAGAAACACAAACAGTCAACCATACACCACCCTCCCAGACAGCTGCAAGGACTGACAGAGAACAAACATTTCCAGCAGCGAGTAAAGATGTACATTGCTCTGCAAAGTGTTCTTCAAGTATCCCAATGTCATCAGACTCATTGACACCTAATGACTCTCCATTTAGAAATTTCTCAGACAGAGAGAAAGAACAAATTAGAATTGGGTCACAACTAACACCGGAAATTGGACTACACCAGGGCTCTGGGACTAACACTGGATGTACTCTGCCCATGCCAGAACTGGTGATTACGGACATCTGATGTGCAAGGGAACTGGACAGTAATCCCACTCCCGCCGTCTCCCAGAAGTTGTCCGGTCACCCCGAAAAAAATCATTCAAGTCGTTCGCGATCAACACATCACTACTGAATTCCGATTCGAAGTACAAACTCGACCGTAAAAGATACAGAAACGTAGTGCACACGTGAGTTGCTCTGTTGTTGACTGCCAGAATCAACATGGAAATATTTTCTCTATTTTTTTTACACCGGGATCCTTTACGAATTTGGGACAATATCAGGCGAAGTTGGCATCGAAGTTCCGTTTGGAAAAAGGGGCCAGTCCAACAATCAGAGACTTGCCTGCAATTGAAATGGTAAGGCTCTGTTTATATTGCTCTACTGTGTGTAACAAACAGCAGCTAACTGCTAATGCGGCTATTGTATGCTAGCGGGAGTAGTAGATTTGGGTTAGATATGGTGAAGCGTTACCTGCGGTGTCAACCCCCCCTCCTTCCTACCACCAATCAATGCGCCCCTCATTTGCATTATTACAATGACCGTCCACGACAGCCAAAATATTGCATCAGATCATGCGAGACATTAATGCCTTCAGAAATAAAGGTCAGAGGAGCTCTGTGTTTATTTTTTTCACTTTTTTTCAACTTTTCTTCTTTAGAAGGGCCTGAAAGACTATAATAGACCGTGGGTATCCAAGGTAATACTAGGTTATGACTCCTTTAGATATATCTGACATCTCGGAAATTGATATTGCGTTATCTGACCATTTCTGTATTTTCTTTGAAAGTACCATCTCTGCTAAAATATCTACTTACAGTGAGATAACTGTAAGCGTTTTCTCGGGGACAGTAGTTCTGTTGAAACCTTTAAAAGTATTTACCCTTCCACCACATCCCTCTCATCTCCCAACTCCAACTCAGTAAACAAGCTGGTAGATAATTTACTCGTGAAAATCTTAGACATCATTGATTCCATTGCTCCAACTAAAGTGAAAGTAGTCTCAGGTAGAAATAAGTCTCAGTGGACAAGTGATCTACTGGTACATAGCGAAAAATGGGAGTGTTGAAGAGTCGAGAGAAAATGGCGGAAAACTCAACTCCAGGTCCACTGTGAGATCTACAAAGAGAGACTAAACAGATATCAGTTATCTTTGAAAGATGCTAGGGAATCTTTCTTTTCTGAAATCATTAGCAGAAATATGAATAATGCAAGGACTCTGTTTGCAAAAGTGGAAAGACTAACTAATCCTCCAGTGACAGTGGCCCCTGAACTAAATTCTACCTGGGCCTGCAAAGAATTTGCCAGCTATTTCACTGAAAAGATTCTAACAATTAGATGGGCGGTCTGTACCGCAGAACCAAACGGACCACCAATGTTATACGCAGCTAACACCAATGTAGAAAAACTGTCAGAATTCCATGAATTAAACCAAAAAAATCTAGAAGAAATTATTTACCAATTAAGCTCCTCCTCATCCTGTCTTGACATCCTACCCGCAGTTTTCCTTAAGAAAGTTCTCCCTGTCATTGGGTCTGATCTGATTAAAATAGTTAACTCATCCCTCCTGTCAGGCCTCTTCCCCCAGGCTTTAAAAAACAGCAGTTTTTAAACCATTGCTAAAGAAGAATAAGCTAGACAACATGTTAATACAGAACTACAGGCCAATTTCTAATCTTCCATTCATCAGTAAAATTATTTAAAGAACGGGTACTTCTTTGTTTCAATAGGAAAACTTTCATCAGAACGAACAGAAATCACATGTAGGGTGCCCCAGGGCTCCATCCTGGGGCCCCTCTTATTTAATATCTACATGCTCCCACTAGCCCAGATTATAACAACCAATAAGATTAGCTACCATAATTATGCAGATGATACTGAGCTTTACATTACAATGTCACCAGGTGACTTTGAACCCATCCAAACCCTAAGTAAATGCATCGATCAAATCAATGGATGGATGTGCCATAACTTTCTCCAGCTGAATATAAACAAAACAGAATCAATTACTTTTGGCCCTAAGGAGGAACGATTAACAGTCAGCACAAAGCTGCAGTTAATACAGCTAGAAAGTACTGATCAGGCCGGAAATTTAGGTGCAGTTATGGACTCAGACCTGAACCTCCTGGGTCACATAAAGGCAATAACAAGGTCAGCCTTCTTTCACCTGAAGAACATTTCTAGGATTAAAGGACTGATTATCCTTCCGCAGGTTCACCTACGGAAACCTTGTTACGACTTTTACGACAGGACCTCGAAAAACTCATCCATCCATTTATCTTTAGTTGGATTGATTACTGCAATAGCGTCCTCACCGGCTGATCCAGAATGCTGCTCCTCGTGTCCTCACTAGAACCATCAAAGTAGAGCACATCACCCCAGTTCTAAAGTCCTTAAACTGGCTCCCTGTAGCTCAGAGAATAGACATCAAAATACGTTTACTAGTTAATAAATCATTGAATGGCTTAGCACCAAAGTATATTGAAGATCTGCTGTTACTATACCAACCCACCAGACCACTCAGGTCCTCTAATTCCAGTCTACTCAGCATCCCTAGAGTTAGAACCAAACACAGAGAAGCAGCTTTCAGTTTCTATGCTCTTCTAATCTGGAACAAACTTCCAGACAACTCCAAAGCTGCTGAAACACAGTTCTGTTAAATCACAACTAAAAAGTTATCTGTTTAGAGCTGCCTTTGAGTAATGATTTAATGTATCATGTTTTGTTTGTGCTTCTTGCTGTTTCTAAATTTATATGCTTTGTAATGCCTTGCCGTATCTGTGTTAGCTTCTCGCTTTATTTCTGTTTTTACTTTATATGCTTTGTCTATGTTTTACTGCTGTTTTTATTAGTGGTGTCATGAGATAAAAATTTTTTTAGATTAATTAATTATGATCTGTAATTAATTAATCAAATTAATCTCTTTTTAATCTCACCTAATAATTGCCTAGAAAAGCCCTCATCTTGAAGTATTGTCTTTTAATTCATTACATTACTGTGATAGAACAAAAGTTTGATACATGTAATTAAAAAAACTGGCTTTATAAAGTCATTTATTGTATTTAATAGACTTGAACAGATGCAGTCCCACCCATTTACATTCTGCTGTTTTTGTGACTAGTCCCAAGTGGCGCCAGCACCCTTTTGCTTCGAGCATGCGCGATTCATTAGTGTTCTGGACGCAGTGGGGTAAATATCTTCTCCGAGTCAAGCTGTATTACGGGTTAAAACAACACATAATACGCTCATTGTTTTTGATACCGATGGCTTCCCATACAAGTGAGCCTGGGCGGCCGGTGTAGGCTACACCGGGTGTAGCTGCAGTGTGCAGTTGGACTGGTTGCCTGCTGTGAGCTATGAGACGGGAGAGCGCCCCGCTGCTCGCTGAGAAGAGTAACAACGTTACATGCCTCACCCAAAAGTTTCCAATAACCCCAAAAGAAGTTGCTAGATTTGCCGCTAGTTTTTTTTTTATTTTTTAGAAAGAATCGCTAGAGGGGTCTAAAAACTCGCCAAATACAGCAAAGTTGGAAACACTGTCGGCAACTCACCATTCCTCCTCACCTCGCCCTCCATTGCGATGGAAGCCAGTCATCTTCTGATGAGTTTACAGACAATCGATGTCCACTTCAGGGTGTGGTTAACCCCGAACAACTCAAGCACAAGAAGCCCAGTGCATAAAACGGGTTTTATTTAAAGGGAACTCGCGTGCAGAAACTGTAAAATTAAAGATTAAAAATTAGATTAATGCGATTAAAAACATAGCACGCTAAATATGGCTGTAATTATTTGATCGCAATTAATGCGATAATTTGACACCCCTAGTTTTTATTTTACCTCTTAATCATTTAAAGCACCTTGAATCACCTTGTTGTTGAAAGTGTACTATAGAAAGAAAATTGCCTTGCCTTGCCTATTTTCAAACTTAAACGTGACAATGTAAACAAGATCTCTAAAATCAGTATTATTAGGCAAGACAGGATGATAAAATTAGTCAATACGTAATTATTTTCATTTGTTTTCTTTCCCTGACAAGCACAAAAGTTTGTTCTGTGTCAGGTTGCATGGTGGACCTCTGTGTCTGCTGCTCCTTTCCTCATTATCTGTCCTGTCTAGGTCATCTGTAAACCAAAAACATTATATTTCTTTTATCATAATAGATGTTATCAAAAGGTATTCATAAAGGGAACTATCCTTTGCAACATGATGAGCATTCAAGTGTCATTTATTGGGGAAAATTGGCTTTTATTATATTATAATTATATAGTTTTAACTAGAAAAGCACTCTGAGAGTGCAGACCTCAGGCACGGCAGCTCAGTCCCAGTCAAGACAGCGGTCTTTGCACAATGACTACAACATTGATTAAACAGACTGTTTTACTTTTGTTCTAGTTTATTCTAGTGGTATACTCTGATTTGTTTTCTCCCAGACAATCATCAGTCAAAATGTTAAATCAGTAATTGATTAGTCAGTGATTTTAATTCTGACCTGCTTTCTAAAACAGCTCCTTCTATTCTGTACTCATGAAGATGCCTACATTATCACTTCTTGTGCAGATAATATTTTAATAAATGATGAGACAGAGAAACAGCTTTAATTTGTTAGAATTATTTATGGATTTTAAGTATTTATGCTTAAGTCAATCTGTGTGTCTGATGTCTGTCACTAGGCCCGCCCCCTTCATATTACAGCCCTGCTTTTATTTTAGGGTGTATTCAGACCAGAAAAGTCCTTTGGTCTGCTTGTTTGGTCCGGACCAAAAGCAAACGTAATTCTTTTTCGTTTGGTGCAGTTCACATTCACACTATACTTTTTGCAAGTGAACTATATATTGTAAACACATCCAAGCGTGTGACGATCGGTGCGGCCATTGGACAGCAATGACTACGGCGGCACACAGAGCGCAGACCCAGAAATTGAGGAAAACATGGAAGCTCTTTGCTGCTCTGCATATTTATGCTGTTATTGGAGCTGCAAAATCACATTGAGTGTCAAGAGCAGCTCATTCAACGCAGGTTTCGTGACGCTCTGTTTCGTATTTTGGAAAGGCGTCGGGGAATGCGTGCAGTAACCCGAAGGAGACGATATGCTCTGTGTGCCCTTACCCATCACATGCTCGCAGCACCGTGGCAAAACAGAAGACGAAGGACCAGGTATGAACTTACCTTGCTACGGTGGCTTGTTCAGTCCAAAAAGGCACATGTATCCTGGAGTTGGTTCGGATCAACAGTGGTTTGTATTCACACCTGAAGCGAACCGCACCAGAGTCCGTTTGGAAGCGGACCGAGACCACCTAAAAAAGTCGGTCTCGGTCCGGTGCTCTGATCCGCACCAGAACTCGTTTGTGTGTATTCACACCTGCATAAAAAGGTCCGGACCAGCGTTCAAACGAACCCTGGTCCGTTTAAAGTGGACCAAACAGTGCAGGTCTGAATACACCCTTAGTATGACACCCCAAGATCATCACTGGCCCCCATTTAGCCCTCTCTAAAAATGTCCAAGATACACCCCTGCTCAGCAGTCTTAATGAAGTATTTTTAGGCTCATAAACAAATAATTCTTAAAGCTTTATTACCTATAATCATTTTGAATATAACTTACTGAATTAGACTCACTTTAGGGTTAAACACAGCCGGTCTGACCCACATTAATAATTAATGTTATTAATTCAAACTCTTATTAAAAGTCTCTGTTTTAGAGCATTGTGCAGAAAGTTCTGGTGCTGGTAGAAAGCTTGCAATGAGCACTCTGGGGTGATGAGGAGCCGTAGTGAGACACAAATCAAAGGGGATACGTAGTCCGTCCAAAATGTCAGACGATTTTAAGTTTGCATTGGTAATGTCTGAGTGATCTGTTTTCGCAAACCCTGGTGTAGATCTGCCTCATGTTCATATAATCTGAAGACATAAAGGATATTGTTAGGTAAAAAATTACCCTAGAACATAAAGAGAACAGAAATGAGGAAAGACGCAGCTTCTGTGTTTTTACTTGTGAATACTTGTGTGTCTTGTATCCAAGAAAGCTCAGTGCTTACTCCCACTGAGCTCAGTCTCCCAAAAGCTTTTATTACAAAACAGGGATTCACAACAGGTCATAAACCACACCCACATTAGGCCTGTGGGTGTTAAAACGAAATAACAAAGTACATGTAAATTAGGCCTTCCAGACAACTCTCTCAATCAACTCTTAGAGAGGATTTATCACCCATATGAGGAATTAGCACAAACCTTTTTGTTATCCTAGGCTCTGTGTTGTCAGTAAAGCATACAAATTGTCTTATTTAAACTTTAAACAGTATTACAATTATCAATGATAAGATACATTTTCTAACAAATATAAATTGTTTGTTTACCTGTTTTATGTGTTGGCCGAGAGTCTTGCTGCCTACTGCCAGCCACCACAACTAAAGAATTGTCCCTCTTATTTCTGTCATAATTAGTCTGAAAGTCTGATGAAGACCACTCTAGAGGTTGGATTAAACACTGGGTTGTCAGCCAATAAGACACGGAAGATTCCAAGTACAACTCCTCTCTGATTGGTCATGCCGTCTTGCCTCTGTTGCATTCATCAAAGCCAGGAAATTACAAAACTGCCTTCTTCATTAATGTCATAGGGCTGCTCAGGTAATGTAAACATATTCCTTCTGTGGTAAAAAAAAAACCCATTAGGGGCTCGATGAGAAATGTTCGGGGCTAGAGCCGGGAATGAACAGGCCAGGCAACGCCACTGGTCCAGCCCCCTTCCTTTCATGTTGCATCTGTAAAATGTTTTAACATGCTAGGCAAGCTTGAAAGTTCTCGGAGAAGGGAAACGGCTATAGTGTCATATTGCAACTTGAATTAAATCTATGTCAACACTTTCCCCCTGCCAGGAATGAATTTCAGAGACTCTGTGACCACTTTATCACTGTCCCGGAATAAGACGCATAAATTCTGTAAGCCATAACCCCTCAGACATAAACTAGCACACACAGACACATATACTGATACCACAGCTTCTCCCAATCCTCAAAATTGGATGTGATACCCAATACAAAACATGCTAGGATACACTGAATGATGGCAATTATACATTGCACTGTATTGTTGGTGCAGCAAACACTTTTGCATCTTATTTCAGGAATTGATTAAAGGAAAATCCTTTGGTCTCTGTTTTTAAAAAAACCTTATAACCTAATGGCAAGTCAGATAGCAGCAGTGTTTTCTCAATTGAGCACAAATCGTATACAAATAATGCCATTTTTGGTGTCCTGGATTATGGACTACCTATCTAACAGGATGCAATAGGTCTACATAGGGGGGGGGGGGTCAATCTCCAGTACCCTCAGCTGCAGTGTGGGGGCACCGCAGGGGACTGTATTGTCTCCTGCTCTGTTCACACTGTACACGTCCGACTTCCGTCAAAACACCGCAACCTGCCACATGCAGAAGTTTGTATGTGGCCTGGTGCGGGAAGAACCAGTTGCAGCCGAATGTTCAGAAGACAAAAGAAATGATTCTGAACTTCAGAAGGAAACCTCCATCACCTCTGCCCATGAGCATAGATGGAAGCAGCATGGAGATAGTGCAGTCCTATAAGTACCTGGGAGTTGTGTTGGACAATAAGCGGGACTGGATCACCAACACTTACCAGCTCTACAGGAAGAGCCAGTCCACCAGTACTTTCTCGATAGGCTGCGTCTTTTTAAAATCTGCTCCAAACAACTACACGTTTTATGAGTCTGTAGTGGTGAGCACCCTCCTCTACGCTGCAGTGTGCTGGTGCAGCACCAGCAAGAAGACCATCTCACGGCTGAACACTATTATTAGGAAGGCGAGCTATGGAGTAGGACATAAGCTGGCCCTCGTGGAGGAGGTGGCAGAGCAGATGAGTCTGTCCAGATTCAGGGCCATCATGAAGAACCCCTCACACCCCCTACACGAGGCCTTCATGGGAGGAAGAGCATGTTCAGCAGCAGACAGCTTTCCCAGTGCTGCTCCACAGATCGATTGTTGATTGACTTAGAATCTCTCTCTCTCTCTCTCTCTCTCTCTCTCTCTCTCTCTCTCTCTCTCTCTCTCTCTCTCTCTCTCTCTCTCTCTCTCTCTCTCTCTCTCTCTCTCTCTCTCTCTCTCTCTCTCTCTCTCTCTCTCTCTCTCTCTCTCTCTCTCTCTCTCTCTCTCTCTCTCTCATACTTGTTCTATTGATTTTATGTAATATTCAAATCTTCAGAATTTTTGGGTTATTGGTTTCCATGAGGGGGGGCTGTACAGTGGCGCAGTTGGTATCACTGTTGCCTTGCAGCAAGAAGGTCCTGGGTTTGAATCCTGGCCTGGGGTCTTTCTGCATGGAGTTTGCATGTTCTCCCTGTGCATGCGTGGGTTCTCTCCGGGCACTCCGGCTTCCTCCCACAGTCCAAAAACATGTTAGGTGAATTGGTTTCTCTAAAAATTGCCCTTAGGTATGAGTGTGTGCGTGTATGGTTGTTTGTCCTGTATGTCTCTGTGTTGCCCTGCCCTGCGATGGACTGGCGAACTGTCCAGGGTGTACCCCGCCTCTCGCCCCTTGACTGCTGGAGATAGGCACCAGCCCCCCCGCAACCCTACATTAGGATGGACGGGTATAGAAAATGGATGGATAGAAATGGATGGGTTTCCATGAGCTGTAAGCCAAAATCATCAAAATTGTAACACATAAAAGCTTGAAATATCTCACTTTGCATGTAATGAGTCTATATCATATATTAGTTTTATCTTTTAAGTTGAATTAATTAAAGAAATTAACTTTTGTTTTTAGACAGCTTCAACTTAACATTCACACACACCAAGTTATAGAGAATCTGATTAAATCAGAATTAAAGTTCAATTTTTAGGATATGATTAGTAGGGTCAACAAGATCACACTGTTGAGTCTCAGCAAGGCGAATGGAACCAATAATTGGAGAAAAACATGGGACAACAGGTACAAAGCAAAAGGTGGACATATCACAAACATGTTCATAAACTAGACTTAAACTGATCAAGGAAGCAACAAAAAGGCAGACAGCACAACTTTTTTGTAGCTTCCCACTCTTTCAACAAAGGAATGTAAACTTTTGAGATCCACTGTATCTCTTAGGATTTCCTTTCCTTTATAGTAGCTCTTAGAAAAGAACACCAGAAGACCCTAGAATAAGGCAAGGCAATTTAATTTGTATAGCGCACTTTCTACAACAGGGTAATTCAATGTGCTTTAAATATTTTGGTGATAAAGAAATAAGGCAACATACCCAAACTATTTACTATGAGCAAGGTTACTTCCTTGTCCAAGTTCTCATTCCAGTCTTTTCCGCTGATCGAAATGTAGCTCCACTTGTTCAAACCTTTCTGACACATCAAAATGTAGGTGGTATTCATCATCTAGGTTCATTTGTCATCCTGCTGTAAATAAAAACAGTAACTGCTATGCTTGAGGAATACACTGCATTTTAAACACATAGCTAATATACACTGGCAAGCGTTAAGCAGACGAGAACCTTTGGGGTGAATAGTGGAAGTTTGACTAACAACTCCAACTCTGTTAGGAGTAGGAGTCTGGGTTCTGAACAATAGCAAGTTAAGTCCCCAGCCAGAAGCTCCTTTCCTCAAGCCCCAGCTTTTTGACAAGCTTATTCCACTTGTCAGACAGACTTGATATATATTTTGTATTACAGACGCCTTCAAAGGCCAGCTCTGTTATTTGTGCCAAAAATATCTCTGTCAAAAGAGATGATTGAAAATGTCAGGATGACTTCCTGTGAAAGTGACAGTAGCTGTGGGGTTTTATTTTGCACTAGTGGAACAAAGCTAAAGGTTTGTGCCTGTATGTGTTTTTGTCTTTAGGTGGTTTTGTGATGTGCTCATGTTTAGTTCATTCTTCAAGACGTCATGCGTTTCCCTGTGTTTGTTTTGCTGGGATCTGAGCCAGTTGTAATTTAATAAGCTGTGACGTTGCACTCTGAGCGGCCAGGAGCACATTTTCTATGGTATCCTCTCACGCGAAAGCCTGCAACAACTACACGAGTCTAGTCAAAACATTCAGGTGTTAACTCTAAAGCCTCTTGTCAAACTTCTCTTCAACCATCCTCTTCATTTATCACTTAGCTATGCAACAAGTAAGGAATGCATCTCTCAAACTTGTCACTATTTCAGTTTAAAACTTCTCAACAGGAAAGGTTTCAAGAAACAAGAGAAAATAACAAAATATCAAGTCAGCTGGGAAAACATGACAAACTAATTTGTTTGGTTGTATATGCACCCTTTCTCTCTCTACACACAACCAACATCCACCTCCACACACTTCCTCTTGTGCATCCACAGCACTTTGCAGCTTATTAGTGGGGCAGGGTGGTTGATGCAGTGCTCCGGAGACAGCGGTGTGAAGGTGACATCTATCACTTAGAGTGGAGGCTTGCTATAAATACCATCAGCGACTCCCTGCAGTCCTGCCTTGTGACAACTATAGCTTGGAGTGGGTGGGAAACAGCTGATCCGAGAGCTGAGAGATGGATGGTGGAGAAAGAATTTAGTGCTGAAAGAAAGGGGGGGATGAGTTGCTGTCTGGTGCATTTTGCATCACTATTAAAGTATTAATCTTTTTACTCACCCAAAAGCACACCCAAAGTGTTTAAGTAAACATTTTGTGTCTGCAAAGACCCATAAAATCCCAAGAACAAACATAAAGTATAGTGAAGTACAAACGTGTCAACCAAGGTTAGTTATTTTCAATAAACATACTTAAGTAATGAATCATCAGGAACCATGTTAATCTGTTTAAATGCTTTTTTTTTCATAATCCATCTGTTACATTTTCTTCATAGGAGTGACCGACAGTTGGTAAACAAAAGAGGCTTTTCAGCACACAATGACTACTAAAGACACTACTCCTGTTTAATAAGCTGTGACTACTTCAATTTGAGGGTTAGACTGGTTTAACAGGGGATCATGTTTTCAACTGATGAATCAGTATTAAAACAGTAGGCGTTTCCTAAAACAACAAAAAAAGAGGCGTATGTGCAAACCTGCCTTCATAAAAACCTGGGATTAACTGTGTACCGCAGGTATGAATAAACATCCACCCATTTTTAAGGTGGTCCTTTTGCCTCCTGTAAGCACAACATTGATCTGTCGTCACACGAGAAGCCTCAGACCTCAACAGCTGGAAATGAGTCAGATGCTTTTCCCAATTGTTATAAAAGGTTGTGAGCCTTCTTTTTAATCATACTAAAACTATTTTTGCAATACCAGCAGCTGAACGTTGAGACATGAAGCTTAAAAGTGTTTAGATCCAAGAAGACAGCATTTTTCAGTTAAGGAAATTCGCTTACATTCTCAAAACAGCACCTCGATGAAAAAAAATAAAATAAATTTCCCCATTGAGGCTTATGAACTCATACGAGTAACTTTTCCATTTACGCATCATTTCTTTCATCGCATAAATAAATCTGGTGGAATGTAACTTGTTTTACAGTAGAAATGTGTACATTAACACTTAAGTAAAATTCTTATTGCGAAAACTCAAATACTTCAGAATTTAGCAGAGGGAGAGGTGCAATGCCTCCAGCTAGCTATGTTGAGGGAATTAAGGAAACACAGTGTGCATCAGAAGAAATTACAGGCCAAGTTTTCAGGCCATACTAGATATAAGCATAAATAGATAAAACAAATGATTGAAGGAGCCTTACTACTCTGTTATCCAAAAACAAAGTCACAAACCTAATGTAATTTTTTGTATTTTCCTGACTACAAAAGCCTTTTGTCATTGTAAAGGTATTAGTTAAACAACCATAAACCTAAAATAGACAGGATTATGTTTAAGGACTGACCATAGAGGGGTTTGGCTTCTATCATTTAAAAACACATCAACCCAAGACATTGACTGTTTTAACCTCTCCTTTTTCCAACATGTTGGGTGGCCAGGCATAACTGTGGTTACAAGATTTGTGTACTGTATATAAAATCATTGAAACCCAGAGCGGAAAAACAAAACCCTCTTTCAGGAGTTACAAAATAATTATCCAATTTATTCACAGCCAACCAACAGCTAATGATTAATGGGGATCTATTCAAATTGGTGTTAAAATCTATGCCAATCTGTTTTGATCAATTTGGCATAGTAATCTGCCAAAAAAGGAGGAAAAACCAAAAGAAAATAAAGGTCCAAAAGCAAGATTTTGATGGACATCCCTTTATGCAGATGATTCTTGCCATTCATGTGGGTGATTTTGGCACAGATCATCTGCTGGCAGAAAATAAAGTACCAGAACTGGTTGATGACATGAATAACTAAAGACGTTCCAGAAAAGTGCAAAACAAATAGTTATGTGAGTTTTAGTTTGGCACATGCAGAGCTCTCAGTGTTATGCTGCTGGCATAATAGGAAGTACATTAGCATCATCTGAAGATAGCAATCTCATCAACTTAAAGTGAAAGGAATAACATAAAACCTTTTGTTTTTGATAGTTGTCTCATAGATGACGGCTTACATTGGAGTAGCTTTTTATTGTTTGAGAGATCTCCCACATGCTGGGTCAGACAATCAGGTTCATTGTCTGATGGATGCATTAAAGAAAAAAGTTAGAATGTGTAATGGAGTTAATAGGAATGTGGTTGGTCTGTTTTGTTTGGCACATAATCAAAATAATAAACAATATCAGCCTTAGAACAAGGCAAATATTTATATAGATACTAAATACTCTAAGCCTACATCTTAATATGTTTACATTATCCAAAAGCACAAGAACTATGCACTTCTTTACAAGATTTCGTTTTATATTTTTGCAGCCACCTGAATTTGTAATAGCTGTTTAAAGGCCGGAGAAGTTTAAGAAATTCAGTTGTTTGCCGTCTGTAACTCTGCTGAGAGATCCAAATAAATCACATAAATCGGACACTGCACATTTGACTTTCCCTTTAGTCTAGGGCTGCCCAATATATCGCAAATATAGCGTTATTCCATTATCGGAGTGTATAATATGAATATTGCAATTTTTGTTAGGATTCAATTTTTGTTCACTAACATATACCAAGTGCTATGAATTTGCATTTTTCATGCCAAAGTAATACTTAGCCATTTGTACAGAATCTCACAGGCGCAGATGCTCACACCAGACACAAATGACATTGCCTAAAATGCTAAAGGTTACAGAGGGATGTCAACACAGATGAGAAAGACAGGAAACAATCACATAGACATATCACAATTGATATCACAATATTATCATTATTACAAGACTTTCTAATATCATGCAGCCCTAGTTTACTCTACTTCTTCAATTGTTTTTTCTTACACCATTCAGTTAATGTAGCTTGTTAGCATTTTAACAACAGTAAAGCTCATCTGCAGTATTAGGCTATGCTCTTCTTTAATGTTATCAAAATGTGTTGCAACAGGCATGTTAGCAACTGAATTACACCACAAATGCACAAACACACTAATCTGGGTTTGCTAAAAGAACTGATGTGGCATCCTTGGTATCTGGGGTAAATGAAAACTAATTATTGAAGTTTAGACATTGATTTCTAAGAGGAAATAATTCTGACAGATATCGGGTATCCTAATGCAAGATAAAATGATGGCACGTATGCAACTAAAATCTTCAGAAATAATCGTCTGTAAATAGTTCAGAAGTCTAAATAGCAGATATGGCATTTCAGACCTAATTGCTTGTGTTAAACATGCTTTTGTTCCTTGAAGTTTCATAATTTGAATACTATCGATGGATAAAGTGCAGACCATATTTTTTAATTTATTCTTGATAAACTGAAGAATGAATAAATTAAAAAAGGCTAGACTCACCTCTATCAAATCTTAAAAGATCAAATAAGCAGGAAAAACACCTGTAGCTTCTGCATTTACATACGAGACTTTGAAGGTATGCCATAAGAATTATGAAAAAACTAGCTTAAAGTTTTTTTTGTCTAGGAGTCTGACCTAAGCTTCTGTAATATTTATACCTTCTCTGTAAAAGTATAAATGATGCAAGAAGAAAAAGACTGTTATCCAATCCAAGACACATCTGTTCATCTGAAAATTACAAATCATTCATACATAAGGTCAACTTCATAAAACACTAAACCTTAACAAGCAGTTGACAAATAGACAAGAGTACAATACATGTATATGTAGCATTAAAATTAAATATATGTGTACTGGCAGCATGCGGTATTGTTTGAAAAGGTACGAATGGAAAACGTTAATGTGAAAACCTGAATAGCTGAATGCTGGAAATACCAGTGCCAAACCAGCATGGCTATGTATTCCATTCACCAGAATTTAAAAGAACCAGATCCAGTGCTAGACTAAATATCCCAAAACAATTATCTCCTATGTTTTCTTTGACACGGTTTACCTTCCCCTTTAAGTCATTTACGTCTTTCGCTCATATTTACAATTTAATAGAAACAGATTCAGGACACAATTAAGATGAGAAAAAAATCATAAAAAGAGCTCCCGTGTTTTAGTTTCAAGCCAAGAATGTGATAGTGGGGATCTACAAAACGGGCCCCATATGTTTTTGTTTCTGATCATTTCCATGGTTTTTAAAAAAGTTTTTCCTTTTTATCTTGGCTTTCCTTACCAAAAACTGGGTTTGCGTTCCAATGAGAGGATAAAAATACAACAAAAATATTTGGATGTGGTGTTTCTGAGTTAACTAAAGTGGCAGTTAAGAAAGAAAAGAGGACCAAGCAAAAACGTTATGCCATCATTGTTCAATAGTAATAAGGTGTAAGTGGCTCTCAAACATTATCACTTATTTAAAACAGCATCATCTCAATGTCAACATAACTTCTATATGTATAGAAGGAAGAAAACCAAACAGTGCAAACCCAACTGTTTATAGCAGAGCAGCAGCCCCTCTAATAGTTCAGTCCGAGCCAAATTCATATCAAACGCCACAGGAGCTTTGCTGCAGAAAACAGACAATCAAAACTCAGCTATCAGAGATAAGCTGAAAGTAATAAAGCCACAGTACAGATTTCCCCCTCCTCAACATTTTAGCAGGCAAATGAGATCAGCTTTATACAAGATATAACCTTAATGCATTAAGCCGAGTCTTGTAGAGATGAAACTGACAGAACCTAATAAATATTCAGATTTTACTTATTTAGCTAATCAGTTAATTAATTGTTGCATGTTGCACATTAGTGTTTTCTTTTCCGTTTGTTTGTTCTTCCAAACCAAAATAGTTATAGCTTTGCTGTTAAAAAGTACTGTTTTGAGCAGGGATAAGCTGGTGTTGAAATTCAGCCCAGGAGCTTGGGTCCAAGAGGCCTTTTATCTGATCGCACCAAGGATGCAAGCGGAACCATAATTTAAATAAAAATACTTTTATTAGCTGTAGAACAACATAAGATTTAACATCTAACATATGAGGGTGTGTTAAATGATATGAGCAAAATAAAAATGAGTTGTTGAGGAGGGTGAGAAAAAACTGATCAAAATCTTTGGAAGCTGGATGTGCATAAAAATGAAAACCTTTATCTTCATCTGGCTGTTTCCCTGGCTCAGTATCCCCCATGCATAACCTTGCCTTTTTATGTGTATCCTTTCTTTTAGCAATGTCTGCTCCTCTTTCTTCTTTATTTTCACTTTTATTTATTTTTTGTAAAAGGTAAGCAACAGTTTAATTGTTGACTGATTGGGCGGCTGAGCCAATTAAAATTCAATAGCAACTACTGAAATCAGAGTCCTGCAACGGGGGAAAAATAAAATGTACATATTGAGGGTGCGGACGAAAGTTTCTTTAATTCGGGTGGTTCATGGATGAGAAAATTATCTTTATGAATATCTCAAAACTATCAGGCGCCACAGCGACACAATATTTCAAGCTTGGGCGGCCGTCCTTTCAAAGCAGAAGAGAGCTGCTGATGTTTGGTAGCAGCTAGCAAACAATATCAAAATATCTGATATAAAAACATTCTGGAATATTTCCAAACCTTCTAGAATCGATCACAGCAGCAAGAGGTACTAATCAGCTGCATCACCAGTAGCGCGTACAAAGATGTTCGAAGATGCCTCACTTATGATGTACACAAACAGACACACAGCAGGATCATAAACGGTGTTCAACCGATCCTGCCAATGGCCAGCCGGCCACTGGTTTCAGGTCAGGAGGAGGCTGGGAAAGTCTCGTTTTCTGGCTTTCAGAATTTTTTTTTACAAATTCTTCAGACTTTTCTTTGTGTCGCTGTTGTAGATGGTAGTAAAGATTTGTTCTTTGTTAACGCGTATTTTTGACATTCTCTACTGACCGCATTGATCTGTTCCACATCTGACACTTTGAATCCAAACAATCTCCCAAAAATTCAGCCAGTAGTTTTATTTTCACCAACCAGCAGCTCCTCTTCAATACTTTACCTTGTGCTTTGGTCTGTCTCCATGCTGTCGCTGCCTGCAGGCTGAGTGCAGCAGTGGGGTCGACAGTTAGTGTGAGATGCGTTCAACGAGGAAGGGAGGCGGAGCAAGGTGAAGTAACGCAAGAGATAGATGGGGAGGCAAGAAAACATTAAATAAAATAAACATATTGTCCGTAAAAAGTATAACATGATGTCCTTTGGTTCCTCTTCTGACTCTGCTCTGACTCTTCTAAACTAATGACTGCAGCCTCACCCACCCATACTAAAGATCTTTCAGACATCATGTTTGAGTCTTGAAAAGATCCATTGCTCTGTTCAGATGTGACAAGGTTTATTATATCGGGGGTCCTTTCCTGACAAATGTTTTGACTCAGTAACATGTCTACTGCAGAGCAACGTGGTACATTTCACACAGACACAAAAAACAAGAAATCTGCAAGGGGCTAATACTTTTTACATTCCAATAACTTAAACAGATTGTCCCATATAATTCGTCTTTATAAGTCCAACAGCATTTAATTTACAGCTCTGTTTTTCAAGCATTATAGAAATTCTATAAAACTCACCATAAAAATCTCTAGACAACCCCCTTATCAATAAAATATCCAATAACACCCTGACCCATGATCTTAAAGAACAACTCGCAAAAGATGACTAAAACTCAATGTTTTACTCAAAATGCTGTGCTGTCTAAACAGTATCCTTGAATCTATATGAATATCATTCCTGAAACAAGCAATAATAGTGCAGGTGGTTTCCTGGATGCAAATCTAGTCACATTCTTTATTAACAAAATCAGTTTGTAATGACCATAAACTTTAGGTGTAAACTATTTACTTTATCAGTCATTGTAATGGTTAATAGTTATTTTAATAAAAAACTAGCCTTGACTTAATGTATAACTATAACTATAACCTGGTTTATTAGTCTATGCTGTGACAGAAGACAGATTTTGACATCTGTTTTAGGGCCCAATAGTGAAACTGACCGATTCAGTATTCTACAGTTCTGCTCTGGTCTTGTTCAATAATTCATTGAAGTGTGGAGTTCAGGATGTCACCTCTAGTGCCACAGGCCTCTTGGCCTGCCAAACAGTTTGGTTAGAAGAGCTGCCTTCTGCCATTACCATGGCTCTGATCTGATTAACAGTTCGGCCTTTCGCCAGCAGAAAAGCATGGAGGGGGAAAGATCTGCCTGGCATGGATCGGGGATAGAATGGCACATTTAGCCTGCTGGACTGACCACCACAGTACGCACTCTGCCATGATAATGATTATACACAATGTGATGCCCCTGCCAGAAAACCTAAGCATTGTAGGCAGCTCAAAACAAACGCTCTGCAGTTTGGCTTAATAATTACACAAAGAGTCACAATTAATGTGTATGCTTATTCTATCTATATTATGTGGTTTGTGACCCATGTTAATGCCAAGAAAGCCAAAAGAGAAAAAAAAGTCAAAAGAGAAATGATAGAGGGATAAAAAAGACAACAAGATGAGGAATGAGTGGCAGTGTTATAAAAGGTTGGACTAAAGACAGGGAATAAATAGGGAGAGTGTAGATTGATGGTAGCACTCAGACAGCTCTACCTGTGGTGGAACAGATTGGACCCGCTGCAGAGCGTTCTGATTGCTGTGTCGACCAAGCGTCAGCTGACAGATGGCTGCCCCCAAGCATAGTGCACCGAGCTGTCCACAGCTTTCACTGATTGGTCCACACACACACACACACACAACACTGCTGACACCCACATACACAGACTGGTGGCCTATGAAAATGGGAAAAGGAGGAAACAAGAAATAGCTGCCTTAATCTGAGAGGTATTCAGCATCTCTTCAGTCTTTTAGTAAATTGTGAACAACAAATTTCATCTACATATTTTAGCCCATATAATGATATTGACCATTGGGTTTAATGGGAAAAGTAGTCATCCTGTAATCGGAAAGTTGTGGGTTTGATTCCAGCTCCCTTCCTGCCACATGTCAATGTGGCAGGAAGGGAGTCAGTCCATTTACATCTATCCATTTACATCTATCATTAGTAGAAAAGGTTATTTCTAGGAAAATCTCAATCTGATTCCAGGTATAGGCTTAGGGTGACGATCAAAGCTTTCTTAAATGATCAGTATTTGATTTTGTCATCCATAACTCCAGTGAGCCATGCCCCCCCCCCCGAGCCATAAACCTTGTCTGCAAGTGATCAAGTGAAAGTGCAATGAAACATGTTTTGAGCTAAATTATCAACAGCTCATATCAACACAGAGAGGAAACATGCCAAGATTAGCCTAGCAATTTTCCAAACAGCATAGTATGGAGAGACAGGAGAGAGACATCGGTTTATTGATAACTGTAGCTGAGTGGTCAATTGTTTTAGGCAGAAAGTTTGCTTCTACAAGACAAATAATTAACTAGTAGCTATTAGAGTAACATAACCAATAGACCCAACAGTCACCAACTTACTGCCAACATATCAAATTAACAACTGGATGTTAGAGTCACTCCTATATTTTACACTTTACCTGTGAGGTCATATTTGTTTCTGGTTGGTGTAGTTTAATAGAGTTCATTAAGTGTACAAATGTTTCTGTGTTGGCTATAATCAATGTGAAAATATATACCTTTTGGTTTTTTGATTACATGTCATTTTATTTATGCCTCTGAATATTGAGTAATTTATCAAATAACTAAAATTTATACTAAGTCTACAAATCCCTCCCGTTGTGAAACAGACCACACTTTAGGACTCAAAATAGACCTGGATTTTAAAAAAAGAAGAAAAACACTCTCATACAATATATTCAGCAGATTCACACAAGTGTGAAATGGACAATGATATAGCATATCATAGGAGCCATTTCCCAATACAATTCAGTTTTTCTCTGCACCATTTATTCTCAACCTCTGTCATGCAAAGACACACACACACACGCCAGGCTTTGATCTCTGAAGCAAATAGGTTGCAGGTGTCTTATGCTTCTCTAACACCTCCTGTTGCCATAAATATCTTGTTATGAAAGGCAGGTAATGAAAATCGCTGCCTTGGTAATCCATGACTGAAGGCAGTTTCATGCTAGTTTAGCTTCGATCGTCCCCGTCGTTGCCTCCGCTGGCACTCCTACATCTGTCCTCTCTTTGTCAGACTGCAAAGAACCTTCCGGAGATGTTCTGCTAAAAATATAATGGTTACATATAATATGTCCACCCTTCTATCCATGTACAGCTTTTTCTGCACATCTATTTAATATATGGGTTCAGTGGGATCAATTTCAGGTCATTAAAGTTCCTGAAAATTGTTCTCATACTTTTCTTCTGAAATTTTTATTTAAGAAAATGCAATCTAGATAAACTATGTTATATATTCACCAGCCATTTTATTAGGTACAACTTTCTATTGCTTCTTAAAATAAACAGAAAATCAGTCAATCATATAGCAGCAGCTACATTCATTTAGGCATCTGGATGTCCTGAAGATGACTTTCTGAAGTTCATACTTGGCATCGGATTGTGGAGGTAAGGGGAATTTAAATTACTTTGAACATTTAAGGGACTTTGTTGGTGCCAGATGGTTACTGTCCAAGTCTTTTGGACACCACTCATCTTCTAGGACTTTCCTTTATCTCTTTGCACACAAGTCACACAAGGAAAGAATATCTAGTAAGCAACAGCTCTGTTAACAAAAAATTATCTTTTTTTGTCAGATGAGAACAGAAAGGTTGGTTTAAAGGGTTAGGGTTAGATAATAGAAAGATAATAGTAGCTCATATAGCTAATCGTTACAGTCATGTTATGTGGAATACAACCTCGCAATGTACATGTTGAAGCTTCAAAAAGGTGGGGCTAGAGCAGAAGACCACACAGGGTTCCACTCATGCCAGCAAAGAAAAGGAAACTGATTCTACACTTCACGACGGTTCGCTGAAACTTGATAACTGATCAGAAAAACATTACCTGGTACGATGAGTCTTGATCTCAGCTGCAAATTTCAGATGGTAAGGACAGAATTTGGTGTAAACATGAAAGGCAAGGCAAGGCAATTTTATTTGTATAGCACACTTTCAACAACAAGGTGATTCAAGGTACTTTACATGATTAAGAGGTAAAATAAAAATAGCAGTAAAACACAGACAAAACATATAAAGAAAAAACAGAAATAAAGCAAGAAGCATACACAGATACATCAAAGCATTACAAAACATATAATGTAAAAACAGCAAGAAGCAAACGCAAAACATGATACATTAAATCATTACTCAAAGACAGCTTTAAACATACGTTTTTAGTTGTGATTTAAAAGAACTCAGTGTTTCAGCAGCTTTGCAATTTTTTGGAAGTTTGTTCAAGATTAGAGGAGGATAGAAACTGAAAGCTGCTTCTCCGTGTTTGGTTCTAATTCTAGGGATGTTGAGTAGACTGGAATTAGAGGACCTGAGTGAAAGCATTTCTCCATCCTGGGGAGAATTAGCGATTCAGGCTGGTGGTGTAGGGATAATTTTATTGCCACATTTTAAGCATGTTAGAACCGACTGAGCATTGTTTACCGGGAGTATTTATGCTGACCATGTCTAATCCTTCAGTACCACAGTGCATCATCTTTGAAAATTGGTTTCTTGTACATGACGAGTTTATATTAGGCTAATGGCTTCAACGGTTATCAGATTCACCAGTCGAATACGCAGCACCTGTTTGATACCATCATATCATTATGGACCAAAATGAAGAATATAGGTTCGGAAGGCAAAGCCGGTCCAACCCACTACTAGTGAGGTGTACCTAATACCCAATACCTAATTAACTGAATGGTGAGTGGACAATAGGGCTTAAAGCTACACTCACCCACAATTCACAACATCATGTACAAGTCCTTTAAGTACACAAAAAGAGAAAATATGAGAAATTATGACGTGTATGTTTTTGATATATTGCAAAGAAAACAGTTTTTCACTTCATTTTGTCTGCCAGAGTCAGTGAGGGACTTGGCTCCTTACAGTGAGCCATTGATCAGGTTGGATTGCAGGCGACAGCAGCTCAAAGCTGTGGCCCTCAGAGGAAGTCCCTCTCACACATCCTGGCAGCCCTTCCAACAGAATAGCTAATTCTGGGGAAGCAGCTCCCACTTCACTTTGTGCCAACAAATTTACAATTCAAACATGGAGCAAGGTGTTGGAGAAGAATTGTCTAAAACCCTGACTTCTTTTTCATGAGCGATTTGACAGAGGTTGACAAGATGAAAGCTCCCACATTGTGGCCCTTCAGTTAATCTAAAAAAAAATTATATTTTCTTTTCTTTCTTTTATTAATGAATTGCATGTTACCCAGTGGTCTGGCAGAGTGTTGATCTGTAATCTGTGGAGGCCAGACACAAGCAGCCCTTCTTTAAAAAGATGCAGTTTGTCTTCCTCTGCTCTATTTGGGTTATTTGATTTGTTCACAATAGGAGTGTCAACACTGAGCTTTTTTAGAGACTTGAACACAGATCACTAATGCTCTTCAACTTCATATGCATCCTTTTGAACAGACAGAACAGGCTTTGACTGAATATTCAGGAGGATGTACAGAATGTGGAGTGCTTGAAGACTAACCCCCGATTTCCACTGCATGTGCTCCGCTCCGGTCCGCCACGTACTACGCAGCCGTTCGCAATTTCCACTGCATGCGCTCTAGATCTGCTCCGCTCTGGTCCGCAGCCCAGAGGTGGTCAAAGAAGCATGCGCGGGAATTCCGAGATCTCGCGATAAAAGCCAGTAATAAATGCGGAAGTCAGAACAAAATTCTTAATTCAGTGGAAAACGAACAGAAAAGAACAGTTATTCTCTGTTATTCTGTTTCAAAATATTTTGGACAACATATGTATAAATATACGTGGGCTTATATTAATATAGCTATGCATACAAAAATGTCTAGTCCGTCTTTGTTGATTTATTTTGAAAAACACCCGGAAATGTGGTTGTTCTATATCCGGTTGGTGCTCGTTATTTGTGTAGATTGACTGCGGACTTGAGCTGGCGTCCGGCAAAAATAGAATCAATCCTATTTTTGCCGGATGGCGGCAGTGGAAATGCTCTCATTGACTACAATGGGAGCGTTTTTGTTGCAGAGTGCGTGCTGGAGCGGAGCGCATGCAGTGGAAATTGGGGGTGAGCCTTTAGATGAAGATAGCTTAGTGCCACAGGAAATGATTACTTCACAGTTTGTCCCCTGGATAAAGGGATGGATTAATTTTCCCATAGGAGCAAGTTTGTTTGGATGGGGGGGGTCCCCTTAATCAAGGAAATCAATTAAAATAAACCCATACCAATTTCTGTATTTTAAATAATTATCCAGTAGTCCAATAGCTATTAAAGTCTGTGATTGAGAGCAGCTGTTTTGGGAACTGAGGCAATATAAAATAAAGTTTATGTGAGCAAAGACAGCAGGAGAGAAAGAAAAAATGGATGCTATGCAATGAGATAATCCATATCCTAATTTGTGAATGATGTCATAAACTACATATTTCGTAGGGACTGGGTACTCACACTGCAAAAGATACCAAAAGCTGGTTCAACGACTATGGTGATACTGTGCCGGATTGGCCAGCAAACTCGCTCAACCTGAACCCTATAGAGGATATAGGGAGTATTGTCAAGTGGAAGATGAGAGACACCAAACCCAACAATGCAGATGAGCTTCAGGCTGCTATCAAAGCAACCTAAGCTTCCATTACTCCTCAGTAGAACCACAGGCTGATTGCCTCCATGCCATGCCGAACTGCAGTAATTCATTCAAAAGAAGCACCAACCAAGTTTGGAGTGCACAAAATGAAAAATATGTTTCAGAAGTCTGAGATTCCTGTTTAAAATATCCTTTTCTCATTGATCGTATATCATATTTTAATTATTCAAGACCCTGAATTTTGGGTCTTGGCATCTGCAAGTCATAATCATCACAATTACTAAAATAAAGGCTTGATATACTTAATTGTATGTGTAATGAATCTAATAAATATGAGCTGTACTTTCTGAAATGAATCACAAATATTGAACTTTTTCCATGTTATTCAAATTTAGAAAAACAGAATTATAAGCCCCTGCATGGCAAGTACCACCGATGGACTGAATATGTAGCTGATATTGTACAGGAACAAAGACTCAGCACAGGATTAATAAACGTCTGGGTCTACAACGCCAGACAGGACACGAGATGTAGACTGTGCAAAGATGACCATGAAACAGAGCGTCTGGGACTTCCAGATCCAGACAGATATACGGATGATCCCTAACCTTCCAGACATTATAGGAGTGGACAAAGCTGAAAAGAGTGCAGTAATGATGGATGGAGCAATCACAACAGTAACATCTAGTAAAAGGAACATGAGAAGCTTGAGAAACACCAAAGACTCAAAGTGGAAATAGAGAATGTGTGGAGAGTAAAAGCCATAGGGGTGCAAATGGTAATCAGTGTCACTTTCTTTGTTGTAACTGTATGCCAATAAATGTTAGACCAAATGAAAGCCTGTTCATTTCTCCCTACAGAGGGACAGAATTTGTGCAGTTGTTCAGCAGCTAAGCTGAGTTGGTGTGTCAAGGCAATGAAAAACTTGTCAAAGCCAAACAGCTTATTCTGCTATTGACTCTTGGTTGGTGTTTACTATACGAGATTTCTGAAGTCAGAGTAAACATGGTGATAAATAAACATTTTAATCATGTAACAAACAGGGGTCTTGGTAATGTGTGGGAGAACTGCACACAACCACAACAAACTGGTGTCCCATCTTACCCTGGTAACCAGTTTGGTCACACATGGTATGCTATTCTTTAATCAATATTTGCTTCAGGTTAGTCAATGTGATTGTGTTGGTCACTTTCCTACATGATGCTTATATTAGGAACATGTTTTGTGTTAAACATATGATTGTGTGGTTTTTTTTGTGTTATATACTTCAACGTGACCCTATCGACAATGGCAAAAAATAAAAGTTTTTTTTGCTAGTGTTTATATTTTTTAACTTATTTTCAACTAACTTTCCTTAAAATTGAGGTATAAAAAGAAGCTTAGGAATTTTTTTGATACACTTTTTTTATTTTTTATTAGATTTCAACTCAGATTTAGCTTTTTGTTTAATTTCTGTAAGAAAGGTACACTGCAAGAAGGTTTCAACAGTCAGGATTTTCCTTTACTTGTAAACAATTGGTCTTTATCCTTGTTTAGGTCTTCAGAAATGCTTTATAGACTTTAACATGCAAGGATAACCACTGCAAATAACATGCCATTCATCATTTCTTTAACTAGAAGACATCGCTTTTAATGATTTATATTTTATATTTCCTTGTAGCCTTACTTTCTCTGACATTTACTTGTTTGTATTCTCATGTACCTAACCATCATCTAGTGTTTGCACATAAGCATCAACGTTCCTGTCTGTGTTCATCTCCCACTGTGTGGCTCACTGCCTTCAGGCACAGCAGCTCAGGTTCCACTGCTTTACCCAAAATTGAAAACCTCATCAGGAGATAATTCTGGGAGCTGCCATATTGCCAGCTATGTGCCACTGTCATTTTATCTTCCAGGCTTTTCGCCCTGCTACCCAAGTCTCTACCCTGGGGAAGACAGCTTAGTACGCATTCTGGCTACAGCAGCAGACAAGAGCAGGGCAGCGGAGATCACTCATTTTAATAGGCCTGTCAAATCTGTTTTTAGAACCTGTGGAGGTCTCCTGCTGCAGGCCTCTGAATGAACTGACCCCAAAGTGATGTGACAAGCTGTGATGAGCTCAGGGAGGCAAGCTTTAGGGCAGACGACAAGAGGAAGTCATTAGATGGAGAGTGAAAAGGTGTAGAAAATAAAACCATACCATCTAGTGTTGTGGTCTGCAACTAAATTTTGTTTCAATATAATTTGTTAGAGAAGTATGAATGGCTCCTTTTTGAAAGTTTTAAAAACTAGCCACGTATTTAACGGTTTAAAACTATAGATTTCAACTGACTTACAATGTAATACAATAAGATTTCATTCTCAACTGAATTTAGTTAACAATGTTTCTGTAATTGAGGTTAGTATATTTTTGATGGCGAAAAAACGGAAAATTAAAAACAATTGTACTAATTCAAAATGTTTCTTTTTTTAGAATACCTGAAATACTTCACAGTTTATATGACGATCTCATTGTCTATTTATACGTTATATATATATATATAGGGTGATAGGGTATACACTAATCAAAATAAGTTAGGGATATTGTTATTTACATGAGTGCTATTCTAATTTGGTCTGAATTTTAATGAAATAAGTAAAAGTATCCTTTGATATGACTAATAATGAATGAGAAGTAAAACCATTTTCATTAATGTAATATTTATTACTCCAAAAATGTAGACAACAACAAGGGTAGCCCAAAATAACAGAAATTGACAATGTCAGTTGTGGGTGTTTCCACCATTTACCGCAATGACAGCTTGACAGCGATGTCTCATGCTCCTCACTAGCCCCATGATGTTGTTTTGAGGCAATGCGTTCCACTCTTCCACAAGTGCTACACGCAGTTCTGCCAGGTCACGTGGGGATGGGGTACAATCATCCAGTCTCTGCTTCAGCTGGTCCCAAACGTGCTCTATGAGGTTCAGGTGAGGGGACATTGCTGGCCATACCATATGAGGCTCTCCAACTTCCTGAAGTTCGACAATTCTGGCACGATGTGGTGGAGCATTATCATCCATGAACAGAAAGTTGGGGGGTGTGCTGGCAGAATTGGGGGATGATGATGGGTTTTATGATGTCTCTGAGGTAAGAACGTGCAGTGACTGAGCCATCTACAATAACCAAATCAGTTTTGTGCTGACTGGTGATGCCTGCCCAGACTGTTACACCTCCTCCACCAAAGCTAACCCTGGGGCCCATGTTGACCTCGGCCTATCGTTCACCTTGCCTTCTCCAGCAACGCTAACGACCATCATTTCTGTGCAAGGTGACCCGACACTCGTCAGTGAACAGGACAGTAGACCACTGCTTCATTGTCCAGGTCATATGGTCTTCTGCCCACTCCAAATGTTCACGACGGTCTCTATGTGTCAGTGGAGTCACCTGCAATGGTCGTCTGGCATTTAAGCCAAAGCGGTGGAGTCGGATGCGAATCGTTTGTCTGGAAACCCTAGTACCCCTCACATCTCGTAAATGGGCCTGCAGCTACCATAGATCCTTAGGTGCTGGTCATCGTTGCGGTCTGTCACTCGTGAGGCTCCACTCCTGGGTCTGTCACGAACTCTGCCAGTAGTTCTGTGTCTTGATGAAAGTCTGCTGATGACACTTTGAGACACATCAAGTTCACGTGCAACATCTGTCTGCCTGCCACCGACCCGAAGGCGCACTATGGCCAGGTGGCGCTGCTCGTCCTTTAAGTGACGTGTGTTCATGGCAGTTTGAAGGATGAAGTTGGAATGACTTACTGACAATAGCGTCTTTTTAAACTCACAGAATGTTGAAATTGATGCCACATTGAAAAGGGTTGTCTTTAGTATTTTGTGGTGTTGGCCCCAATATGTAAGACACGCTGTACACAGTGAGACCATTACGTGGAAAACACAAAATGAGGTGTGTCTATCACCCCAATACAATTTCCTCCCTATCCCAAAAATCTCTGAAGTGAAACAAACATTATATGTATAACATTCACTGAGTCTCTCACAATATCCCTAACTTAGTGTGAGTAGTGTATTTATAACGCCAATGAAATGGAATGGAATTAAATATAATTTTAAGTTTTTTAGTATTTTTGATGATGAGAATAGAATAGACTTTATTATTCCTCAGTGGGGAAGATTCCAGGTGTACCAGCAGGAAAAAGGCTAAATGATAGGATAACCAGATGATAATAGGAAGTTGTACAGTGAGGGCAAATTTACAAGCTAAGAAAACAAATCTGTATCATTCTCAAAAGTACCTATCATATTAAAATAAAAAGTTGTTTTAAAAATCTACTATATAAGTATTATAACCACAAGACAGTCTTTTTGGCTATAAATCAATATGGTCAAAGCCTTGCAAAGACCAATACTATATACATTAAAACCTCTGTAATATCAAACAGGTCAGACAATGTAATTAGTTACATTAGGCAGTTTAACTTTTTAAGCAAATTTAAAAGCACTGCATTTGTTAAAAAAAGTAAACTCATTTTATTTCAGACAAAAAAAAAAGCTACACAGCAACTTTATGAAGACAAAGGTTTGCCAAATGACATGGTCCTCAGCCAAAATAACATAAATGTGTTGGAAAAGATATTATCTTCTCATCGAAGATCCATAGAACAACATTTCAAAAAACAGTTACAGCATCCTGAACATCACCACTGGTGATTGAGTTGAGTTAGGCACAACAATCCTAGGAACTACCGCATAACTAAGATATGAGATGAAGTTACAACATATCTGCATAAATTTGTTTAAAAGTTCCATCACAGCTTGTTGTTTTCTCATGTTTCCTTGACGTCATGTTCTCTACAGAATATAGTTTGTAGTCAGAATGCAACCACATTAGTGCATGCCCCCAAAACATCAATAATACTGTTCTTATCTGCTGCATGAAAGGTTAGCAAAAGTGCACACAAACATGTCTGTAGAGGCAGTATGCTTTCAACCATGGAAAAGTCAAGACAATGAGGAAAGAGTCCATTGCAGAGATCAGATGATAATAATGTTTTCATAGGTTAATATGATATTTTAGAGCAAGAAAAGGCAGGCAGCCCTTCAAACCGGGTACTATAGAAACTGGAGATTCTTTTAAACAGATAATTTATTTATTTAAGTTTTAGTTGACTTCCATTGAAATGAAAATATTTCAGTGACACACTGTCAAGGTAAACTTAGAGGGATGTTCATTTTCTCTAAGAAGCTAAAAAAAAAGATTTTTATTCCTGGCAAAGCCTACCTTTATATTATTTACAGGAGAAAGTCTGTCTGCATGTCTGAGTGTGTGTTTACCTGATGTAGACATTGATGCAGAAGGGTGTGTGGTCTGTTTTCACCAGGATCAAGTCATCAGTCATCAGATAAAAGCCTCTATTTTGGTCTCATCTTCCTACAAGGGACAAAAGAACTCGTGTTTAATGGTAGAAGGCAAAACATAAGGGAGGGCAGTAACTACTGATAATTATCTTTATGTGTAAAGCAAAAACAAGACAAACTGTGCGTTTATAACCAACACAGGCATTTGACAACAATAGGACACATTCCAGATGGGCAATTTGTTAAAGAAAAAATGTTAGAAACTCCTAAACTTTTCAAGCTTGAAATAGAACGATTGCCTGACTTAGAATGTCCTGATGTGCTTCTTATCTAGAAGACATAAAACATCTCCCAGAAGAGATGTGGGCCCCCGAAAACACAAAACCTTCCCGCCAGTCTTTGATTTGTCTGTTCTGGGTTCATGTATATAAAAATTTAATTAAATTAAAAACATAGAAAAATGAAGAAATAAATTCAGTCCACACTGTAAATCTTTTTAAAAGAACTTAAGAATGATCCGGTTTTATTAATACATCTTTAACTAAGCGTAGGAGTAAATGCATTATGACAGCCCAATATGTTTTTCAACTTTGTATAAACATATACCTTTTGAGGTTTCTTATTGGTATTGGCCATATAAATAAATGGAGACCAACGTGTCCATGCAGTCTACGTGTTAACATCCATAACAACCTAACATTAGGTATAGGTAATGTGATTAATCAAAACAAAAAAACTTAGCTGTCCAAGAATCTTCCAGACATTTGCATCCTTTAGTTAAAGCCATCCCAGATAGCAATTACATTTGGCCCGGATCCGTTTTAAACCCCTTGCCTCCATTTCTAGCTTAGAGACGTTTTCTGATTGTGAACCAGATCCGTGCCAGATAGAGGTTTCAGGTTAAACATTCTAACTGCCATCAGTTCAGTATTTATATCATTTTACAGATCTGGCCCAGATCACTTTTCCCATATGGTAACCGAAAGACATTCGCTGGTCTGACACTGATTTGGTCCAGATCTGCAATATGAATCTGAACTGATGCTGTTTTCACATAGGCTACACTGGTGTGGCCCGAATCTGTGATACATATCTGAGCCGATTGCCTTTAAAAAAGGGCTAAAAACTGCTCTGGCCCACATCTGCAAAACGGATTTGAGCCAACACTGTTTTGACAGAGACTACCTGATGTGGACCACATCCGAAATACTTTTCTCAAACTGTGTGAAGAACTCAGTGGAAGAAGCATTTTCAAAGTAACAACCTGTCTGTACATTTTCTTTCTATCTAGAGCATGAGATAAATGCATTGTCATTAAGCTGAGCAATATTATCCGTGTTTGAAAACTATACAGCAACATTTTGTGATGCTGTAAGGTCCGACACAGCACAGATCCGTTTGAGCTCCGTTTTACGACAGCGCCAAAAGTGCTAAGTGAACGTTGGGTCTCGCTTGACTGTCGTCTTTGCAGATACGGCCCACATCCGTACTACAGACTTCAGCCAGAAGCGCCAACATTTAAAAAAATATATATAATCAAACCAGGTCAACGCAGATTTATCTGGACCAGCTACCACAAGTAAGTTTTTATGTGTTTGTTCTATGTGTTTATTATGTACATCTATTTGTATGTGTTTGTTCTAATTTACTGTCTATTACTTAAACATGCAAGTGAAATCCTGTTTGCTTTGTAGATAGCTGTTACAGGCTGTTATTTGCCAGATAGAAGAAAGTTATTTGCGCACCATAAGGAGTCTGTGTTAGCCGTTTGATGTTAAAGCCCCATCTATAGCTCTTGTTTTCTGTGGATTTCTGTCATTTGTGACGTTTGTTATTTCTTATTTTCATGTTTAATCAAATGTCTACCTTAAACCAGAGCTACAAATGCTGCAAGTAACACTTATGGAGAAACGTTTGAGGTTTAGCGGCCCATAGTCTCTTTAAGAGGGGATGTGCTGCGAGTATGTGACCGAGATTCATTTAGTTTGTAATAACTTTCAACCCGGTGTGCATCCACTTGGTAATAAGCTCTCTTAATTTCAAATGTTTTCTTGTCTGCTTTTATGATGTAGGCTACGCTTCATGTTGTCTGCCCACATAGAAAACTTCCACGGCATCACACACGCGGAAGCGGCTACTTTCCTCCTGGATCGGTAAGCTAACTCTCTTGCTTTTGGCTATGCTGTTGCCATGCTCTGTTGTCACATAATAAATACAATTAAGTAAGACAACAACTTACAACATACTTTTCATTTCTTTTTCCAGATGCTGAAAAACTGACGTTAGCCTGTGCGTTTTTTTAACCATTAATTCTGTTTGTTATTCACTGTGTTAATTGTTGACTTTGTTGTTCTTTTTTTATAATTAAATCAATGAATTTGTGGTCATTAATGCTGTGTTTTGTTAACTTTGTTCACGTTGTTTTATGCGTTTTAATTATTAAAACGATTTATTTCAGCTATAGCATTGCTCCAACTGAAACCTGTAGCCTTTATCAAGTCAAGCTTTTTATTTATAGCAAGGCGTTGTAGTGAAAATGTTTTTCTGGACATTCCACAGACTGTGAAAAATGTAGGCCTATAATAATAATAACTATGATACCCTAACTGACAAAAAATGCAGAAAATAAGGCAAAAGGACAATCCAGTAGTGATTTAAGTGGAATCGTAACACATCCGGCACAGCTCCGGTAGGCGGAATCGTTTCACGCACCCATTACGTATCTGTAACGGGATGATCAGGCGGTGCTGCATCGGTGCTGGATCGGTGCTGGCACATATCCGCAACAGCCCCTAAAAACAGACCAGAAACGGCTTCGGCCCGATGTGCGTTTGGACTCAGGAACGAGTCCGTGAGGCGGATGCGGGCCAGACCCGGCTCTATCGTTTTGCGGTTGCGGTCCTGTTCTGTTACAGCGTCCAGTGGCTATCTGGGATAGTTTGTACGGAGGCCACACAGACACACAAACATGGCACAGCATAGACAGTTATCAACAATCGTGAGAAAATTGTGATATTTGTAGTTCTCCAAAACAAATTAAATGAAAAGACCAGATTAGACAGAAACTGATCAGTAAGGCTGCCAAGAGCCTAACAGCAACACGAAATTAGCTGCTGACATGTCTGCCAAATACTGGCTGCATTCTACAGTCACCAATAGATGTCTGCTAGAAATAAGGTAAAGTTGTATTTTAGTTTAGATTATCACAGTGAGTCCAAGTTTACATCAGAAATCAACAAACTGAATGATTTTATGAACAGGAAAATTATATTTTTGGGATGTCTTGCCAGAGTCAAGAACTACATTTGACAGAAAGTCTGTGGATTTGAAAAAGATATCCTTACAATTTGACAGATTTGGAGAACGTTTGCAAGAGAGAGCAAATCCTGCCATTTCAAAAGGCACGATGCTGTCAGATCCCTATGATGGAAAACTGAATTAAAGAAGTCATGACCTGTAATTTTCACTTTTCCATGAGAAAAAATTTATGTTATGATTGCCTAACGATTATACACTGCCCAGGAAGCCGATATTTAAAAATGAAGCGTTTGTTTACCCCTGGGTTTGTCAACCAGCCCACGTCCACGCGCACTCAAATACGTGGTTTTAATTTCTGGCCGACTTGACGTCAAGTCGGCGCAGGATATACCATATATAGACATCGCAGACCTACCTATGTTGCAGGAAGCCCGCCCTGCTCCTCTCCCCCTCGCTCCTCTCCCCATCATAATCAGTCGAGCGCCGCCATTACTGAATTCTAGTGATGGGAATTCCAGCTCTTTTTGGAGAGCCAGTTCTTTTGGCTTGGCTTACCATAAAGAGCCGGCTCTTTCGGCTCCTCTGATTTTCTGTTGCTTAAAGTGTATTTATTACCAAAATTAATGCAAAACAATGTGTACCAAATGTACCAAAACAAGCAGGGGGGAATGAAAAAATTAAAAAACACGGCTCCCAATGACGAGCCGACTCTAATCGTTCACTTCAAAGAGTTAGCTCTTAGAGCCGGTTCGTTCGCGACCGACACATCACCGATTCGAAGTATGAACTCCACTGTGAAAGATGCATAGTTTCTTCACGCAATGATGCATGAAGAAGACAAATTTGTGTCAGCCTTTTATTTTAATCAGCTAAATCAGCTAAAACCATTTCTACCAGAAACGTAGTGCACACGTGAGTTGCTCTGTTGTTGACTGCCAGAATCAACATGGAAACATTTTGTCTATTTTTTTTACGCCGGAATCCTTTACGAATTTGGGACAATATCAGGCGAAGTTGGCATCGAAGCTCCGTTTGGAAAAAGGGGCCATTCCAACAATCAGAGGCTTGCCTGCAATTGAAACGGTAAGGCTGTGTTTTTATTGCTCTGCTGTGTGTAACAAACAGCAGCTAACTGCTAATGTGGCTATTGTATGCTAGCAGGAGTAGTAGATATGGATTAGATATGCTGAAGCGTTACCTGCGGTGTCAACGTCAACCCCCCTCCTTCCTGCCACCAATCAACACGCCCCTCATTTGCATTATTACAATGTCCGTCGACAGCCAAAGTATCGCATCAGATCTCGTGAGACAATAATGCCTTCAGAAATAAGGGTCAAGTGAGCTCTGTGTTTATTTTTGTCAATTTTTTTCAAATTTTTTTTTAGAAGGGCCTGAAAGACTATAATAGAGCGTGGGTATCCAAGATAATACTAGGTTATGACTCCTTTAAAAGGTGCTTTACAGTAAGAATAAGTTTAAGAATGTACACACTTATGTTACTAGGTGATTGCACCTTTTTTCCTTCTACGAGATTTGTTTCTTTTTCAGTTGGATTCTAAAGAATAAAGGAGACATTTTAAAATCCTTTATCATCGTTTCCTTATTTACATTAAAAAACTGTCATTTTAAAAGGGATGTGTAAATTTTAGATAACCACTGTATGTTCTAGTTGGCTGACATGAGCTAGCTGGTGCAGTAGCTTTTTTTCTTCTGTGCTTCTAGATCTGGTGAAGGAGATCTTTTGCTGGGACTTGCATGCATCATGTTTACAGATCTGCTTTACTTCACAAATGTATCCTGAGTCCAGATAAAATCTGAGCTCCTTGTGCCGATCCTTGTTGCCAGTCTGAATTTAAAGCTCACTGTGCTACAGATGACTGGAGGCTTACTGTTAATCCAACAGGCTGCAGAGATTGATGCCCTGTTGGCCATCATCTGTAGGTGTGGCAGGAACGTGGAACAAATTGTAAAACTGAAGTGCTTTCTGAAGGATTTTTTGATGCCCATATGAACTTGATTCGTGTATCTACTGTGCATGAAAATGTAGAAATGTTGTCCAACTGGTATTAGGCAGCATCTTAGATTTTATAGTCTCTGCCTTACTTTTATATGCTGCTAAATCTCCAGTAGAAATACAAAAAGGTAGAGCTAGGGTTGCTATAGCTACACTTGTACATTTATTTATATGCTATATAAATAAAAACTGTCTTTTGGGTGTAAAACTATAATTGCATTCATATTTGATCACAACAGAATATCCAGCTGACACTTTTTTCTATTTATAATTATTGGTTTGCAAAACAAAAAATCCAACACATCTGATGATGCACACACGCCCACAACCTGAGCAGTGGGCAGCAACAGTACATGCCTGTGTGCTATTGTGTTTATTAAAAACTCATATGTGTATGCTAATTTGTTTTTGCTCGACAACTTCAGTAATTAAAACAAACCAAAACAAAGATGGAAATAAAGCCCCGACTAATCAAGAACATTATGAGGTAAAAGAAATAAGTCTAAACAGCCTATCTCTGTTAAAATACAGTAATGTGAAAAGTTAGTACACCCTATGAAAGGTGTGTGTGTTCTCTGGACATAAGTATTGCATATGTCAGCTTACAGTCCGACTGCATTGGAAAGTGCTAACGGTTTTGTGTTTTTGTTGGTAGTAGGTGTTCAACGTGTGTGGTAAAGCCAAACTGTAAGGAGAGCCGTCATCTCATGCACATCAGAGCTATAAACTCAAACTAGTTCACAGAGCAAGACAACAAATGCTGGCCTGTCAAAAAAATGCGGGGAAGAAAACTCCAGCCATCTGACAGCCAGAGTGTTTCTTAATGGCTCAGTCCTGGCTGAAGAGGCCAGAAAAAAAATAAAGAGAGTGTTCGAGTTTTTAAGCTTCCTGTCAAGGCTGGCTCTAGTGGCTCTTTTCAACACTAAGCTCTAAATGTGCTTCTGTGCTTAATCTAAAACACAAAAACAAGAAAAGTACTGGTCTCTAAGCAACAGCCAAAAATACCAATGAAAAACAATCTTCTACCTGAGTCAAAACTTTATAAACAATTACGCATTACCAGTGAGAGCATTTGATCCCTTCACTGTCTAATTACTACAATAATTAGAAGCAAGGTTACTTAAACTGACCATGATGATTCCAAACGGCATCATGCTTTTATTATGGGTTAAAGAAAAACAAGACAAGAGCTTTAGAGGTGAACAGAATAACAAATTCACGCTCACCAGAAAATGAGATGAGTCTAAGCAAACAGAAAAAGATTTCACCTGCAATAGAAATATGTATGTAATCACAAAGAATGTTATGTTAAGGTATTGGGTCAAAATAAATATCTATAAATCTAATGCAGTGTAAAAACCCAAAATGCTATAATAGATTTTCTTGATTTTTTGCTCTATTTTTATTTAGGGCAGCGAAGGGCAACATATATCCTTTCCAAACCTGTTTCATTCCCCTTTGCTTTTGCCAGACATGTTTAATATGTTTCCATTTGCAACCTGAGATGGTGCAGAAGGGATTTTGGTTCAAATTGAGTTTTTCATGAACCATGTGGAAGTTTTTAACTTGGAGTTGTTAAAACAGGGGAGAAATTATTTTTTGTCCTGGGACTGTAGTGAAAAACTGTTAGCTGTAAAAATAATTCAACTTAATCAAGGTGAAGTAACTAAGGGTTTCTGCTGCAGGTAAGATAGCCATAAGTTCTTAAAAAAACACATTAATAAATAACTGGTATCTCTAAAAATTCACCTTTTTTATTTAAGATTAATATTTCACAGAATCCCTCGTTGATTAATGAGCTGGAGAATTATAAGACTTTAAACTGAAATGGTAATAACCTTTTAATCATACAGTAAAATGGACACTCCAACTGTCCATGCATTATATCAACAAGACTTTATGTGGTGTTTGTGTTAATTCACTAAAAAAAGAACTGACACACAATACCACTGGTTCTAGTTTTCTGTTAGCCAGCCCTTCAAGAGTCTTATCTGTTGTCAGTGTAGAGCTGGAGAGCCTTGCAGGCTCATAAATCTGACAATGCTTAGCAAGCACAAATTTCCCCCTCATTAGAGCTCCACAGGCTGTGAAGAGATCTGAAATACACACTAGTTTCTGAATAAACCAGCAGTCGAATCACTCGGGTAGAGGCTTTAACACCTTAACAATTAACTTCTAATGGTCCATTCCAAATACATTTGGGCTAGTTTTACAGCTGAAGATGCAGTGATTTAACAACCTGTCAATACATAGAATGTGAGGGACATTCCTGAAATCGTTTAACTTTGACCACTATTTATACAACTGCCTGCTTAAACCTTAAAATAAAAATAAAAAGTTTATGGGTTTGTGATGTCCACTATGTTTGCAAGAGTGTGTGGCAAACAAAGAGGACATCACTTTTCATCCTGAAATGTTGCCCCGTGGGTGGATATCCTCCTCCTTTGAAGCATAAAATACATCCACATTGACACTTAAAATGTCTTCTCTTCACCTCCCACACTAAGCTTTAGCCCTTCAGTTGAGCTTCAGTCTCTTCTCTCAAGGGAAACGTGTATGTCACAAACAGCAGGTGTAAAGGAGAGATTAGAAAATACAAGAAGAAGAGGGGAACGGGAGAGCCTGAACATTAAAAAAGGAGGTAGCACATAAGGTTAATGTTGACAGTGTATTTGCTCGTTTCTTAATTTGTATGCAAGCAAGTTAAGTTAATTTTGCCTGCTTGTGCATCAGCTGTGCACATACGCCGGTAATAGCCTTTGTTTCTCCTCAGAGGCTGCCGCTCGTCAGGTCTGCATGATGGACAGCTTGATGGTTGGCACTGCCAGATGAAGAAAGCTCCAAGGCCATCCAGTCCTCAGAGCAGCAATTATCTCTTAGCCTCAGCCCCACACTGTGGGCCTGCATGAAAATGAGCCTAGGGCCATGCCTCCATGTCTGGCATCCTCTCTTTTAAACTACACACTATGTACTCATACAGCACTTAGATTAACAGATGCACAACACAGTCTACAAACCACTGTGGCAAATGCATAGGTGCGTCTCTATATAGTCCATCTAAGTTTTGGTTTTCCATACTAACTTGCAGAGAACTGCTAAATATAAAAACAACAATGTGAGCACAGGGTGCATGTGGAAACCCCAGATTTAACAATGAGGCAGAAATCACAGGAGGAGCCCAGTGACCAATAGCAACACAAGAGTTTCAGGAGTATTCAAGACAAAACGTAAATCAATGTATTAAATAACGTGACATACAAATGTAAACCAGCCAAAATACTGGGGTTGTTAGCGCCTCCAAATGACTAATTCCTCTTAATCCTGAAAGTTACACCCACCATGCTCCAAAGAACCTTTTAAATAATTTAGCAATAAAAACAAAACAAAACATTTTTTAGAGTCCAATTTTGGCACAAACAGTAAATATGAGCACTTTTTGCAAAAAAATACTAAATGGAAGTTGGTGAGATTAAATTTGTTTGACTTGTTTGGCCGTAACAGCAGGCACATATGGCTCATAAACAAACATCAAACTACAATCAATATTAGCACGTTTGTTTATTTGCTTGCCTAGCCCATCACTTACACTGGTGTTTTGTGTCTGTGCCCAGAACAAACATAATTTCAAGAGAATCCTTCTCAACCAGCTGAAGATGCTTGTACTTCCCACATCCTACCCCCTGAGATAAATCTTCAAACATTTCACAGCTGCTCTTTGATTTTTTCTAATAGTAGCACATAGGTCCTCTAGCTTTTTGAAGTCTCCCCCTATTTGGAATAAAAGTAGTCATATACAGAGTTTAAACTACAATGATGACCAGTTATTTAAGTAGTAATTATTTAAAAATATAAGAACACTAGCTTCATTTAACAAACCACAGACATCCTAAGATATCGATAAAGGATTTAGCTTAAAATAGACAGTAGGCATTAATATGTCTTCAAACCAAAATCGATTGAATTGTAGGTGTTACTTAGGCATTATTTACCTCTCCACCAGGTTGTATAATAAGTCGCTCTGTTTTTTTATTGTCTGTGACAACTACCAATGAGTCTCTTAATCACTGTTGAGAAATTCTGGCCCATAAAATCCATTTAAATTAGCCACAATGTAAAGTTTTTTGGCATGAAAGGCCTGTTCAAAGTCAATGAGTTGACTCAACCTAATAGTTGTATGGTGATCATTTGAAATAGATACATACTAACAATCTAATGCTTTGATTCTTGAGCACATCAGTAAACTCTGGTTTAAACAAATTGTTTACCTTAAATTCAAAATGTGATGATTTTTACTTGAATGTCTTTGATTAAAGACAACAATGGTAAGGAATGTGATATGAATGTGACTGAATGAAAGTACTGTTAAGTCAGGTACAGTGGAGCAAAAAAGTATTTGGCAGCCACCAACTGTGCAAATTGCCCCACTTAAAAAGATTAGAGAAGTCTGTAATTTTCATCATAGGTACACTTTAACTGTGAGAGACAGATGTAAAAGAAAAATCCAGGAAATCCCATTGTATGATTTTTAAATAATTTATTTGTTTAACGGTGCAGAACATGAGTATTTAGCACCTACAACCAAGCAAAATTCTGGCCATCACAAACCTATTACTCCTTTTTTAAGAAGCTCTTCTATCCTTCACTCATTACCTGTATTAATAACACCTGTTTGAACTCATTATCTGTATAAAAGACACATTTAAACAGTCAGACTCCGACCACCACCATGGCCAACACCAGACAGCTTTTCAAGGACACCAGGGACAAGATTGTACCCCTGCACAAGACTAGGATGAGTCAATTAAAAATAGGCAAGCAGCTTGGTGATAAGAGATTAACTGTTGGAGCAATTATTAGATAATTTAATAAATACAAGATCACTGACGATCTACTTTAACCTGGGGCTCCATGCAAGATCTCACCTCGTTGGGTACAAATGATCTTGAGAACAGTGAGAAAACAACCTAGAACTACACTGGGGGAACTAGTCAATGACCTGAAGAGAGCTGGGACCACAGTAACAACGGTTACTATTAGTAACACACTATGTTGTCATGGATTAAAATCCTTGCCAGAGACAAGGAATAGGATTAGGAGAATGGCATGTGGTCAGATAAGACCAAAATAGAACTAATTGGTATAAACACCACTCACCATATTTGGAGAGGGACGAATACATCCCAAGAATACCATACCCACTATGAAGCATGGGGTGGAAACATTATGGTTTGGGGCTGCTTTTCGGCAAAGGGGACAGGACAGCGGATCTGTATTAAGGAAAGGATGAAGGAAGCCATGTATTGTGAGATTTTGGGAAAAAACTCCTTCCTTCAGTGAGAGCATTAAAGATGAAACATGGCTGGATCTTCCAGCATGACAATGATCCCAAACACCCAGGCAACGAAGGAGTGGCTACGTAAAAAACATTTCAAGGTGCTGGAGTGGCCTACCCACCAGTCTTCAGACCTCAATCCAATAAAGAATCTGTGGAGGGAGTTTAAAGTCTCTGTTTCCTAGCAACAGCCCCGAAACATCCCGGCTCTAGAGAGGATCTGCATAGAAGAATGGGCCAAAATACATGCTACAGTGTGTGAAAACCTGGGAAAGACCTACAGGAAACTTTTGATCTCTGACATTGACAACAAAGGTTACTTTATAAAGGATTGAAATGAACTTAATACTATATTTTCTGCATCACTGATAAATTCTATAAGAATCATACAATGTGATTTCCGGGGATTTTTTTTCACATTCTGTCTCTCACAGTTGAAGTTTACATATGATGAAAATTACAGACTTTTCTCATCTTTTTAAGTGGGAAAACTTGCACAATCGGCGGTTGGCAAATACTTTTTTTGCCCCACTGTGACAGACATTTCTACAAAGTGAAAAGAGTGAAGGGTCATTAATTCATTAAGGCCTTTTTTCTGATTTGAGGGTCACAATAAAGTGTTAAACTTATTGGGAAAATGAAAAAATATTGTGATTTTTTTTTATATTGACAACCTCTACTGTATAGCAAGATAGATTAAAAATGTAGACCTCAATATTAAAATGTCATAGTAGAACAAAAGAATTGCAACCAGAAGTCATTTATCTGGAGTGCAGAAAAGAACACAATAGATGGGTTGGACAGAGAATGAGAAAGAGGTGAGGTAAAGATGTGAGGTCTTCTTCAGACCAATCCTTTGCAGGGTTTGGGGAACAAGACATAATTAAAGGCAATTTAAAAGCTGCAATTGACCTAACTTAAATGTTTTGGACTGTGGGAGGAAACACACCTGCATAGAAAGAACAGCCTTTTGCCTCGAGCCAAGACTTTAACCTCAGACCTCTTTGATGTGAGGCAACAACAGTAAACTGCATTCCACTGAACTTAACAGAGCTGCAACCATTAAATAAACGACTTTAACTGGAGTGCAAAGAGGTTTGCAAATAAGAGGCTATTACACAGAGATGTGCTGGTTTTTCACATAAACTATCAGAAAAATATATTTCTAGAGTGGGCAACAGCAAATGCACTGGTTGCTGATGCATTGCCAAATACTGACAAATGACACACCTCACAGAAAAAGTCAACCTTAACATTGAGAGCATCACGTAGATGGTCTAGATCAAGTGGTATGCAAACAGAAAAGCACAATATAAAAAGTGGAAAAACTGAACATGAATATTAATAAAAGTTGATCATTTTATATTTTCTCAGTCTAAATTATCTTTTTTTTCTGCACATAAACTGCCACTGCAGGCTGCTTATTTGCAAAAATTTTTTTGAAATCAAGAATATATACAGAAAGTGGGGGGGGGGGGGGGCATCTGGGACATTTACATTTTTTATCTAATATTTCCTTAGAAACGGTCTGAATATGTCTGCAGCTACAGAGAGGGACCAGGTCTTGTTTATGTGGTGAGTTCTAGGAAACACTGAGTAGAAATAACCCTTCTCTCATCAAAACAAATATGATGAATTTGTACTTCTAAGTGGGAATCTTGTTAGCACAAGGTTGCCATGGTACCGCATTGATTAGTCAGAACAAATAAAGATGAATGAAGAATTAGTAATTCGCAACAATTCAAGCTTAAAAAACAACCTTATTAAAAGAAAGAGCCTGAGGACAGAATGTGTCTAAATTCCTGTCCTTTATCTTGCTCTTCCTCTGTATTTTTGTCTTTACCAACTTTATTGTGGGCTGACGGACAAAGGACATATAGCACACAGAAACACACAGCAACTCCAGGTTCTGTGTGCTCTGCTAATATTTACACTGTCAGGCTGAACACTGCCACTATTGAATTTGGCCATTCAAAATAATGTTTGACTAGCATTAGAACAACAGCGAAGGAACACTGTGTGGGCAATATGACCAGTGTGCCTCCGGTTGTAGCACAGATAGAAGAACGAAAACAGGCTATGAGTTAATGACATTTTTTGACTCCAGTTCTGGAGTTACTCCATCATGCAGTTTTCTGTTGCAATTATGATATTGCAAGTTGTATCTGATATCAGAGCTAGACCAAACATGTGCACTGTGGCAAAGATAAACATAAATTACTGTTTGCTGTCTAGCTCCGTCTAACTTAAAATTAAATGATTAAATGTAAATTAACTTTGTTTTCACAGTTATGTTAGTTATGTGTGTTGGTTAAGGTTAAGTGTTAATATAGTTTACTGACTACATTAAATATGGATTCAAACAGAGAAGAGACGACAGATTGAGGTGAACAGAGAATTAGGGTGATGTCAAACATGCACAGGGCATCAGAAGCAAATGTGTGTTTCGTGTCTAGTGCTGCCATCTAACGGTGACAGAGATACAGCATCCTCTTGCGTTTAGAACAGTGCAGTAAAAAGGATTTGCATTTGGATCACTAGAAAAGAATATTAAAATTGCCAAATCAATTAACATGCAGTTAAACAAAAATAAAGTTTCATTTTAAAGTGAAGAATACTTAGGATAATAATATAAGCTGTTTTTAGGAAAGTGTGATTAATAGTTAAACTGAATGACAGTGTACATCATCTCTTAAATACCAAAGTATTTGAATAATATGATTGAATTTGAGCACCACCAATGTGTAAATAGCACTGTACTGTATTTTAGCTATATAGAATAGAGTCATATTTAAACATGGGCAGGTGAATAACTCATTGATAGTTAAGCCTCAAAACTCAACATAACCTTTAGAGCGCCTCCTTTGATTAAACAATCTGTGCAATCAGTATGTGTTCTCAAAAGCCTTTAAGGTCACTTGTTACAGGGTCAGATTTCACTGTATTCAGTTGAGCTTTAGCAATTTTTCACTCCTGCAATGGACATCATTTGATCGACTCTTTATTTTGAGCCCCTCTTTCACCCAGCTGACCACAGGTTTTCTGACTTTAAACAGAATGACCTTGTTCTTGAAGGTCCAGCTTGAAGTTTGTGTGTGGTGCCATCTCTAGTATTTGGCCAATATTTGATAACTAACCAATAGTTTTCCTTTTCCTGAAGCTTAATTCTGAGAACTGAACTGTTGTGGAATAAACCACAGACATCAAATATTTGGTTTGGTGAAAACATGAACAAGGTTCTCTGAAGGTTAGCAGGTAGTCTGATCACGCCCTCCTCCAACTACACACATACATACACTGAACAAAAATATAAATGCAACACTTTTGTTTTTCCTCCCATTTTTCATGAGCTGAGCTCAAAGATCTGAAACATTTTCTTTATTCACAAAAGACCCATTACTCTCAAATATTGTTTATAAATCCATCTAAATCTGTGTTAGCAAGCACTTCTCCTCTGCCAAGATAATCCATCCAACCTCAACAGGTGTGGCATCAAGGCACTGATCAGACAGCATTAACATTGCACAGGTGTGCCTTAGACTGGCCACAATAAAAGGCCACTCTGAAATGTGCAGCTTGGCTTTACTGGGGGAGTCGGGGTCAGAAAACCAGTCAGTATCTTCTGTGGCTGCCATTTGTCTCACGCAGTGCAGCACATCTCCGTCGCATTGAGATGATCAGCTTGTTGATTGTGGTCTGTGGAATGTTGGTCCACTCCTATTCAACAACCGCGCAAAGTTGCTGAATATTGGCAGGAACTGAAACATGCTGCCGTATACACCAATCCTGAGCATCCCAAACATGCTCAATGGGTGACATGTCTGGTGAGAATGCTGGCCATGCAAGAAGTGGGGTGTTTTCAGCTTCCAGGAATTGTGTACAGATTCTTGCAACATGGGGCATTATAATGCTGCAGCATGAGGTGATGATCACGGATGAATGCTACAACAATGGGCCTCGGGATCTCGTCTTGGTATCTCTGTGCATCAAAATGGCATCAATAAAATGCATGGTCGCTGTCTATAATATACGCCTGCCCATACCATTACTCCACCACCCACTTGGCCACTTGATCCACAACTTTGATGTCAGCAAACCCCTCACCCACACGACGCCACACACACTGTCTGCCATCTGCCCTTAACATTGAGACCCGGGATTCATCCGTGAACAGAATCCCTCTCCAATGTGCCATACACCATCGAATGTGAGCATTTGCTCACTCAAGTCTGTTACGACGACGAACTACAGTCAGGTCCAAACCCTGATAAGGATGACATGCATGCTGATGAGCTTCCCTAAAACGGTTTCTGATCATTTGTGCAGAAATTATTTGGTTATGCAAACTAATTGTTGAAGCTGTCTGGGTGGCTGGTCTCAGACGACCACGGAGGTGAACATGCTGGATGTGGAGGTCCTGGGCTCGTGTGGTTATACGTGGTCTGCGGTTGTGAGCCCAGTTGGATGTACTGCCAAATTCTCTGAAATACCTTTGGAGATGGCTTAGGGTAGAGAAATTAAGATTATTTTCACGGGCAACAGCTCTGGTTGACATTCCTGCAGTCAGCATGTCAATTGGATGCTACCTCAAAAGTGGTGACATCTGTGGTATAGCGCTCTGTGATCAAACTGTACATTTCAGAGTGGCCTTTTATTGTAGCCAGTGTAAGGCAGTTTATATTTTTGTTCAGTGTATATTACTGAACCATGTGATTTTGGTAGTAATACTTTCACACAATTGGCTATTAGTTATAGTTCCTTTTTTGTGTGGGAATGTCACAGAACCACCATGCTTCTTTTTAGCATACCTCTGGCAATAAACCATGTTATAAGTATTATCTTTGCAAGTCTAATAAAACAATAAAAGGCTTTAGGGCATCTTACACATTTTTAAATAAGTAAAAAGCTGGAATTCACAAATAAGGAATAGGAGTAAAATAGTGATATTAGGGAGGGTTAAGAAATATCTATGGTCAGGTTTCACCCCCCACATTTAAAGCCTTAAAAATAAAGTACCCCCTTTTAATTTTAGAGGTTTACTTATCGGTGGGGAAAAAGATATTTAAATCTGATTTGTTACAGGTGTTAAAAAGGTTTAAATCTGACCACATGTACAAACAGAACAGATGAACAAGAATTGCTCTCAGTAATTGTGTGTTGCATGACTTTGTCAGGGGTCTCACACTGTGGTGGAGGCCTTTTAGTCAAACTTTATTTCAATAGGGTGTCAGGTTGTTAAGGTTTGCAGAAATGTGTTTATGTCCAGCTCTTTTAAGGTCAAGCCACAACTATCTGATTAGGTTAATATCTTGGCATTGACTGAGCAACTGTTAATCCTTGACCCACTTCTTTTTTTATCCATTCTCTTCTTGTTTGATAGTATTGTCTGATACTGTCTGACAGACGTCTCACGTATATTTTCACATGCTTTGGTATATGGAGTAGTTCATGTTTCACCCATCACTGCAAGTATTTTCAGGTCCTGTTGCTGTGAAACAAATATCACCCTTTCCACAACCTTCCCTGACAGTTGACACGTGGTGTTTGTGATTACATGTTTTGTTTGGTTTTCTCCCAACATGGTGCTGTGCATTATGGACATAAAACTCTACTTTGAAAACTCTTGGTGGGCCATCCACTCTTGGGAAGATGAGTAACTGTCCAAAATGTTTTCAACTTAGTTTCAGTTGGCTATTATAGCACCATATATTAATATATATTATATATCTATACATTAATCTCACTGTAGAATGTTAATTGATTGAAAATAGTTTTATAGCTTTCCCAGACTGATGTGCAAAAACAACTGGTTCTTTCAAATTCAAATTCAAAAATACTTTATTGATTCCAGAGGGAAATTAATTGTTGTTGTTGTATATAGGACATATAGCACATATAATTAATTCTTTAAAGAGTTGTTGTAGATCATGATGGCTGTGGGCAGGAAAGATTTCCTGTAGCGGTCTGTGTTGCAGCCAAACTGAAGAAGCCTCACACTGAAGACACTCTGTTGTTGAAGGATAGTCTCATGAAAAGGATGCTTAGGGTTGTCCATAATTTTGATTTTATGAAGAATCCTTCTTTGCATCATCATCTCCAGATGTTCCACAGTTGTCCCCAGAACAGAACCAGCCTTCTTTATCATGTTGTTGAGCCTTTTTAAGTCCCTGGCTCTGATCCTGCTAACCCAACAGATGATGGCTAGAGATTACACACTCCACAGCAAACTTGTAAAAGATTTGCAGCATCTTGCTACAAACCTTGAAGGACCTAAGCTTCCTCAAGAAGTACAGTCTGCTCTGTCCCTTTTTGTAGACTGCTTCACTGTTCAGTCTCCAGTCCAGTCTGTTGTCAAGGTGAACTTCAGGGTATTTATACTCCTCTTCCACTTCTTCTCCCATGATGGAAGCAGTGTTTGACTTATCCCTGTTTCTTCTGAAATCTACAATCATCTCCTTTGATTTGTTCACATTCAAGGTACGATTATTTCCACACCATGCTACAAAGCGGTCCACCAGCTCTCTGTATTCAGCTTCTTGTCCATCTCTGATACACCTGACAATTGCGGAGTCATCTGAGTATTTCTGCAGATGACAGGTCTCTGATTTGTACTGGAAGTCAGATGTGTACAGGGGGGGTAGCAGCATCTCCCGACTTGGTTGAAGATGACCTAGTGGAATCAGAAGAGTCCATGACTGAGGTGAAGGATAAAACATCTGAGGTGTGACAGGAAAGTTGTGGGTCAGATGAGGGTGGGATGTCTGATTGGCTGGGGATAGGAAGGAGGATGACTTCCTGAACTGAACCTATTGAAGGATGTATTCAGTTCATTGGCTCTGTCCAGAGTTCCATTTATCCAATCCTTCCTGTCCTTAAAGCCTGTGATCTTTCTCATTCCTGACCAGACATTTCTGATATTGTTTCTCTGTAGTTTGGTCTCCAGCTTCTTCCTGTGTGTCTCTTTGGTCTTTCTGATCTTGACCTGAAGTTGCTTCTCTATACTCCTCAATAATTCCCTGTCTTCCTGCCTGAAGGCTCTTTTTTCTTGTTTAGCAGTTCTTTCAGGTCACTGGTGATCCAGGGTTTGTTATTAGGGAAGCGTCTCACTGTTTTGGTGGGAATGATGTCAACACATAAGTTTATAAAGTCAGTCACACCCTCAGTCATGGCATTGATGTCCCCTCCATGTGCTTGGCAAAAAGTCATCCAGTTTGTAGTCTCAAAACAACCCTGCAAGGCTTCTTCAGCTTCCTGTGACCATTTTCTCACAGAACTTTTTGTCACAGGTTGCCTCTGAACAAGTTTATATTATGAGCAGAGAAAAACAAGATTGTGATCCCATTGTCCCAGAGGAGGTCTTAGTTTGGACATGTATGCATCCTTTACATTTGCATAAAGCAAATCCAAGGTCTTGTTTTCTCTTGTGGAGCAGCTGACAAACTATTGAAATGTTAAAGGTGTAGTAGAGAGTGAAGCATGATTAAAACCACCAGATATTGCCACAAATGCATTGGGGTGCTGGGTCTGTAGCTTAGCGACAACGGAACTGATGACATCACATGCATTGTCTGCAATGGCTGAAGGTGAAATGTAAACAACTGCTAAATAACACTGGTGAATTCTCTTGGTAAATAATATGGACGAAGACTTACTGCCAAGAGTTCAAAATCTGGGCTGCAGAGATGACACTTCACAGGAACATGTCCTGGATGACACCATCTGTTGTTGACAAACACTGCTACTCCACCTCCTTTTCTTTTCCTGCTCGTCTTCGGATCTCTGTCTGCTCGTATAGTCAGGAAGCCTAGCATTGTTGATGACCTTCTTTAAGGTCATCAACAATTTATTTCCTTATCCACATTATTTAGATATGCCTATAGTCGCTAGACTAGCAAACTGTCTAATACCATGGTTTTATAAAAGGTTGTGACATTTGCCAGTGGAATGCAATTGATCAAGTGCAAGTGATTAGCAGCACCTGGCTGCTACATCCCCTATTAAATCCCTCAGAAGCAGCAAGGCTGTAGTTAGCCTTTTGCACAGAGCTATAGCATTTTGAGTTAGAGTTTTTTTAAAGGTTTTTATGGTACTAGTGGCCTTTATTCAACTGTGGCTGGAAAGAAGGAAGGGCAGAGAGAGAATGGGAAGGCATGCAGCAAATGGCCCAGACCGGGAATCAGCCATCGTGACATATCAACCAATAAATAAAGAGTAACAGCTGACATAAACAACAGTTCAGATATAACCTCCAGCAATTTTAAATTTTTATTAGTCCTTTGTGTGTGACAGAGGAGGACTGTCATTAGTGCACAATTTGCCAAGGGACAGTTTACACTTTACACTGGGGTCTTTCTGCATGTAGCTTGCATGTTCTCCCTGTGTGTGCATGCATGGGTTCTCTCCAGGTACTCTGGCTTTCTCCCACAGTCCAAAAACATGACTGTTAGTGTAATTGGCCTCTCTATATTAGTCTTATGTGTGAGTGTGTTCATGGTCATTTGTCCTGCATGTCTCCGTGTTGCCCAGCGATGGACTATTCAGGGTGTACCCCGCCCAATGACTGCTAGAGATGGGTACCAGCCCCCATTGGATGGATGGATGATTTTGAAATAAGTATCTGAAATAAAGTGTTTTTTACCCAAGTAGTTTTCAAGATGTTTTATGTGGCACCAAAATAGTCTGTATATAGGTAATACAATTTATTTAAAAAAACACGTAAGGGCCAATGCCAAATGACTTGTTGCATTCAATGACAATAGATCTAAAACCAACCTTAAGAAAATCTAAAAAGAAAATAGACATGCCACACTATTTTAATTGGGAAATCAATTGAAGAGAAAAACATCTCAGACAGCTTTCATTGTCTCCTGTGAGAAGTCCCACTCATTTCTATCCAGTGACTTAAAATGCACCAAACAGTCCATCTCTAGCCAAGTTTATATGCCGTTATATTTAAGTACCTTCATACCTTTATCATCTAAATCCAAGGTTGACTTAAGTCCAACTGAATGCATGTGTTGGAGCCAAGATTAAGAACAGAAAATATCTTGTGCATTAATTAAAAAAAAAACTCTCAGATACAAAGAAAACCACATGGTGGTCAGCTAAAAAAGCAGCCAATAAACGACTGTTTTGGAGGAATATATATAAGCTATATATTATAAGCCCTATAAGCTGTGTACAGCTCTGGCTGTTGCTAAATTTCTTCAACAGATAATCAAATATAAACTCAGCAAAAAAAGAAACGTCCTCTGACTTTCAACTGTTTTTACTTTCAGTAAACTTAGTGTGTGTAAATATTTGTATTAACACTAAAAGAGTCAACACCATAAGACAAACTAAAAATGTTTCACAGACATGTGACTAACAGAAATAGAATAATGTGTCCTTGAATGAAGGGAGGCTCAAAATCAAAAGTACCAGTCAGTATCTGGTGTGGCCACCAGCTGCTTGAAGTACTGCAGTGCATCTCCTCCTCATGGACTGGACCAGATTTGTCAGTTCTTGTTGTGAGATGTTACCCCACTCTTCCACCAAGGCACTTGCAAGTTCCTGGACATTTCTGGGGGGAATGCCCCTAGCCCTCACACTGCGATCCAACAGGTCCCAGACGTGCTTAATGGGATTGAGATCCGGGCTCTTCACTGGTCATGGCAGAACACTGACATTGCTGTCATGCAGAAACTCACGCACGGAACGAGCAGTATGGCTGGTGGCATTGTCCTGCTGGAGGATCATGTCCGGATGAGCATGCATAAAGGGTACCACATGAGGGAGGAGGATGTCTTCCCTGTACCGCAAGGCATTGAGATTGCCTGCAATGACAACAAGCTCAGTCCAATGGTGATGTGATATACACCCCCAGACCATGACGGACCCCCCACCTCCAAATCGATCCCGCTCCAGGGTACAGGCCTTGGTGTAATGCTCTTTCCTTCTATTATAAATACAAATCCGTCCACCACCCCTGGTGAGACAAAACCGTGACTCATCAGTGAAGAGCACTTTCTGCCACTCCTGTCTTTTCCAGTGAAGGTGGGTTTGTGCCCATAGGCGGCGTTGTTGCTGGTGATGTCTGGTAAGGACCTGCCTTACAACAGGCCTACAAGCCCTCAGTCCAGCCTCTCTCAGCCTATTGCGGACAGTCTGAGCACTGATGGAGGGATTGTGTGTTCCTGGTGTGACTCGGGCAGTTGTTGTGGCCGTCCTGTACCTGTGACGCAGGTGTGATATTCGGATGTACCGATCCTGTGCAGGTGTTGTTACACGTGGTCTTCCACTGCGAGGATGATCATCTGTCCTTCCTATCTCCCTGTAGCGCTGTCTTACCCCTCCTTTCCACCAGATGCGTAAGCAGCATGTTAAAGGAGCAGCACGTCATACGCAGCTGATAGCCACCACTGTAGTCAATAGAGCCCTTTCCACCAGAGGCGAAAGCAGCACGAGTCTGCCGCATCTGAGGAGCGACATGTCGCAGCACTTTTCTAAATATACGCGGCAGTCCTATTTTCTACGCGGTACGCCTCTGAAACACGTAAATTTCTACATTTTGGATAGGGGAGACAGGAAATATACGGCTCGGCACCGGAAATTTTCAAAAGAAACGTGCTGCTTTGCGGTTGCTTTACTTAAAAAAAGTCACTACCTGTGCGGCCCGGTGAGAAGTCAGTACCGCGCGGGAGGGTCTCATTTGTGTGTCATCACACAAATGAGCGATTTTGGATATTCCCTGACATAACATAAACTTATTGGTGAATATAAAACGGACATAACATTAAACACAGACCTTTTGGAGCCATGTTGTTGTCTTTTCCTGGTTATTATTGTCATGGACGTTTATATATGTCTATGGTTGTTGTGTTTACTGACGAAACCACGCGTGATTTTTCTAATCTCGCGTGATTTCGTGCTCTCGGTGACAGCTGCTTCCCTGCTGCAATGCGCCTCGTACGCACCCGGTGGAAAGGGCCAAGCAGCAGAATACACAAGTGAAACGTGCTGCTCCTGTAATGTGCCGCTTACGCGTCCGGTGGAAAAGAGGGGTTAGGCGTCTCACAGTGCAGACATGGCAATTTATTGCCCTAGCCACATCAGCAGTCCTCATGCCTCCCTGCAGCATGCCTAATGCACGTTCACGCAGATGAGCAGGGACCCTGGGCATCTTTCTTTGGGTGTTTTTCCCAGTCGGTAGACAAGTCTCTTTAGTGTCCTGCGTTTTTAGAACTGTGATCTTAAATGCCTACTTTCTGTAAGCTGTTAAGGTCTTAACGACAATTCCACTGGTGCATGTTAATTAATTGATTATGGTTAATTGAACATGCATGGAAAACATTGTTTAAACCCTTTACAATGAAGATCTGTAAAGTTATTTGGATTTTTACAACATTATTGTTGAAATACACAGTCCTGAAAAAGGGACGTTTGTTTTTTTGCTGAGTTTACATGCGTCTTCCAAGCTGAAGGCTTTGTTACAGTTGCATACACAACCGACTATCGTTGAACTTCACTAAGAGACTTATGGATTCACAATTAAGGCAAAAAATTTGACCAAGTGTTTGTTTCACTGTTTGGGTCTAAGTGCATACAACGGGTACAGTGTTGTGAGATCTTATACTACAACCCCAAGACAGCTACCTTAGGCACACGTCTTACTGCTGATTCTCCCATAATACTTACTCTATAGTCATTGAAAAAGGAAAGTGCATCCCCTTTAAAAATAATTACTTAGTGAAATCTTTGATATGCCTTACTGTAGGCCTATATTAGAAGCTGGATTCAAATACCTGGATTTAATCTGTAAAAGCCCAAAATGCATATACGTTTAAATCCGAGCAAATATTAGCACATTTTATCCATAAAATGACAGTAATTGCTGTTGTACGTGGTGCACATAGACTTTCTATATCTTTGTGTATAGCATTATTGAATCTACAGCAGAAACTGTTGAGATTTGTCTCACTGATTGTTATTTGAGTATATCAAAGGAAAAGTGCAGATTAAAGAGTTTGTGACAGATCCTGCTACAGGAGAACACAACACCAAATTAATACTTGATTAGACAGCCAAAATGTTTTTTAAAGTAAATCTTTAAAAAAAGGAAGTAACGTCTAGCAACAAGTTAAAAAAATCTTGGACAATTCTCATTTAAAGCAACATGAAAAAAAACAGCAAGAGGTCCCTTGGTTTTGCTTATGCCGTTTCTGAGTCTAGGATTTTCTGCAGTCAAGTTATTTGAGCTACTAGAAGCACTTTAGTCTGTATGCCTTTTTTGGTGTTATTACACACCTTTTTTGTAATTAAAATTCATGAGTTTTCTTGTTGATCTTGGCAGCTAAACTCTAGTGGGTACCTGTCAGCCAGACAACTACTTCAGTTTCATTAATTTCTGCAAAAAAGAAGACCACATTGAGCAATTTCAGGAGTTCTTTCTTCCACAAATCTACTTTTCCTGCAGATTTGTCTAAAACTCACTGTAAGATAGTTGCATTTACCTCGTTCTCTGTTCTATAAAAGTACAAATGCCAACAATTGTAGTCAAAAATGTAAGTTCAACAGTAAGAACTACAGTACACAAACTGAATATTTAAAAACACAAGGTTAAAGAAGGGTGGGAGTTTAAAACAAAGGTAAAAGTCAGTCAGTAAGTAAACGGCTTAAGACCATGCATCCTGCACTTCAACAAGTAGGGATGAGGTCTCATAATTGTCATCACCCAGACAGCCTCTGAAAAATCAGCCAGGGATTCACCGTGCACAAGCAAAGTTACACCAATGACAGCTGCAGAAACTCGAGGCTGGGCCAGAACCACAAGGAAATCATCCAACCCACTTTGGCTTAGTATTCATCCCGCAACATTGCCTTCCAATATTTTCTGTGGATGCTAAAACCCTGGACGTCTATTGTTTTTGGCAGGGACTTTCATCTCCTGGCTGGTGTTAATGAAGAACAAGCAAAACAACAATTACTTGCAAATGTATTCATCTTTTACGCCTCATAATTGCTCATAGTTTTTAACCATGGCAGTAGCCAGAGACAGTTTATTTAGAACTCCTGCAGGAGAATTAATTTTACTTCCATCTTACAAGTTAATGCTTTAACGTTGCTCGAAAAGGATGAATGTAGATGACCCCCTGGATTAGAATGAGCCTTTTTAACAGTTGGTGTGCTTTCGAGCCAAGGACAGGCATTGGGTTGACAAATGATGCCTCCAAGTGAAACAAAGCCAGATTAGCACATTTCTCTTCTCTGAATAAATACTGGAAGCTTTCTTTTGTGTAGCTAAAGGATAAAGCCTCCTGTAATCTATTTATAGTATTTGTTTGTCTTTTGTTTGTGCCGTGGCAGATGGCACAGCCCTGCTAAACAGTGGCAATCCTGACCAGGATTTTGTAAAGTCAAATAAAAAAGTTATGGATGTGCCATTATGAGAATGCTACAAGTGGAAGGGCTTCTAGAAGATTTCATATTGATACAAATATGGTCAAGGAAGAATATATCTACAACAAATTAAGAGGAAGTCCCGGAGAAATATTGCCTTACTTCCCAGGCCTTCGCTCTGAGTTTTAATGAGGATTTTAAAACCAGATCTGAAGGGTGAATGGGGAGATATTCAGTAAACAATAGAGCTGAACAATGTATTGAATCCCAATTGTCATCACAATATATATATTTATGCAATCAGATACAGACTACTGGTACTGAATAACCCCTCATTTTGCGGATTGATGCCCCCTTTAATTTCTTTTTAAGAACATATAAAAAGCTATAGCACCTCATTTCAATATTCATAAGTCACTTATTTTATATTTGACACATTTATTTTCAAATCCTCAAACCGTCTTCAAATACTGATAGTTTAGCAGCACTTATCAATGCGGCAGGTAGCTGTTATAAACCAGATTTTAAACTCACTTAATCAAACTCACATTTCATTGAATGCATTGAAAAACTTTCTATCATTCAAATACATAGAATATAATCATAAAATAATTCTCAACTGGTTATTTATTCAAATACACCTCTGGTAAGATTACTTTATGATGGAGTGTGAAAAGCATAGGAAAAACATTCAAGGTGCTCAGCATGGCTGCTAAAGGCAGAAATGACTTGGTACCAATTAGCAAAAGGAAGAAGAGCATTTTAAACTGTTGTTTCAGTTTCAACTATCATAAAATTACTTCTATGGACTGTTGAAAATTATTAATTTCAGTATTTAAGACAGGCATTGTACAAAGGATGTTAATTTTTGCTGATATATATAATATGTATACTCCTGGACAGTCTGTGGTGCAACGTGGCGTTGGTGGATGGAGCGAGACATGCTGTCCCAGATGTGCTCAATTATGTTCAGGTCTGGGGAACGGACGGGCCGGTCCATAGCATCAATGCCTTCCTCTTGTAGGAACTGCTGACACACTCCAGCCACATGAGGTCTAGCATTGTCTAGCATTAGGAGGAACCCAGGGCCAACCACACCACCATATGGTCTCACAAGGGTCTGAGGATCTCATCTCGGAACCTAATGGCAGTCAGGCTACCTCTGGCAGGCACATGGAGGGCTGTGCGGCCGCCCAAAGAAATGCCACCCCACACCATTACTGACCCACTACCAAACCGGTCATGCTGGAGGATGTTGCAGGCAGCAGAACGTTCTCCAGGCCGTCTCCAGACTCTCCACTCTCATGTAGTCTGTTTCTCACCGTTTGAGCAGACACATGCACATTTGTGGCCTGTTGGAGGTCATTTAGCAGGGTTCTGGCAGTGGTCCTCCTGTTTTTCCTTGCACAAAGGCGGAGGTAGCGGTCCTACTGCTGGGTTGTTGGCCTCCTACAGCCTCCCCCACGTCTCCTGATGTACTAGCCTGTCTCCTGGTAGCACCTCTATGCTCTGGAAACTACGCTGACAGACCCAGCAAACCTTCTTGCCACAGCTTGTATTGCTGTGCTATCCTGGATGAGTTGCACTACCTGAGCCACATGTGTGTCGTCTCATGCTACCACTAGAGTGAAAGCACTGCCAGCATCAGCCAGAAAGCATAGGTACTGAGAAGTGGTTGGTGGTCACCACCTGCAGAACCACTCCTTTATCCTTGCTAATTGCCTATAATTTCCACCTGTTGTCTATTCCATTTGCACAACAGCATGTGAAATTGATTGTCAATTAGTGTTGCTTCCTAAGTGGACAGTTTGATTTCACAAGAAGTGTAATTGACTTTGAGTTACTTTGTGTTTAAGTGTTCCCTTTATTTTTGAGCAGTGTGGCTTGTTTTAATTTGACAGGTCATGGTGTAAATTATTAGGTTATATTAATATTACACACACCTACTACAGAGGCAAGCCATTGTATTCCTTTAGTATCTCTTCACAATATGTTTCATATTAAACAAAGTTACATATTCCGAATTTCTATGGCAGACTTCAGTGCCTAATTATAAATTATCTGTGTGTAATTTGCCCCTTAACACTGCAGTCCAGAGAACATATTTATGCATCAAAGTTATATAAATCTTTAAAATGATTGTGCAGTTCAATGCACAGCTGGTGCTCCACAACATTTGTTATGGTTCCTAAGTCGCGCCTTCCTCCCAAAGACCCTAATGCATTTCACACTGACGCCAAATTTTTTTAGCCAACAGAATTTGAGTTTCTGCCTTATCGGCTGTCAATCAACGTGCATGCGCATCCCACAGACATTTGAAGATGGGGCCGCGCACACAGGCAGCTCCGTGTCTTCCTGTTTACAGTCGCCATATTGAAAGAGAACATCAGTCAGGGAGAAGTTGCTAACCTCTGAAATGTCCAACGAGGAAAGCTTGCTGCTTTCCTCGTTGAACCACTGTGACACCACAGGTGATGTGCATGCACAATGTTGAAATGGGGCTAGAGGGAGGTGGGGGGTATGTTTTGGGAAGGGCCTTGGTATGTTGCATTCAAGCATTTATCTCTCCCTCAAATACTCCAGACAGCAGCTTTAACTAATGCATTATTAGAAACTGTGTTAAAAGCTTAATTGTAAACAGCCCACATTTCTGAACTGTTTGCTTCAATCAAATGTTTCTATTTCTATATATTTTCAGATGATTTAATGCATTCAACACTGTGTGTAACTCTTATTTGAAGAGGTGCTCATAAATACTCAGTCAGCACTGCAAAGAGCATTCATAAACAGTTATTTTCAGCAGCTTCTAAAATCTCAATTGGTGATAAAATATGCATTTCCACGATCAAGTACTGTGATTTTAAGAGAACTAAAATTGACATGTATTTTGACCCTGAACAGAAATTGAGATGATACCAAACTCCTGTTGAGGGCCATGCTACAGGCATGAAGTATCTGTTGTGGAAGTTTAAAGAAAAACTATTCAAAAATGTCTACGGCTAACCCAACTCTGGCCCAGTAACAGCACCAGGTCAAAAAGATGCAATTTGGATGTAGCAGAACAATGTATATCAACATGTGTGCATATCTGCATTTAGGGCCGGTTGGGTCCGGCCCCACCAGATGTGACTGTGAAGCTCTATGCACAGCATGCTTAAATTAATCTGTAGAATACGGTTGTTTTTTACAGAGTAATATTATATAAAGACTGATTCTGTTACCAAGAAGATTCTGTTATAAACATTTGTGTATAACTATCTAAGTCTTTGCCAGAATAATGATAAGCTCAGTAGGTTAAATCCTAATGAATCAGAGATTGGGGCCGGCCCCTTAACATTTGTATAAATGATGAACCTCTGAAATCACAGTGAGCATGTCCAATGTGCGCTCAGTAGACAGCCGTGGGGCACAAATGCCACGGCCCCATGCTGAGATCCTGCTACTTTCCTCGACAGAGAAAGGCAGCAATGTGCCATCTGGTGTGTAGTCTGCCGAAAATGTATTAGAAGAAGAAGAAGAAGAAGAAGAGATCCCGGCTGGTTCTCAATATGCGTACTTTGGTATTGAGAAATGAATCCCGCTATCAAACCACTGCAGGAAGTGATGCGCCCCATTTTGCCAAATGCGAAAGTTGGTTGTGCAGCATAACTCATTAAAATATCGGAAGAGCAGATGTCACATTTACGTTCTGTTGGATAGAAGTGTGGAGCCATCTAATATCCTTGCTAGCCATCAAGACAAAAAAAGAAAAGGAACGAAGTAGATTTTTTTGATGAAGTCTAAATTTAGCACGTTGCCTCTTGAATGAAAATTAAAGCTTAAACATTTGGGACGTCACCAGCCAGTGGATTTTAACATCGTTCAAGCACTTTAAGAGATTATTAGAGATATAAAGGGGATTATTTGAAAGGATATACAGTTACTGAAAAGTTTGCCCAGATTAAAGATATGCTTTTTTTTTTTTATAAAGAAGAACAACACTGGTAAGTGACCCTTTATTTGTAATTTCATGTAGGCCATAAAAAAGCTTTAATTCTTCAATTACATTTGCATAAAATTGCATTTGTAGTGTGTAGATGTGTGCTATTTTATGGGGTTCATTTAATATTGAATCAATATTAAATTAATCACATAAAATAGCAATCAATATTATTCATAAAAGTCAGATTGTATGCATCATAGAAGAACTAGTTGGTGCTATTAGGTGCTGAGTTGCTGTGCCCGACCCAACTTATGTCAGAATCTGATATCAACTATTAATTGTATCATTTAATTAGTCAACAATAGGTCAAATTTTCCTGGACTGAAGCTAGTGCTTTAAAAAACAGAAAGTGCTGGTTGTGAGTTGAGCAGAGCTGAAAACACAGAATTTCTTTCATCTTCGTGTTAAATGACAGTGATCTACCATAACTGCTAAAACTCTGCATTCCAATACTACCCCATTTCATTAGCTCCCAGACAATTGTGGGCCTGACATATTGAGAGGTCGAGCAAGGACTGTGCTCAGGGAAATAGATGTGAAGCTAATGCACTTTGCTAATGTATTATTTAGTAAGTGGCCTTGCTAATTGAGTTTTAATGTCAGTGGCCGCTGTAAGATACGCATTCGAGGGAGTGCAGAGTAAAGTTTAGATCTTGATAGATTACAGCTGGGCACTTGTGGCAGCTCTAAAGGTTATGGTCAACGCTGAAGCAACCACCACCACAACTTCAGCTGATCTACAGGAAACCTAACCATGACCGTTCTCATTTTAAAAATGCACACACTAGTGAAAAAGCTCACCAGGGGATGAAACAAATATTTTCCACATGTTAAGAACTAGAACGGGACTTTTTACAAACAGTGCAGATGTGCTTAAGATGAAGGTATAGTCAAGTTATAGAAGATACATTATACATGAATTGAGAAATTAAAAGTGATATGTGTGAGTATAAAAAGCAAAGGTTATTGAGAAATTTTTTTTTTTACTATAAAATTAAAAAAATCATAACGCCTCTGCAGAGTAAAGAAAGAAACTGAATACTAAACTAAAATGTATCCAACTGAGAACAGTTCAAGGTTGGTATGTTGGAACCTGAATAAACAAGGGGAAATTAGCATTTTAAACAGCAACACGTTATCCACTGCAGCTTTGTGAAAGTCATTAGTTACACCCTTCCTTGCAATTAGCTTGAAACTTCAACCCACACATTGCATATGATAGGAAGACACAGAGAAAGACTTTAGTCTTTATGAGAATCACTCACCCACAGCACGAGATAAAACACAGCAATAACTTATTTCAAAAATCCCAACCGGCTAATTAACATTGTGAATTCAACCAGAAAGTCAGTATTCCTTTGATGAGTTTAATTGCAGTGAGGTGTGAGCTCCAATTTAGAACCTCAAATAGAGAGCTGCTTTGACTCCAATAAATGACAGTATTTTCTTACCTTAAAGACCGAACTGTTTTTTTTTGTCAGCTTAATCAGGTTTAGCTTTACCTGAGCTCATTTCGTGATCTAACTGTCTTAAATGAGTTTTCCTCGCAAGGTTAATTATGAAGCTCTGAATTAAATTTGCCTCAGTGCTGATTGCTTATTTAGAAAAAAACGTCTTCAGTTCTGCAAAGAGGTAATGGAATTTATGGAGTGGACTGAATACCAGCTGAAACCTGTTTTGTATTTAGGTTTTAAGATGACTGAAAAATCACTGAAAACCAACGACCAGCAAAGCATCAGTTTAGCTAAAGTAGCTGCATTTCTAGACTCGTCACTTCTTTCTAAATGTGTGCTTTCATTACCTTTATGAGGGTTCCACTTAAATATTTGTGTCCAATTCCTTTGTGTTAAAAGAAGGTAAAACTATCTTCTAAATATTAGTTGCTGCACTGTGGTTTGCTAAGCCTAGAGTAAGTGATTAAAGCTTTGAATATTTACACGAATGCAATATTATTTAATGATTATTGCTGGAGTTGTGTTTTTTTTAATTTTCACTTTTCCACAAGAAAAAATGTATGTTATGATTGCCTAACGATTATACACTGCCTGGGAAGCCGATAGCATTTGTTTGAAGAGTTTGTAGGATATAACATATATGGACATCGCAGACCTATGCTGCAGGAAGCCCGCCCTGCCCCTCTCCCCCTCACATTCAGTCGAGCGCCGCCATTAATGAATTTCGTTCGAAGTACGAACTCGAGCTCCGTTTGGAAAATGGGGCCATTCCAACAATCAGAGACTTGCCTGCAATTGAAACAGTAAGGCTGAGTTTTTTATTGCTCTACTCTACTGTGTGTAACAAACAGCAGCTAACTGCTACTATTGTATGCTAGCGGTAGTAGTAGCTTCGTGGCTGCTACTTTGCAAACAACAAATGACAAATGACCAATCAATGCGCCCCTCATTTGCATTATTACAATGACCGTCCACGACAGCCAAAATATCGCATCAGATCTCGCGAGACAATAATGCCTTCAGAAATAAGGGTCAGAGGAGCTCTGTGTTTGTTTGTTTTTTACTTTTCTCTTTTAGAAGGTCCTGAAAGGCTATAATAGAGCGTGGGTATCCAAGGTAATACTAGGTTATGACTCCTTTAAAGTGCGGTCACTTATGTCCGATTAGATTGTCAACTTTTTTTGCAAATCAGTAAATTCACAATGCAGTATTGCACATCACAACAGTGGGGAATGCACATACTGTAGCAACCAATATTGGATATCTGTTTTAAAATTTCTCCAGCAAATTAATCTCCACGCTCAGCTTCAGAAAGTGAATTTTTAAAGAAAAAGGGAAGAAAAAATGTCTGATGAAGGAAGCGCACCATAAGCCCATAAGGTGATGCCCCTGTTTAGGCACTTTGAGTCAAATACAGTTCAATGAACCAATCTAACTGTTCCTTGTCCTGAAGTCAGCATTGCTGAGGCTGGAATAGGGTTTAAATTAACAATCTTGATATGTAGAACTATATTTAAAATTGTTAACCCCTTTTTTCTGTTCAAAACAATATAGATGTTGCATTTATTTTGTGAACAGTCAAGGTGCATTCAGTTCTTCAGATGCAAAGTAAGTTACTGTCCTCTGTCAAGAGTGCTGACAATGCACAGGATTCCCACTCCTGGCTAGGTGCACAGGCTGTATAGATCATCACTACAAGACACCCCTGAGCCGCTGTGCTGGCTTACTCTTACACGTCCTCTGTGACTGCTTCCTTTGGTGGCTCTGTGATACAGGAGCTATGGATCATCTTTAACTCATTGTGCCAACTCAGTTATTACAAACTGACACCAAAACAGAAAGCTGTCCATTATTTGACTTACAGTAAGATTTTTTTGTATACAGGGCAACATGCTGCAAATAACTGTGTCAATCAAAATATGTTTGGACTGTCCAACACCACAACTGGACATCTGTGCTACAGCTTTCAAAAGAATTGATGTAATTAAGGACTAGGCAATAAAGTTCAGAGTGAAATTAAATAAACCCCACTGGAAAAAGTAAATAATCTCGCATTCTCATTCCAGCACCCAATTCTTCTGGTAGGTTACCACCTACATTAACAATCTTAGTAAAATATGTAAACTAAAAGAAAAGAAAATAGTGACCAAACAAATTAATATCTTACTATTATTTTTTCCCCATTTTAACAGCTCAGCATTAGGCTTACAAGAGATGGGATGTACAAGAAGACAAGTACAATCTAAATAAAACCATGTTTATCTTAAGTATTACAGTATAACAGCAACTCCTCACAAGTTCAGAACAGTTTAAAGGGAATTGTCATCTATTTCTCATAATTATCCCCAAGTCTTCCCCATGAACGACCTTTGATTACCCTCATCATCCTTATGGACACCCTGACATTCATAAGTGAATCTATTGACGATTACAATTATGGAGAGTGATTGAGCTCATCCCTTAAGTTCCAGCACCTGCTCCTGAAACATGCAGGGTCTGTAAATGGAACAATTAAGATAATTGACTGTACAAGCCCCATTAATAAAGCCTGCTCTGCAGCTCAAAGCGGCGATTTGATTAATTCTCTAATGGAGAAGTCTGTGCTCCTCCATTGTTCTTCATTTGCCCTCTTTATTCTATTTGACGGTTATTTCCTGTGAGAAGGGTTTTATTTTGGACAGCAATTACGGTGTTTGAATGGACAAAGACTGAAGGGCAAACAGTCAGTGCCCAGGTGACAGATAATCAATACTGCTGCAATAACCAAGTGCGAGTTAAACGTTTAGCTTCATAAACAAAAGTATTGATATTTTCCACAATGAACAATGTTCAGAAACAGGCATGATATGCCACATAAAAAGAAAATAAAACAAAAGGGTTGGTGCAAAAATGTGAGTTTAACCAGCCGTACAAAATAATGAAACCCTATGAAGATGATGGCTGAAGCTCATAGGAGTCAACATTCACAGTGAAATGTGTCCTGTACTGACAATGGCTAAAACACCACTCAGAGACCAAGAAGACATTCCTCCGAAAGCAAAATAAAAAAATCAGATTACTGTTTGCAAAGGCTCTCTGCGACAAAGACATATTTTTATAGACATTTCCTGGAGTCTATAGTAAAACTAAAATTGAACTGTTTGGACATAATTGAGAACACCACCAATCTGTGAAGTACGAGCGTGCCAGCATCATGGTCTGTGGGTGTTTTGCTGCAGGAGATGCTTGTACACCATATATTTAGATGGCATCATGAAAAAAGAACATTATGTGCAAACATTGAAACAACCTTTTAAGACCAGAAATCACCCAAAATATTAAACACGGGCCACCAATGGACAATAATGGCATACTAACAAATTAGGTACAAAATGGATTAAGGACAACAAAGTCAATGTTTTGGAGCAGCTATTACAAAGGCCTGACCCTCAATCCTAAAGACAATTTGTGTGTAGGGTCAAAAGGTGAGCATGAGTTAGATGAACTACAAACCTGACTCAGTTACAGCAGTTCTGTCCGGGGGAATGGGCCAAAATTTCAGCAAACTATTGTGGGAAGTTTGTAAAAGGAAAGCCAAAATGTCTGAATCATGTCATACAGTTTTAAATGGCATTTAAACAACAACAAAAAAACAGTTTGAAGAAAGATAAAACAAAGCTGCCGTGAAGAGATGGTGCTGATGTAGCAAAAGAACTTTAGAGAAGGTGATTAATTTCCTCACCCTGGATGATCAGCTCATTGCTGTGGTTAAGAACATGGATTTTTATCTGGGATCCATTATATTTTATTTTGGATTGGTAAATCTACACCAAATTAAACAGACTAACAGATAACTGGCCAACCTTTTCTCCTATTTAACCCAAAGTGTCTGGCTAAAGGTTGTAGGCATCTCATATAGCAGAACATGGGGAGCATACAGTTATGTAAACTGCACAGGAAACAACACGCCCAAATCTTTCTCCATGACATTGCAAGAAATATACAACAAAAGTTATCAAATCAAACATTTTTAGAAGACGTTGGTCTGTTCGCTACAGCATGCCATCAACCTAAGTATTGATGACTATTGCCATCAACATTACTATCAGCATGCCATGTAAGAGTGATAATTCCAATGAATATTTAATTCCAATTCAAAAGTCTTGCATGTAATAAAAAACTGATTAATCAGGTTTTGTCAGGTGAAAGTGCCCTTTTCTCCATACATAATTGATTTAGAGCCAGTTATTTGACAAAGCTGTAACAAAACACTTTACAGTTCAAATTTGAGTAGCAAAGATGTTACAACACTTTAGTCTGCAGTGCTGTGCACAAACACATTCAAATGAGTGAGTGAAATTGGGTTATCTAAAAACTTAGGACTAAACAAGACAGATTTATTACATCAGGAACTTGAAATGAGTGCTACTCATTGTGGCATCATTTAACAACCTTCTTTTAGGAGTGAACAGCAGCAGAAAACTCCACTTTAACAGACCTAACCTAAATCCTGCGGAAAAGAGTTGCCAGTATATTCCCTCAAAGATGAAATCTAAGCTAAGAGGGTAGCTGATAGTTGTAAAAAAACTGGCAGAGACCAAAATAGAAATGTTATGTGAACAACATGGTAGCTGACTAATGATGTCATCTACTGAAGTGAAAATTTATTATCATGAAAGAAAATGAGAACTCTAAATCAGCTAATTCATGGATATGATTATAGCTCAGAATTTGTTAGTAGTGAAAAACAAAGTTTTTAAAATTTAGATTCTATCCATAAGATATGAACTTACAACTGGTTCATGTAAAGAAAGAACTTGCCAAAGTGTTGCGTAATGGCAAACCAAAAAATTATGATTGCTTCTGTGGAAGGAGCTAGAGTGTTATAAGCTACATTACTGACACATATTGACAACTCCTAAAATTCTAAGCCCTATACATTATTATTGTGAATGGACTAAAATAATCAAAGATCAATAATTCATGTTAATAAGGGCTAATCATCTTAGTAATAAAAACTGTTTATATTTGTGTGCTTGATTCACTAGTTCTTTGTCACCCAGTATGACACCCCGGGAAAAGTCTTACGATAACTAAGACAGCTAACATGAATCTATAGATCGCTGTGTGTTAGGCCACCTAGACATGTGGTGTGCATTTTGTTTTGTCTCAAAGACTTGGTGCCCTGCATGTTTTAGATGTTCCTCTGCTCCAGCACATATAATTAAATGGCAGAATTACCTGTTTAGAATGTAGAAGGTAAGGCAAGGCAATTTTATTTATATAGCCCACTTTCAACAACAAGGTAATTCAAGGTGCTTAGAAGGAAATATTTTAAATATGCAGGACACCTGCCCTCGAGAATCAGAATCAGACACCAGTGACCTAGACAGTCTCAGATTTCTGGACCAGCCTGTATCTATGGCACTCCCATCCTCTTATGAATAGAAAGCATGGTTTACTAAACAGAAACTCCTTATTTTCTGTCCTGGGGTCTGTCTAATTCATTCAAGAAAGATGCGTGTTCAACAGCTTGCAACCAGCTGCACAGCAAGCCAAGTGGATGTAATTATTAGCTGCTGATGTTGCACAAAATATAATAAAAAGATAAGACACAAACCCTTAGGACCAAATTTTTTAACATATTACTTGTCGAAATAAATATTTTTTTTCCTTTCTAATAAAACAAGTGTGTACAGCTGCTTCTGGTTTACATTTATCTGACGATTTGCTGTAAGAGCCTCTTCTGTAACAGAAGACAAACCAAATACCCTCTGGGTCAACAAAACCAAGGGCTGGTTTTTCATCCCCCAGAGAAAAAAAATAAACATGGGTTGTTCTAGGTAACCATGGCAAATCCACTAAAGAATTTCAAACTGTTCTGAATTTATTTTCCATTAGGTCTGTGTTAAAATCAAACTGGCCAATTTCGCTTGGAAAAATATGTAAATATTTTCAGGGAAGCTGGTCATGTCTGAAATGAAATAACTTCCCTATTCACCTCTACCCTCAGACTGCATACATTTATACAGCACCGCCACCATCTGAAGACATTTTTTATGCTGGAAGCAGAGACATAAACTAACAGCATATCTTTAAACACAGTCCAAGATTTTTAGAACGATCAGCATGGGCACTTCTGCCAGACCAACTGAGAATTTGTTTATTTTTCCCATGCACACTTTAGGTTACAACATTTCGCCCCCATGTGAAAAGGGTAGTGTATGACTGGCTAAAGGAGACTCAATGGTAGCTAAACATAATTTACATCAGCACAAAAACAAAGAAACCCAGTAGAAAAGAGGTGCTAAGTAGTCTCAAGATTTTTCCCCAACAGAAATACCTCTCATGAGGTTTCAGGCAGCCTGCCAGCCAAATCTAATATGGATTTATATACAAAGAAAGTGCTCAGTTTAACATAATGAATATTTAATCATGCATGGACCCGGTAAAGCAATTTTGCTGAAATAATTGAAAGCAGACCATGACTCTAGGCTGGGGGAACAGCAACAGCTAAACTGTTGACCCAAAGGAACCCAAAAATCTCATGCTGGATTACTGCTGGCATACACTCTGATAAATGAGGTTAGGAATCTGGGCTGGAATCAGTGGGTGTCAAAGCTGGTGATTCTATCAGGGCATGCACACACACACACACCCACAGAGACAAAGCACATGCTCATGTTAGACAACTCTAACCTTCAACTGTATTTTGGCTATATTATCCTATAACTGTTTAAATAAGTGCTTCCTAGTGTCAAGCCTAAATCTGTGTAAAAATACAATAACTGTCAAGTAATGCATCACATTTAGTTAGTAGGTAGTGAGACTAGTGTGACACTTAGGAAAACAGAGAAAAAGGTTCATGTACACAAGATTTTAACAATTAAATCATTAATTTAACCAATTCTCCAGAAACGTACCTTTAAAACTAGAAAACAGAAAAAAAATTAATCTAGCGATACTGCATTACAATGATTTTTACAAGTAGCCGGTGCCATTCACCCTTTTTATTATTATAGCTCTGATTATACAGGGTAAAACGTTCCTAATGACATTGTGAAGCAGCAATTTACAGCAAAGTACAAGAAAAGCCGAACTTCTATAGGAGAAGATTGTTCCATGCCTTATTTATAGAAGGGAGAGGGAGGGAATAAGCGGATTTGAGGAAAAGTGTTCACTTATGCAAAATAAAACAGGTTATCTGGTCTATTTGGTGATTCCCCAGCACCCTTAATAAATCAGCTTAGGGTACAGCCTAACGGCTTCATTCAGCCTACAAATCTCTGCACTTCAATAACATGCACCAGCGAGCACAGATTAATTTAATAACTCCTTAATATTCTCCATGAAAAAGAACAGGAGACCAGCGACTCAAGAGCACATGGGGAGGGTGGCGAAGAGGTCTATCGGTGGAGTAGGATATTGCTGCAGCAACAGATTGAATATTACATAATGATGTCATTTATATTCTATTCGAAGTGTTAGCTCCCTAGACTGGGGAATCAAACAGATCCAGAGATTTGTCTGTGATAGAGAATAATGAGAAAAAATTTTTGTGGGTACAGTACTCATGAAAAAGGATAAAGGTGAGCAGATTGTGTTAAAGTGCAAAGACTGTCTGTAAAACATATATTAAAAAGTATGTTTCAGATAACCTGTATCAAACCTGTATAATGTGCAGTGGATCACAACCTGTATGGCTCTTAACACCTTTATATGAAGAAATACATTCTATTGTGACCCAGTGTTACATGTCAGCATAAGCCACACAGAGATTTCGTGATACTTTTTATGCCTTAAAAAGGACGAAACTGCACTTACACAAAAAAGACATTGGAGAAAGTAATAATAGCATTAGCTTGTCCAACTGAATTAAGCTTTCCTAATTAGCACATAAAATATATTTATTTTTGTTTCAGAATCCTATGTGCTTGAAAATAAATTTAATAATGCTTAAAGTTTAAATTTCTTTCTTCCAGTTTAAAAATCACAAAACAATAGTTTGATGTACATGTATTATTGCAAAAGACATCAGCTGCTGAAACGAATATATGCAGAGTATTTTTTGGATTTGGTTGACCCTCTTCCACAATATTTACACAAAATGTGACCATTAAACTAAGCAACAGGTACAACTCACCTACCCACACCAGAGTGATCTCTAAAGAGGAATAAACCAAAAGTGACAATAAAAAAACTTCCTAACAAATAAGTGCACAGTTCAGCTTTAAAACACATAAATGTCAAATTGATTTTCTAAAGGTTGGTAAAGGCTTCTTTGTATTTTCAACTCCTATAGCGACATTTTCTATCCCAGATAGTTAACCTTTTTTGCCAAACAACCCATTTTGCAAATGCCACTGATTTCCTCATCTGTTGGCAACATCTGTTCAGTATTACCACTTCGTCTTTACCTTTTCAAAATCACATCACTGTAACATGCTAAGATTAATATTTTAATGCTCAGCTTTAAGAGCTAAATAAAGGGCCAATAAAAGCAGCCTTGCACAACAATCAATGTCTATTTTCTTATTTCACATCAAAGACAATAGATATCCTGCCCTCAGCAAAACGAGAGAGTAAGACCAAACATCTACACTGGAAACTAGTACTATGAGCTCCAAACTGGTGCAAAGGGGCAGAGGTGAAGCTTGGGAAGGAGAAACGGAGCTCTCAGTCGGTCTAATAAGAAGGCTTCTTTTTGCATTTGGCAGTAGCCTGCAGCTAACGTCTCCCATCTGTTTCTTATTGAAGAAGGAGTCCAGTTGAGGAGGTAAGGGAGAATGTAAACAATCAGTGGAGTACAGTGACACCTTGTGGCAGAAGTTCATAAGTTTACACAAACGTCTGGTTCAAGTTGCGACATAGTGGATTTGGTAAATGGGGAGCTTCTTGTTCAAGTTTTGATCATTTGTATTTAAATTATTATAAAGATGTGGACCAGAATTGCTGAGATCCTAAAGCTCAATTTAAGCTTGCCTTTTGTGGTTTCAGGACCACTGTAATAGACATAACTGTTATAATTTTAGTTAAAACACTAGAAATATTATAAAATATAAGTGAATATTCTCTTAAACAGAAAAGCATTTTTTGTTTACGCATGTAAATTTACTTCTACTCTTCAACCAGCACATGTGAGATACAGTCAAATTGAAATGTATGAAAATGTTTCTTCCTTAAAGTTAAGTACTAGAAACACTAGAAAGGCCTAAACACAACCTCATACAGTGTGATAAAATAGTATAGTGATTGCCACCAAATGTAGTTTTTGTTTTACAAGAAACCAAATATGTCTGGTTGAATATTTCAGTTAACTGAGGAGAGAACAGTCTTTCCCTTGTCCTTTACTCATTCTCAAAAGAACATGGGAATTGGCTGACAGTGACTAAAGATTTGTTTGCATATCAAGTGACCGTCGTTTGTGCAGGTAGATTAAACACTAAGGTCAATGTTGAACCTGTAAAAGCACTTGACAAAGAATGGCATTAGAGTTGTTATTAATGTGTTTGTTTTAACTGGGTAGACACACTGTGTTTTGTGTGTGTATTAGAGGTGGTGTGAGAGGCTTTTAGCTAGATCAACAGGCAAAGTGGGTAAACAGGCTCACCAGTGGCCATCCCCTGTGGAGGATGTTATAGCTTTACCTAGCACACAGGCCCTGCCTTTAGCTTTCAAACTGTGAAAACAAGACATTGTGGGACTTTCACAGGCCTCATAAAGCCTTATCTTACAACTGTCCCCACCATGGTATACATTCTCAGGCCGAAATGGATTTATTGTAGTGATTACAGTAAGACCTTTGTCCACACAAATCGATTAGTCACTTTCTCAATGATTATTAATTGCAGATGGATGCCAGTAACTACTGCAACAAATCCAAACATTTGTCATAAAAAAATAATCTGTACTGATGGTTTAAAATTGAACAAGACATTTTAACAATGGAAGTTGATCACATCCAAGTTCAAACTAACACTAAACTGAGTTTAATGCCCCTTCTACCAAATCTGTAAAAGTCAGCTTTAAAAGACAAGATCATTTAGTCCTGTGAAGAAAAAAATATGATGCAACTGAATGATAGTTGCATTTAGAGATACGCCCACACTAAAATATAGCAGTCATTGCAGTAATGTGATAAAGCAGAAACTATTCGCCTAATGTGTTTTGTATTACCCTCTACACAAACGCGACTTCAACAAGGGCTGTCTGGAGCATTGGCCTGACGTTTAGATGGTCCAGAATAATATTATTTTGATAAATGAATGCAGTGAGAAAGCCTCAATTTGATCAATTGTCAAGTGGTGTGAGACACCACTCAGGAGAACAGCTGCAATTCATTAGCTGTAACTGTTAGTCATGATTGGTCTATTCTTGTTGGTCCATGTTTAACATTCATCCTGTGCCTGGGAGTGTATCAGTGATTTCTGTTATAATGGCAGACAAGAGGAAGCATGATATTAGAAAGAGAAAAAAGGAATATTACAGGAAGTTGACAGGATTGTTTTTAAACTATATTGTGGAGATGGAGACGAAACATCACACCGAGTCTGATATTTGGAGGGAGCGAGATCAAAAACAATTCACTTGCCATCTCATCAACTTCTTTCAGAACCTGAGGTTCTGCCTGAAGCCAGAGTCTGAAAAAACAGGCCACAGAGACAAGGAACTTCGGCTGCTGCAGCTATGCAGGACGTGGACCCATGCAGTAAGGATTCTGCTAACTGCATGCTTACTGGGATGAAAGATGGCCAAATAGCTGCTAAAACAAGGAGGCTCATTTTAAAGCATTGGAGCTAGTATAAGGAAATAACTCGTCTCAAGATTCAATTTCAAGCACTAGCTCATAAATAGTGAGCACAAGGCATGATTCACTTGCTTTTAAAGTTTAAAGTTGCCTGGCAGGGCTTTATGCTCTGCTGGACAACTACTGCTAGAAGTCCCTCGGAAGGGGTCAAAAACATAGGGAGAGCGCTCTTCTGTGGCCGCTGGTCCCAAATTGTGGCCGCCCTAATTAATTGTTTTAGTTTTTGATATGTTGTTATGCTTATACTATGGGTTCAACCTTGCTCATTTTAAAAACTGTGAAGCACTTTGGTCAACCCTGGTTGTGGAAACGTGCTATATAAATAAAGATCGATTGATTGATTGAAGTTGCCTGCTCAAATGTCAGCCCTGTTGGGGCATTATCTGGAGCTGAGTTTTTTTTCTCCCAAGTCCACCCATTGGTATTCAGACGGTTACCTCCTGCACCCATGGGATGTCTGATCCATATCATCTCCTCCACCACATTTAGGTTAGTTTAGTTTGTATGTCTAAATACTTCTAAGAAGTCAATATCCTAAATGCAGCAGACAACAGAGGTCCAAATGTTTCTCCAAAAAAGTATAAATAATGCACATAGTCTACTCATATCCATTGGTTTGATTAGAAATAGTTTATCAAACTTGTGAGTTTTTTTCCAATTAATTTAATCCCAAGAATAACATCACCGTATTCATATTCAGTCAACAAATCAAGGTTTAAATCTGTACAAAGAGATGTGACGTCAAAATATACAGTAAAAACAGATCCTAAACACAGCATCCATAACTACAGATGGTAATTTCTCCACAAATTACATCCCAATTCCAAGCATAAAGTAATTGGCTCTGCTATAAAACATATCTACCTGCTTACTGTAGAAAATAAAGTATTTGCACGGGAGCCCTGTGTCGGTGCCTCTGCTGCTGCTGTTGATGTAATGCTGCTGGGGCAGATGGCTCCTCTGATGGCGTTTCCTTGCATGGTTCATCTACACTTGGCCCAATGTCCTTTTTTACTGTTGCTTTTAACTGTGTGTGTGCATGGGAGTTGGATTGGGGGGAGGGGGGTATAACTGTGACCATGTTTTTAAATCTGCGGGGGAGGGATTGGAATGCAGTTTTATGTGGGGTCATTTTAATCCGTAAAGCACTTTGTGATTCAATTCTTTTATGAAAATCAAGGGCGTCAGTTTGTTTTTAAAACTGCTGGGGACAATTATTGATTATTCATATAGCCTATAATTACTCAGCTGTTGGGTATATAGGCTATATGCGCAATAATAAAACGTGTTCCCTTTACAACCCTTGCCTTTCTGTGCAGGGAAACTTTAACTAACAGTTCAGAGTCCTGCAATGGGGCAGCTACCCACGGGTGGAATATTACAAAGCAATAAAAGAGAAATAATTAATTCTAATATAATTTACACTACATCAGGGATCCCGTTATTTTCTTTTCAGTTTTTTTAAACTTTGAAAAAATCAGAAACATGTTTAATATTATTTAATTATTCATTTATTTTAGTTAATATTCAGCCCGAACAATCTGAACAAAGAATCTCCATGGTGCCATCACACATGGAGAAGATGAAAACATGTACTAAATATGAACATTTTACCTGCAGTCTCACAACTTTCTCATGGTCTATAGACATAAATTGCGCATCTGCTTGTGCGTAAGGGAAGCCGAATCCGCTCCGCGTCTGCATCAAGTGGTCAGTGGCTTAAATTTTAAACCTTCAAAATGAAGGACGGCCATTAGTTTGGGTCCAGGGGTGTTTCTGGTTATTGTACCGATAAATATAGGTTGTGTCATAATAAAATGACAGTAAAAGCTCATCACACAAACACTCTTCAGATGGTGTTCCTATTCCATTTTGTGAATGCACTCACTACCTGATGGAGTAGTGGAGATGTTGAGCCGTCCGTCAGAAAGTGAACTTTTGTGTGATGTCCTGCTTCATTTTCTCACTCCTCATTCATTTCCTGCCGCACCATAAGGAGCCCTGCTAACAACGGCCTTTACATTTTTCCATTACAGTATTCAAAAACCGTTCAAAGACGGAAAATAGCACAATCCCCAATTGACTGTAAATTATATTACAATGAATCATGTCCCTTTTAATTCTTTGAAACATTGTACAGCTGATATTTGATGCAGAGATTGCTGTGCAGAAACAAAATATTATCCACAGTCCCTGGCTTTTTCTGCACTTTCTGAATCACAAATTTAGTCGCAGAAAAATCGCTCTGGCAGCGCAGGATGCCTAAATAGCGGGAACATTCTGCTGCCACCACAAAGTTAGGGGAATATTCTGGCATGCTCTCTCCACAAACACAATATATCAACACCCTTCCCTTTGGGAGTCGTAAACAAACAAAAGTATTAAATTTATATTTTTTAACATGCAGTAAAGAAACTTCAGCCAGACCCATGAAATTTAATTGATGTATTTTCCCATCTTGAAACGGGTACCAGCGGCACCGCAGGACTCTGCCCTGAACATGTTTGCATACGGACTAGTCTTTTAAAACTTTGACATATCCACTGCAAAGAATGCTGTGCATCTGCATAAAGAAAGCATGACTGTATAAGAAAGTGAAATGGAGTAATTTAAATAATAGTCAGTTCAGATACTGATTATGTGGAAATTGTGCTGGGAGCACAAGTGGATGTTAGATCTCCGCTGGTAAGAATTTCCGCATCAGGTTTAGAAAAGTGGTGGGGACATGTCCCCAGCTAAAATAACGCCTATGATGAAAAGCACTTTATAAAGTTTAATTTGAATCAATATGACACACACCTTATTCATAATTTTAAGCTAAATGTACATCTATACAGATAAGTTATAAAGAAATTCACCCCCCTCAGAGTTGCCATGATGGTAAACTTGACCTATTAAAACTAAAATGTGTTTTTTGAACCGGGCTGTAAACATGTTTATTTCTGCTGTGAAGTTATTTTTAACTTGAGTCAATGGGAACGTGCTCCTTTCCAGGCCCAGCCCCTAGCCGATCGGGGGGGGACTGCAATTTTTCTCACTTCCAGGCAAGCATCACATTTGGCCGGTGGAGTTTGCCCCTTGGTGTAGGATTGGTCAGAATTGTAAGTTACCGGCTCCAGTTCATTTCACACATTCACCAATCCCTGATCCAACTTGAAGGATTTAAAAGGTTATGTCAGATTTCAAAGTAGAATCTCAACTCAAACTTGACCAAGTTTCTCTGTAATGTGATGCTCCAAACTGTTTATATATTGTCCTGGAGACTATGCATGTCTTTGTATTCAAGCAATATGTGACTATTTACAAACATCCCATTAAACACCTTCACAGGTTAATAGGATTTATTTATTGTGTAATTAATAGTTTTTCAAATGATGGCCTGCTTTTGGACAAAAAAGGTACAACTTTCTCGAAATTGGTTACAAAAGAGTAGCGGGAAAATATCCCAAAAACTTTCACTGTGGGAAAAAATCTCATACTGGAATATTTAATTCAATTCAATTCAGTTTATTTATATAGCACCAATTCACAACAGATGTCATCTCAAGGCACTTAACAAGAAGTCATTTCAATACATTTATACAAACATTCCAATCAGTTAAAAAGTTTCCTATTTAAGGAATCCCAGCAGATTGCGTCAGTCATTGCAGTGAGGTTGGGCAGACCTTCCAACCACAGCAATCCTTCAGCAATCCCTCATACTGAGCACGCATGTAGCGACGGTGGAGGAAAAACTCCCCTTTTACAGGAAGAAACCTCCAACAGAACCAGGCTCAGTAGGAGCGGCCATCTGCCACGACCGTCTGGGGGTTTGAGAAGACAGAGCAGAGACACAGATGGAACAGAAGATCTGATATAAGAGAACTTTCTATGTTACAGAAAGTAAAAAGTTGATAACAGGACACAGTGGATGTTCAGCTACTGGGAGCATCATCCCAGTCGATGCTCCCCGTCCAACAGGGCATTGCAGCCAAGCAGGATACCAGACCAGGTATATCTTCTATGGAGAGAATAACACAGAGAACACAAAGTTAATAGTCGAAATAGCAGAATGTACTGTAATACAACTGGAGAGTAGTAGGAGAAAAGGAAGTAGCAGAGTGAAGAAAATTGCTAAGTCTGTCCTCCAGCAGTCTAAACCTATAGCAGCATAACTACAGAGATAGCTCAGGATGACCTAAGCCACTCTATAAGTTTTAACCAAAAGGAAAGTTTTAAGCCTGGCCTTAAAAGTAAACAGTGTGTCTGCCTCACGGACTAAAGCTGGGAGCTGGTTCCACAGGAGAGGAGCCTGATAACTAAAAGATCTGCCTCCCATTCTACTTTTAGAAATCCTAGGAACTACAAGTAAACCTACCAGCCTTGAGGTAACAAATGCATGGACTAGTTTCTCAGCATCACTCCTGGACAGGATGTTTCTAATTTTAGCAATATTCCGGAGGTGAAAGAAAGAAATCCTAGAAACCTGTTTAATATGGGATTTAAATGTCAAGTCTTGGTCAAAAATAACACAGAGGTTCTTTACGTTATTACTGGGGGCCAATTTAATGCCATCCAGATGAAGTGATTGACTAATCAGTTTCTGTTTAAGAACTTCGGGTCCAAAGACAGCAACTTCTGTTTTGTCAGAATTTAAAAGCAAAAAGTTTAGGGTCATCCATGTTTTTATGTCTTCCAGACATGCCTGTAATCTACCTAACTGACTGGGTTCATCAGGATTTATGGATAAATATAGTTGTGTATCATCGGCATAGCTGTGGAAATTTATCCCATGCTGTCTAATGATTCTACCAATTGGGAGCATATATATGGTGAAAAGAATTGGTCCAAGCACAGAACCCTGTGGAACTCCACAAGTAACCCTTGAGAGTAAAGAAGATTTATCATTTAGATGAACAAACTGGAATCTATCAGACAAATATTTTTTAAACCAGCCTAGTGCTGTTCCTTTGATCCCTGCAACATGTTCAAGCCTTTCTAAGAGAATATTTTGATCGACTGTGTCAAAAGCAGCACTGAGATCTAACAAAACCAGTACAGACACAAGTCCATTATCTGAGGCCATGAGAATATCATTAGTAACATTCACCAGTGCTGTTTCAGTGCTATGATGAGCTCTAAAACCTGACTGAAACTCTTCAAACAGCTCGTTACTGTTTAGATGCTCACAGACTTGATTAGCAACAATTTTCTCAAGGACTTTGGATAAGAAAGGAAGGTTAGATATAGGTCTGTAATTCACTAAGTCATCTTGATCAAGGGAAGGTTTCTTGAGTAAAGGTTTAATTACAGCTATTTTAAATTCTTGTGGTACGTATCCGTTTATTAAGGATAGATTCATCATATCCAAAATGGAACCAGGAACCAAATGGAACACTTCCTTAAATAATTTGGTTGGAATTGGGTCCAACATACAAGTTGAAGGTTTAGATGAGGCTTATATTTTTGATAATTCCGAAAGCTCGACTGAATCAAAACAGCCTAAGCACAACTGAGGTTCTACAGTTCTTACCGATGCTGCGTCATTTACTGAGGAAGAAGTAATCATGTTTGGGAGGATGACAATGATTTTATTTTTAATAGAATTAATTTTATTTATGAAGAATCACATAAAATTATCACTGCTAAGAGCTGGGGGAATAGTTTGCTCAACAGAGCTATGACTCTGTGTAAGTTTGGCAACTGTACTAAAAAGAACCCTAGGATTGTTTTTATTTGCTTCTATTAATGATGAAGAATATGCTGTTCTAGCTTTTCGAAGGGTCTTTTTATACAGCAGTAGACTGTTATTCCAGGTTCAATAGGAATCCTCTAGGCGTGTAGAGTGCCATTTTCTCTCCAACTTCCTAGTATTCTGCTTTAAAGTATGCAACTCTGCGTTAAACCAAGGAGTCAGCCTCCTATGGTTAGCCACTTTCTTTTTTAAGGGGGCTACACTATCTAATGCCAAACGCAATGAGGACGTAACGCTGTGAACCAGACCATCAATTTCTGAAGGGTTAGAGATAGAATTGCTGCCATCCACTGTGTTACTCTGAGACACTGAGGAAAGTAAGAATGGAACAGATTCTTTAAAAATTGTTACAGCATTGTCTGATAAAGTTCTACTATAATGAAATTTTCTTTCAGATTTAAGATGGTCAGTTAAAGTAAATTCAAACGTTATCAAGAAGTGGTCAGACAGGAAGGGGTTATGTGGGTGGACTGTTATTTCCTCACACTCAATACCGTATGTCAGTACAAGGTCCAAAGTGTGTTTACCCGAGTGGGTTGATCCCTGTACTTTTTGAGTAAAGCCAATTGAGTCTAAAATAGCACTAAAGGATGCATTTAGGCTATCACTTTCAGCATCCACATGAATATTGAAGTCCCCCACTATAATGACCCTGTCAGTATTTAATACTAAATCAGATAAAAAATGTGAGATCTGATCCAAGAATTGAGAGTAAGGGCCTGGTGGACGACACAAAACCACAAACAAAAATGGTCTTAATGTTTTGCAACTTGGATGAGGAAAATTAAGGGTTAGATGTTCAAAAGAACTATAACTAAATCAGAACGAAAAATGGTTGCAACTCCTCCTCCTCGCCCAGTACTTCTAGGAATGTGAACATTTAAATAACTGGAAGGAGTTGACTCATTTATACTGACATTATCCTCCTGTTCAGTCAAAGTCGTATTTATCTTTATGAGATTTCCATAAATTGCTTTTTGTTGGCTTAACTTTTAATCCATTTAATTTTGGCCGTGGGCAAGACACTGTTTCTATAGGGTAATGGGTGGGTAACAGTACAGAAGCAGCAGAGAGGATGGTTAAACTACAACTCTGATTCATGTTACTTTCTTAGTGAGAGGCAGGTATTACTGTCAACAAGTGGTGGTCAAAAGAATCATTTTAAAGGTGATCAAAAACTTAGAACGCCAGTCAATTTTACTGTTGCCCCACATTGCTCAAGTCTTTGTTCTTGTTGATTTTTGAAGAACTGAATCAACATAGATAAACAATTTGTGTCCCATAAATGTATTTATACTTTAAGAGTGCACTGGTGAAAGTGAATAGAGATCGAGTTAATAAAATGGATAAAAAACAGCTGTTCATTTGTTTTACTAAAATGTTTTAGTTTTAGACAAGATAATGCTTTGCGTTTAGCTTCTGTATTTCACATCTATAATAGTCTATATTTTTTTTGCCAACACTTTGTAAAATAAGGCAAATCTAAATATTCAGAATGACTAAATGAGTTAAATTGTACATGTTTTTAAACTTGTTACTTGAAACGTATATAGTCATAGTATTGAGACATTATATAGAACAAAAAGGGTCAATTTAGGACGTAACCACACAGTGGTTCTTCATGTTAAATGACTAAATATTAGGAATAAATATCAAAGAAAATCAATGTGTGAATAACCAGATGCACCTGTAACATATCTCTGCTGGAAGTGAGGCTTCTCTCATCATTGATCAAGAGTAATGACAGAATAAAACGAGCCTGATAACAGAGCTTCATCTTAAAATCCCCTCCCTGCAAAGGTGAGTTTCAGCTTCAGCTCAAGTGTCCCTTCACTATTGAAAAGGTATTTTTCAAACCTTTCCAATGATACCAGTTATACCATTATATTGGAGGATAACTTCCTTATTACATAGCTGAGATATTACACTATATAACACCACATGTCCATGAATCCTAAAACTATTTGCATAACTAATGCCAATTTGTTAAAATAATTTTAAGTCTTTTGTTGTAAAAATTCTCTAGCATCATTTAACGTGGTACAAATACATGAGATATAAAAATGGAGAACAAAAGATGGACTGTGAAATTTGGCTTTTGCATTACCTCTTAGCATGTCTTTATGATGATGGAATGGTCAATCCGTTGTCATTTGTGGCACCGTGTTTTGACCCATTATTCACATACCCTGCAATTACATATATCCATGTAAAGTGAACAATGCAGATGAAAGGTTAAAAGATGTCAAATCCATCTCTGTCAACTCTAAGTCTTGTTGATGGAGATTAAAGCTGTTCTCAACAGGGACAAGATCTGTAAATTAACCGGTGGTTAAACACTTTATGTACAGGAGAAAAGCTATTTTGTAACAGCATGTGTGTGATGTCCCCAATGAATCACTTTAGATGAGCAAAATGCTTCCACGCACAGCAAAATACTTAAACACTTGTGTTTTAGCCATTAGTCATTGTACCGTTTCTTTAACTAGCAGCTAGGAGTGTAGCACTTTTAAAGCACATCTTATGCATTCACACAACTGCAAACATTGAAGATTATATGTGTGTCAGTGTGCTACGGCACTTGTTGTTGACCAGGGGTTCCCAAATCCAGTCCTTGAGAGCTACTATCCTGCAACATTTAGATGTCTCCCTTCTCCAACACACCTGAATCAACTGAATGGCTCTTTACCGGGTCTCTAAAGAGCTGAATTACATGCTGATGAGGGAATTCAGCCACTTGATTCAGGTGTGTTGGGGCAGGTAGCCATCGATAAGATACAGGATGGTAGCTCTGCAAGACTGGAGTTGGGCATCCCTGTTTTAGATTGATCAGATCTTAATCTCCAGAATTATCCAATCCAACCTAATTCACCTAAAAACAAGATTCCTAAAGGTTTAGGCATTAAACAGGAAATCATATTTATCACACAGGCTACACATCAGAGCTAAAACAGATTTCACACAGAGAATTTAAAAAGTAATTTGTTTTGGAGCTCCAACATCAGAGTACTTTTGAGCAGGTCTGGCTGCTCATAAATACGGTTTCATTTTATGAGCAGCGTTTTCAGCTGTGCATATGTTGATTTTATTTAATACTTCAACTTTAAGTGACAAATATGGGGCAGGTTATGTTGTTGGCTCCACCCACTCAAGGCCCCACTTAAAGTTAAAAAACTCTTCCTTTCACCTGGCAGGAATAAAGCCTAGGACATATTTCTTTCTAAAACTGCGACAAAAAAAAGAACAAACTTATATTAGTCCTACATGCAATCAATATTTGTTCGTTATAACGAAATATTTAGTTTAGTTGAACTCGGCAACAAACACTCATGCAGGTATTAATCTTTGACTTTTATTCGAACAGATAATAAACCTAACCTTGCTTTCTCTGCTAAAGTTTTCTATGGTACTTACCATAAAAACACGTCCGAAGTAACTTTAAATTTAAGGGAAAGGAAAGAAGAAGAAGAAAAAAGCTCAGTGTTTGCCAGTCATTGACGCAGGTAAGGACGGAATGTTAATTAGTGCAGAGAACCCTGGAGTATGGCAAGAGGATTTGATATTTAAAGAACTAGCGCACATACATTTTATATAAATAGTAACGACAATTCCTCCTCGTTATACTACATTCTTATTAATAAAGTATAATTAAATGTATTAGTAGTAGCAGCAGTAAATCTTATTGTAAGGTAAGCATGGCTGGCTTGGCACAGTATGGCAAGGGATTTTACTGTTTAATCAACAAACATTCTAATTCATTTTTTAGATAAATATTCTAAATAATTCTAAAATAAATTAATCAGAAATTTTAAGTTTAATATTTTAAAATGTATTGTAAGGGATCCATCCATGACCTGAGAATCAAGTGTTCTTCAGTTCCATGTCCTGGGATTCTAATGTTTTCTTGGCTTTATAGAAAGCATCTTGTGTGCTTTGCTGAACTACTACATAGTCAAACAGGGCCAAACATCTAATCTTCAGGTTTATTTTACTTTCATATTTACATCCGGTCTGTGTAATCCATAAATCCAATGGTTGATAACTTCCAAAATATGAAAACAGAAAATCTGACTAAATTAAAAAGATGTTTGCCACAGATATGAATAACTGTATGGTCACAATCCTGCTCCAATAACTGATAACCTGAATGCTCAAACAAATTCCATTATGTATACCTAACATACAATCCACTCAGCTATTATAAAGCTATTTCCAGGTGAACCTGGGTTAAAAGTGGATTGGCTAGCAATAAATAAATAAAAACCGTGAAAAAAAAAGATTGGAAACGAAAGATGCTTCTGAAAAATGTCACGAGAGAAACCCAAATCACTGAAACCCCAGTAAGTCAATCCAAAAATTTGTTCACATGTGCATGTGATGCATCACGTTTAATTTAAAATGAGTCTTTTAGGAAAGCTACAGTATTCTGCCATTGTATCCTGCTTATCGTTCACCTGTAATGGAAAGTAAACCTTTTCATGTAGATGGTTACCAGCTAGAACCCAGCAGCTATCAGATTGTACATTTTCACCAAAAGAACTTCAGTCTGTGTTCACTCGCTACCACAGTGAATGTGGAAACACATTCCAGAGACAATTCAGGGTGGCAGCGTGTCAGAAGCATGAGAACAACACTGCACTGATTCAGGGAAATATGCTGCAAAATCAGAATAAAATTCAACTCAATGTGATGAGTTTTTGTCCATTTTATGAATAAATAAGGAGCATCATCTTTTGGATAAATATACTAATTGCATCAAGTCATATACAGGTTTGTTTTTAACAAAGCAAAAGTAACACTGACTTGGAATTCTGATCACGTATGTAAAATTTTCTGAGGAACTGTGGAAAGTAAACCCAATTATCCTGGGGTGGAATACCTTCTCACAGGTGAATCAAGTTGGTCAACTTCATGCGACATCGACGCGAAGCTGTTCTCAAGTTATAGTAGTAAATATTAGTTCAGTGATTCCCATGAAAGCTAAGTAAATGTTTGACTTTAAAGTTTGGATTTGGAATATAATGGGCAACCTTCCCAATATGTTGGTGAGGATGGGAACAAAAGCTAATGTAACAATGTTTAGCTTTACTTACTTTTTTAAAAAACACAATAGCACATAGATTGTGAACGCAAAAAACACCTAGACTTTTTCTTAAGTGGTGCTAAAGGTACTAGAATGGGTTTTAACTTGACATACTTCCTCATTCGTAGCAAGTTTAAGCTGCAAATTCCAGGATCATCATGTTAAAAAGCTACATGAAGTAGAAGTTATTTGGAAAAGTCGCCACTTACCAGGGTCTGGGAGAAGAAGACCCAAACTGCCCCTTTCCTCATAGGAGGAAATACACATTTAATTCAAACTCGTGTATCTAGTTCTTTTTTTTTATTTTTATTTTTTACAATCAATCCTTCCTGAAAAAGGAAGAGTTCAAATAAATCATTAAAAGTAATGAAAGCCAGAAGCACACACAAAACATATGATACATGAAAACGTTACTCAAAGGCAGCTCTAAACAGATGAGTTTTTAGTTGTGATTTAAAAGAACTCGGTGTTCCGCCAGCTTTGCTGTTGTCTGGAAGTTTGTTCCAGATTAGAGGAGCATAGAAACTGAAAGCTGCTTCTCCATGTTTGGTTCTGATTCTAGGGATGTTGACTAGACTGGAATTAGAGGACCTGAGTGGTCTGGGGGGGTTGGTATAGTAACAGCAGATCTTCAACATACTTTGGTGCTAAGCCTTTCAATGATTTATAAACTAGTGAAAGTATTTTGAAGTCAATTCTCTGAGCTACAGGGAGCCAGTGTAAGGACTTTAGAACTGGGGTGACGTGCTCTACTTTCCTGGTTCTAGTGAGGAACACGGGCATGTAAACTTCTGACCAGAAATGTGTCACATGTGGAAATAAAATTACCCCAGCTGCAAACATGAAATCCAGTTGCTTTCCTCTCACAGCTGTGCACCAGATAGGCGACCATTGTATTATAACCTACCAAAGCAAATACAATGAGTCCACCATGTGTAAGAGGTGCGGTGTTTACAAAGCCATTAGCAAGCGTTTGAGTCAGAGAAGCCATTTTAGTGTTGCGTGCTGTCATGAAGTATTTACCCTGACAATGCTTAAAGACCAACTGGTTACACAGACGGGGGAGGAAGCGTCAATATTTTGAGAAGGGCTGAGGGTGGCTGATAGCCGTTTGCCCACATTCAGACCACTTCCGACTGATCCTCAAACTGGACGGGCCACAACTTAGAAACTATACCACCCCTGTGGCAAGTCAGGGAAAAAGTATTTTGGAAAACAGTGATTAGTTTCCATGCTTTCATTGTTTCAGGTTTCAAATTTTGCACACCGATGAATTCCACAATGTCCTATGAGAGTAATGGCAAAATTAATTGGCAGTGCAATGGATGAATTAAAAGAAGGCAATCAACTACCCGCAAAAACCTTGCAAAATAAAGTTATAGTGAGCTGAAAATGCATCAGTTTATATTTGGTGGTTGCAAAATTAAAATTATTTTCAAAAAACCATGATAAATCCTAGTGATGACAGTGCCTTCCACTGTCAATTCGCCAAGTGTCCATCACACATTAAAGCACATACTTTTCAGCTTAATTTGCTGTGAAGGGAAAAGGTTGTGATTTCAGACTTTGGGAGACATAAATGACAACTCATGTTTCAGGCAGAAATGTAGCACATCAACTCAGTGAACTCATTAACCAGGTTGTCCTGGCAGTCAATGAAATATCAGACAGCAGGAAAAAAAACCCGAGTCTATTTTAGTAAACAGGATTAAAACCCTGTAAAGAGGAACTATTGCCTCATCTCAGACCTATAGCGTAAACGGAGGCTAAATGTTCCACAGGTTATACGATTTACAGCGAAGATCAAATCGGAAGCAGCTGTTTGTAAGACGTGTTGCGGGGTTTTTTTATTTATTTTTTTGCAGTAATGTAGCACCACCTGCTGCTCAGAGGTTTACTGACAACTAAGTCCATCAGTTTCTGCAACCTGACAAAACACAAGCAGAGCAAGTACACATTCTAAGCAGCAATGAGGGAAGGTTTACACCTCCACCCCATCATGTAGTTCCATTTGACCTTTCTTCCCTGCTGACAGATGAAAACATGCATAAACAGGTGTGCCCTTGTCAGGAAAGCAAATTGGGCACTGAACCTGAAAGGGGCCCTCAAACTCAGGCTAAAAACATAGGAGGAAATGAAATAAGACTTCTGTTTTGGGTTGTTTTCAGCCAGTGAATAAACTAGCCCATCACTTCCAGAATAATGATGTGAAAACGTCACTTTAAATAAATATATATTTTACCCAGGATTTGTTTTACCAGTATATATTTAGCAAAAGAAACATTGGAAAACCCTCTACAGGTTTTGCCCCTTCCCTGGTAAAGGTGCAAAAAAAGGTTTGCTGTAGAATTAACATTTTGGCCATATATTTTATATCATGAATCAGCTTAACATCAAAAAGAAGTCATGTTGCCTTGTGCTAAAAATCAGCAAGATTAATGTCAAGCAGCGGCCAGTTAAATCAGTTAACCTTAACAAAACCTGCTATTTCTGAGGCAAAGTCAAAAAATGCTGAACTGTGGAATGTCAAATCAACTTGCATTGGAATATCTGTTCACTTGAGCCAAAAATTGGTCAACTCCATCCAAAACAGATGTGCGCATAGAAAACTAAATGTTAACGCCGTTAACTGAGCTAAATGATAGCTTGATGACATTTAGCAAAGCTATAATGAATATTACGTTTTTACCAACAAAATGCACTTTTTTGAAAAACCAAAAATAATCTTTCATAATAGATTTGAAAACCTTTTTTCTCAAATTTTGCTTTGGAATAGATTTTGCAGTGTTTCCTATACATTTGCAGGTAGAGCTTTACTTCACAGCCTCTAAAAAGACATCACCAAACCAAGGTTGCAACTGTTTCAGGCTGAAAAAAAACAAAAAACTAAACTAAACTGTTTGTGAACAAAGGAGGAAATCACAACATGGTGTCTAAATAAATTTATTGCCACCAAAAATCCTTGTGTGCTACACTTATGTAGTTAAAGTAAAAAGCTTATTTACAGGGGGTCAGCACCACGGTGTCACAGCATTTACATTTGCAGGTCTACTTACTGTAAATCCTAAAAATATTTTTTGCGATCAGATGTATAACTAACAATGTGACATTTAATACAAGGCAAAGGTGGGGAAAAACAAGCAAAAGACAAAAAAATAAAATAAAAATAGTTCCACAACACACATACTTTGGGTTGCAGCATAAAGCAGACAAAAGATACAAGGAACTACATTTATCAGAGTGGACACACGTGACGTGATCATTTATCACCTCTCAGTCTTCAAGCAGAAAGGATTCCAGCATTCAAAAAGAAAAAAAAAAACACTTATATGTTGGAAAACTCCTACAAATAACTAACACATGTTATATATCAATAAGCAATGATTAAATTATAATTGCACCATAGTAATGTGTGATATGATCAGGTATACTAGAGAAGTTCTCCAGCTGTTAGATGCATAGTTCCCTCTTTACTGACTTGACAGGCAACAGTTTGAGTTTTTTTAGGCAAGAAAAAAAAATCTTCTTTGCAGCACCTTACGGTCTTCTACGTCTGGGAGAAAATTAATAACATTAAGAAGACAGATTTTAACCTGAAATGAGAAACAGTGTATACAATCTGCGGGTGCTTTTGCTTACTTCTGATATCCATGGCTTGAACTTGTGTTTGCCACTGGAGCCTTGAGGAAGAAAATGTGATTCAAAATGATCTTAGAACAATATATACATTACAGTATTATACAGTAAACATTTATGTAACAAAAGAGCGTTAAAAAAGAAAAAAAGATCTTATTTCATGATGCATGTTTTTATTTGAGCGTACCCTGTTTTCAATGTCGTCTGTTTGAGCTGGTCCGTCTGCAGAGCTGGACCGCCTTTTGCGACTAAAAGCCCCAAAAAACAAAGTGTTTCTATTAACATGCAGATCAAAGCAAAACTCAGCAGTTTTCAAATGCTTTCTTCAAAACACTAGAATAATTAGATGGATGTTGAACTAGTTTTCATCTACCACATTAACAGGTTAGGAATTTGATGAACATGAGTGATTAAAATACAGACGTGTTGTGTGTGTGTGTGTATATATATATATATATATATATATATATATATATATATATATATACATATACACACATATAATATAATATAATAATAATAATAAATAAGTCCCTTGATTTTCTTTTTGTACATTTATGCAGCAACTTGTTTTAAAAACACTGCAAACAGTTTTTAAATAAAAAAGGTAAATTTGCAATATTTCTGCTTTTAGAACAAATAGCTTTATAAGACGAAATCCACAGCTACATACTGTTCTATTAAAGGCTTTTAATACAAGTTTTTAGAAACCAAAGTGGAACATTTAATGAATTCATTATGCAAGTCTGAAAATAAATAAATTCACACTACTGTAATGAAATTGTTTTATATAAAATAATACCAAAATAACCTAGCATACATAGCAAATCCAAACTGTGGAATTTGGTTAAAGACTTCACCTAGGCGCTGTTGGGCACTCTTGCTTTAGAGTTTCAATATCAGTGAACTGCACAGCTTGTCCTCCACCTCTGGTCTTAAAAACATTGCCCTGTTGAAGTTACAAAAAAATGGAATCAATATGAAATACTAACCCGTAGTAAAATAGGCAGGACAGCCAGATTATTATTCAATTTAAGACCCCAATAAAAGGTTTCAACAGATGTGAATAAGTTAAATCGTCAAATCCATGCACAAAAATGTCAAGTTAAGCAATCAAGTAGTTTACCTTTATCAATTTGGTCTCGATCTCCCCGTCAGAGGCAAGCTCTTGGTGTCTAAGCACGTATTTGTGGCATTTAGACAGAGCTTTCTCGTTCGGGGTCGACACCTTGATCGCATTGGGTATGATTGGCTGCATTACAGTGTCTAGATCCAAATTAGAGGCTGGTTTGTGGTCTACCCATTTCTCCCCACCCGCAGAGTGTGAGCGCCTGTGCATTGGACGAACCGGAGGTACCGTCTGGTGATCCCAAAGTGAGAAAAAAAATTTCAGGAAGTTATTTACAGGTGGTCCATTTGAAATAGTGTAATGTTAGTGGGGAAGTTTGATCATTAAAGGGGTTTAGCTTCTTGTGAAAAGAAATGTATTGCTGGAAGTAGAATAAAGCTTCAATAAACGGAGTTTGTTCAGAAATGTATTTTATGTTTGTGTGAAAACCATTCCAATGTCAACTTCAATTCTATCCCCAGCGAGCACGTCAGCAATACATTCCTCTATTCACAGGAAATTACCAAACAGTGTGAGATTCAGCATGCAAAAGTTTGGCAAAATGTAGCACAGAAACAGGTTGGAGATCACTAAACTACAAGATAATTAGCATGTAGAGGAACAAGCAAAAAGTTATTTCAATAACAAATGACGGTTATCATTTGGTATGATTTACAATAAAATTCATGATGGCATGGACAAACAGTACAAACCTTAAGATTCAATGTTATACATGCATGTTTGGATTTGAACAGATGAGAAACGGCTCCGTCTGTTCTGGATGTTAGAAACTACTTGGGTGTGATAGGAACAGTGTTTAACTTTTAGGCGTTTTGATTCAATTAAATACAGAAAAAAACGATGCTCCAGTATATAACCACCCAGTGCTGTGAGAAAGGGTTTGCTCCCTTACAGATTTCTTCTGTTTTTGTCACACTTGATCTAAAGAAATGCAAAGTCATTAACATCCATCAGTCTAGAAAGGATTACAAACCTATTTCTAACCAATATGAGTCTAAGAGCATATCGACTCATTAAGGAGTTCACAAAAGAACAAGATCTAAACCACTGCAGACCTCACTCGTCTCAGTCAGTTTATGATTCAACAAGAACAAAAATGTCCCCCAAGGCCGATTTCACCAGAAGAAAACCACTGTTCTTTTGCTGGGCAATAAAATGACGCAGGCCCTTCTCACATTTGCCAACAAAGGTAAAACAAATAAAATACATTGATGATCCTGAAGCTTGTTGGGAAAACATTCTTTGGACTGAAGAGACAACAGTGGAACTTTATGAAAAATGTGTCAGATTACAACTGGTGTACTACTAACAGCGTTTCAGAACACCATCATCCACCCCTGAAAGGCTCAAAAAGAATAAACAAAACAAGTAAGGCTTGGAGCGGTCTCGTCAAAGACTAGACTTAAATCAAATTGAGATGCTCTGGCATCAAGTGTGTATTATGTATAGTAAGGCTGAATTGAAACCACTCCACAAAGACTCATTGCCAGCTATTGCAAATGCTTGTTGGCAGTCGTTTCTGTCAAGACTGCCAACAAGCACCTACTGTGTTTAGGAGGCCATTACTACAATCATTAGGGGGACATGTTGGTCTGGGCAGCTTTTTCCTCCTTATCAAGTGAAATCCTAATTTTAAAACTGTATTTTGTATTTACCCAAGTTATCTTTCACAAACATTTCAGTGTGACAAAAAAGAAAGTACAGAAGAATTCTACAGCATAAGTGGGCACTTTCACATCACTGTAATGGTTACTTTATATTATATGCATGCAGTGTGACACTTAAAATAGCCAAAAATGTCCCTTGCTATTCCAATAATGCAGGATATTTTGTTTGCTTCCAATCAAAGTCTTCACTTCCCAAACTACCTAAAAGAATATACACTGAAGCTCCAGAGTTGATTATTTACACTCTCTTTGGCTAACCTATTTTACAAATATGAGGATGATAATATTATGCACTGCGATCACAAAAAGGAGCACTAGCGATGACGCTATTACTACTCACCAGACAGTTATTTTATTTTAAAGGTGGTACAAATAAAGCGTGCAAAAACATTAAAGAGGAAACTAATCTAGAATGCAGCAAGCATGAAGGGCAAGGAAGCAGTCTTAAAGATGAAACAAAGGACAGATTTAAAGATCTATTTCTCTAAGAGCAGAAAGCACAACTTCTAGACTACACCAATATTTCTACTCAACAAGCACACTCCAAGGTTGCTGCTCTAAACCAACGTAATGTTAACACCACAGGTTTAAAGCAAAGAGTTGAACATTTTCTTTAGGACATCTACCATCACACTAACCCTTGTGCCTGCCTCTTTGTTTAGCTCATAGACAGAAGTCGTAGCAGGAGCCTCAGTCTCTGGGGCCCAGCGCTGGCCTCTCCTGCGACCCACGCTGTTGGCGCTGTGGCATGAGGCGGGAGTCCTGCCGGCAAACTGGGGCGTTCCTGGTTGTCTAGACTGGCTGCCTGAGTCTATCGGTAACCTCTGCTCCCAATCTGAGATGCAGGAGGCTACTGAGGGAAAGGATGAGGAGGAAGAGGAGGAGGAGGGAGTGGAGGTGGGGAGAGGGTCCTGAAATGCCCTAATACTGGCTCGGTTTTGGTTGAGAGGTGTTTGGCCTAAATCCTGTAAAGTTGGGGAATGAGGCAAGGTGTGATGAATGGCATGAAATGAAGGAAAGCAGAAATACACAAAAAGGGCAACGTACAACAGAAACAGGTGGTGTGAACAGCAGATTATCCCAATTAACTGGATCGCAATAATTATTAGTGGCATGCAAAATTTCCACATTGTGTCACGTTAATAGAGATTAATGAAGTCACAGTGGTGGAACAGGCTGCAGCATAAAATAAATAACTTACAGAGAGAGGCGATGGAGAAGCCGACCGCTTCTGAGCACCGTTTCGATCTCTCTCTCTGGAGGGTCTCTCTGGTTTCCGTGGCTGCTCTGTGGGACCGCCGTTGTCTGTCACTATGGCTTTTAGCTGCTTCAGCTTCTCGTCCTTCACCCACAACTTGTTCTGCAGCTCCAGCTGCTTGGCATTCACTCGCCTCTCCTAAAGAGAAAAATACAATCAGGAAATCTTTGGAGCATTTTCAAAACACATTTCAAACCTATTTAAATTCATGTTGAATCTTAGATTAGCCAGAAGTCAGCGTGAGTGGATAACTGCGTACCTCATGTTTGTTGATTGAACACTGATGGGGAAATTATACCCAAACTTTTCAACATCTTAACTAGAGATTAGTGGTTGGCAATGTAAAAGGTATAAGGTAGAAATTATATAAATTAAGCCAAAGGTAGAGATTTTGTCTATACCAGCCTTCCGCAGTTTGCCGTTTTCCATTTAACGGAAAAGAAACCCGTTGAATTTAGTGTTTTTAATTAGGGGTGCACCGATCCGATATTAGGTTCAGATATCGGCCGCGATACTGACAAAATAGCTGGATCGAGGATCGGAAAAATGAACAGATCCACTGGCCAATCCAGGATTTTTTTGTTTTGTTTGTCGCAGCAGAAGGTATTTCATGCGTCAGCTTTATGTTTGTCGCATGCTAGAAGCAACATGGAGCGAGCCAGAGGGTCGGCTGTCTGGAGATATTTCACGCTTGCCACTCCAACTAGTTTGTCGGCTGTTTGCAATGTCTGCAAAGAAATGTTTAGAGGGGAGGTGGTATTACTGCAAAGTACAATACTACCACTTTAATCAAGCACATCCAGAAACACTATGCTAAGGAGCACGCTGAATTCCTGCACCTAGGCAAAACAAAAGGAGCGGGTCAAAAAGGAAAAAAGAAGTCTAAGTAATGTTTAGTTAGTAAAGTCTAGTACCTTTAGTTTCTTCAAGTAAGGTATAAGGTGGAGGGTATACAGTTTATTATTAATTCAACAATAGTATCGGATCGGTATCGACAGATACACAAAGCCCAGGCATCGGTATCGGGACTGAAAAAGTGGGATCGCTGCACCCCTATTTTTAATTCAAATATGTGCAGGTTTATTTTGGTGCAATATTAAATTTAAACAAATAACCAGGAAAGCAGACAATTAACTTTGTGTTTTCATAACATTTAGCTTTTACATTTATTTAAAATATCCTCACCTTTAAGTTATGAGAATTTTTGTGTTGCATTTTTTTAAAAGTTTTTTTGGGCCCCGAGTCCCTATGCACAAAACGGAGTGTGAAAAGTACGTAAGCAACTTTCTACGCCAAGTTTAGGATTTATAGAAAAAAACGTGGCAGAAATAATGTGCGCAACTTAAAGCACACCAAGGATCTTGCTTACACACGTTTTGGACACAGAACACTGACAGCGCAGCAGGAGAGATGGCAAAAATGTGAATTTAAGCCACAATTTCAAACTTGTAGAGCTTTGCGCACACAGACACACAACCAGCAGCAAAAAAAGAAAAAACTATCAAGACATGTCTATTTTTTATAAAGAAAGTTAAATTTTTTATAGATGGATTGCAAACAAAAAAAATTTGGAATAGCTAGGGAGATGTACTCAAACGTTAGCTCTATTAAAAATAAAGTGTATGTTAGTGCATCCTTATTTTTCCACTTACACACTCCTTCTCCCATTTGAGCCTGGTGTCTGTCACCACACCCTGCATCCGCTGCTCTATGCGCCTCCTCTCTGCCAACTCCTTCTGCAGCCTCTGCTCTCTGCTCTCCAGCTCATGCTGAAGTGAGCGTTTGTCCTGCTCATACATCTCAGTTGTTTTCTGCAGGATGTCGATCTGTAAAGGAGGATCCAGAGTGTGAGAGAAGAACAGAGTCGACCTCTGCATCTTCAGCAGATCCATATGTCTTTTTTTAACAAGATGTAGAAAGGGAGGGATCAACACCTTGTATTCCAAAGTCTTGGATTTTTTTTCTAATCGTTCAATCTCTGTCCTTTGGTTGACAATGACTTTGTCTTTCTCTCCCAGTTTGCTTCGCTGATCATATAACACGGTCTCCTTAGCACTGAGCTGACTGTCAACCTGCTGAAGCATGGACTTCATTGTATTTGCTGAAAAAAGATGGACATAACTTAACATTTTATTTAGTTTAGCTTAGATCTTTCTGGTCATGCACACATTTTTGTCATATGACAATCTGTGGGGTAAACCCCCCCGCCAAATCATACCAGTTTGATTGAACTGTTCTGTCATCATCTGACGGATGCGGTGCCGTCTTTCCAGAACCTCAATCAGACGGGGCAACGTCTGATCATCAGAGGGATCTGAGAGCTCGCAGGGAGGCAGTGGTGGGAGACTTTCTATGAGCTGGTTCAGCAGAGCTCGGTCTTCTACGGGAGATGGGATAAAGACACGGAAAAAGGTTTGGCTCTTTATTTTGTACAAACACTGGTCTAAAACTAAATGATTCACAAAATGCGTACTATTGTCTCGGCTTAAACACTGTAAAAGGAGAAGTACACATTCAAGATGTGGTTTACCTCCATTATATGGACCTCCTCTATCTTCCAGGCGGCGTGACAACTCATCTTTGAAGGCCTGGTTTCTTTGTCTACGCCCCGGTGCAAGGCCACAGATTGGACGGTCTACGGGCCGAGCCACCTCTACTTCCTGGGTCATCTCAGCAAAGCGCATTACCAGCTGGAGCACACACACAATGCAACACATATGTGAAGCTAAACTGCGAGGCATTCCAAATTAAAGCCAAATGTTTCAACTGTACCCGAGTTAATCCTAAAGGTACTCTGAATATTTAGCAGACAATAGAGGGCCCAAAAACAAAAGAGTGGATTTCTAAAACAGCAATATCACCTCCTGTTTGGCACATAACCAGCTAACATTTTCCAGCAGTACCAAATACAAGAGCTTCCTTACAGCTAAGAGAGCATTGTACAAAAAGCAAACCTTACCAAAGTCTCTTCATAATCATCAGCCTTAGGGTTAACGCACACAATCATTCTAACTTTTCCTTCTCCATCAAAGTAGTTTTTGAACAGATGTGTGACTTTGGAGTCCCGGTATGGCACCATCTGAAGGAAACAAAAGGTGTGAGAAAGCGAACTGAATGGAAAATTATAGAAAGTTGCAAGAATAAAGGTTACATAACAAGGCAGTGAACCAGAAACAGTGATTCAACACAAACCCTATTAGTTCCACATATCTGGTTTTCACGCAGGACTTCCATACATGTCCGCAGTGTCATCAAGGACTGGTTAATATTACCTGTTTAGGAATCATAAAAAAAAAAAAAAACATCTTAAGATTCAATGAATTGTAATGTTTGAGGTGAGGTGTTATTACTGGAACAGAGCTAAAACCAGACCTGCTTCTCGAAGGCGACTTCCCTCCGCTCTGGTTCTGTTGGTGCGTTCACTGCCTGCCAGGTCGACCAGACACAGCTGACTCACATTCACCTGGCTTTTGTCCTGTTTTAACAATAAATATTCGGTTTTAAGTTTTACTTTTCTCTACTCCAACACAGTCATAAAGTCATAATCATATATTCAGACAATGCGCCATCAAGCCTTTCAAAATTCCCATTTTTCTCATCACAAGTGTAAAAATAACATACACCTGCTCATTTTGGTTAATAGCTGCTTCCCTGTCTAACAGCATTTTATTTCAATTGTAAAAATCGTCCAACATAAGTTTTTATGTATATGAAGTTAAAATAAAGGACAGACAGCCACCTGCAGTATATGGTCGCCATCAGCATCAAGAGGTGCTTGGGCCAGCTTTACTGTGAACACACTGTGGGAGCGACTGGACTCACGGTTGAGCTGAGTATTTGCTATCCGTCTTTTCTTTTGTCCTGAGCAAAAAAATAGAGGGGAAAAAAACTAGCAAAAAAAAAAAAAAACAAGTTGCAACATGAAATATCAAAATGTCTAATTTGTCATTGTGATAAGATTATTTAAAATATTATAAAACAAAACACAGGAGTCCTAAATCTTCATCTCTCACAAAGAAAGAAAAAATGCTATATATGTATATTTTTTTAATGTCTAGACAGTTTCAATTATTAAAAAAAATACACTTTAAAACTTGTCAGTTTGTGAGGATGGAAAAAAGTGTAAAAAATATAACCCATGTACTGATACAGAAAGACTTCACTGACCTTTCCAGAAGACTTCAAAAGCCTCTTCTGTGGATTTGACTTCAACTTCTGTGCAGCCAGCCACATACATGTTATGATTCTGATCTTCACGCAGAATCTTTGACTGGGGTGGTCTGAAACATGGTGGTAAAAAAGAAAAATAATATGGGTTACATAAACACTGTAAAATAATAATCCACTGCTTTAATAAGCCAAGCAGCAAAGCTGAATACCAAACATTACAGGCAGTGTTAGAACAAAGGATCTATGGAAACATACGTTCATTCGGGGGAACAAGCACGCCAAGTACAGCAGAGCAGCATTCAAGCCATTCCGCAACTTCTTCTGCCTCCTTATCAGTAATAATAGAGTAAAGGTCAAAAGAAACAAACAAAAAGCGACAAAAGCCACAGACATCTCAGAGCTACTTGGGAGTCATCACTGTTACGACCAGGCATTGGGTTAAAGGGATGGAAAATGACTAATGCAACGTATCAGCTACAGCAGGGTTCATCTATGAATAAACAGTAAACGGGGGTGTCTAGTGCTAATCTGTACAACTGGGCCACATACATGAACTCTTTGTTCCGTACTGGTGTGTTTCCATCAAGCCACCTATCAAAAGTGGGGATTGGTAAATTTGTTAAATTTAGTTTGTTGAGAAAGAACAAAAAACAACTCTCTCATACGTAAACAGGAAAAGCAACAACTCATTTTAAATAGTCTTACTTTGGTCTGATTGGATCAAATGGAGCATCCTCAAGGAGGTCATAGATATAGTTGTTGTAGATCTCAATGTAGGACACGAACACGCTGTAGCAGCAGTCTTCATCAACGCCCTCTGATTTACATGCTTCGTTTGTGTTGATCATATCCGCAAACTCTGGATCCAACTTCTGTCTAATATAAAAAGAACAAGCAAAAAAAAAAAAACAGCTTGATGATAAGCCGCAAGCTAGTGCTTAAAAATGAGGAGAGCCCACCACAACTACTCAGATACCTGGAGGATGGCGTTTTGGGCACCGACTGCTGACTGTCTCGCTTCTGCCTCTCAAGCAAAGCGTCAACCTGATTCTGAACCTCGATTCCATTTTTATCATCAGGTTTAAACACCTAAAGTGATAAATACATATTAATAAATCTGCCCGAACTTTTTAAGAGCTCAAACATAGAAAACATAAGCTCTCTTACAAATCTTTTGGCCTGAAAAGGCCCGATGCTGTTGAAGAGCATGTCTAGAGAACGAGGAAGGAGTCCACCTTCTCCAGGTGAGCCAGTCATGGTGTACGTTTTGCCACTGCCGGTCACACCATATGTGAACAGCAGACCTGGAAACACAATACAGGGTTCCTACAGGTTTGTTCAAGTTAAATTCAAGTCTTTTTAAGACCATTAATATAAAAAATTAATACCCATTTCACAAGCTAAGAAAAACAAAATCGTTGAACTTGTGTTCATTTATTAGTCAAATGTAGAATGGGTAAAAGATAACCAGGGCTTAAAGTGAAAAAAAATCCGGAGCCTGAACTTTTTTCCAAGGAGTGGGTTGCAGTGAATCCAATGCATATACAGTATAGGCAATTTGGCAAACAACTTTTAGCATTATGCTTGGTAATGTACAAGATGACCTACAATTCAAATGTGATTTTTAGAAGTAAAGGTTATTAAGTTATAAATGAAAACATGTGGAACTCAGTCAAGCTAATTAATCTGATTCATTTAGCAACAATTTAATTTAGTAAAGGGCAATTTATACAAAAAACAAATTGTAACTTTTCATATCATTTTTGTTCAAAACAATGGCAAATTAAGTTATAGGAAATAGATTACATCAGGTCTTGACTCCTCCCTTTTAACATATTTGCAGTTCATTTTAACAAAAAAAAAACAGTCAAGTGCCTCAAGAAGTGGTAAACTGAATAATATGAAACAAATACAAATAAATACAGAATTCCTAAACTGAAGCTTCCAGTGCAATGATCAGATCTAAAGCATTGCTATTGCTAATGTTTACTTTCATGCTTGCAAGATGATGTGATATTACCATTACATTCAGTATTTCATTCAGTATTTTTTCCAGGTTTTGGGTGATTGCTTCATCAACATTAAGAGAACACATCCATCCTTTGAGCTGATGAGACACACGTTTCTTGAACTCCAGTGCTATGCCATGCGTGTTCATATTAGGGTTGCCAACTCCCAGCAAATAAAATAAGGAACCACCCCCCACCCGCATGATGCTTAATCGATGTAACCGACTTTAATTTAATGCACGTGTAAAACAAATACACAGAAATCAATTATTTTTCTACAATAATTAAATAAATTCAACCTCTTTCTTCGACAGAATTGCAGACTGCACAGATGGTACCTTCCCAAAGGAAAAAGTACTATAGCTTACTAGGGTATATATTAGACTCAATATTTACTATATAAGATAATGGATTTCTATACACTTAACAGATGACCACTTTAGTTGTAAGATTCAGATTTAAGGTTAATGCCCTACCTGGCCCCCTCGCAAAACTTTGCTAGAGCCGCCCCTGCACAGTTACCGGCAGTTCAAAAAGGATCCTGGTGTTACTCGTCTCTCAGAAACAGTTTATAACTTCCCTTCAACTCATTCATGTCACCTAAAAGGTAAACCTGTTTCTCCATCACCTGTTCAGCTCTGATGATTCAGTAAGAACATCTCCTGGTTTCATCTTCATGTCTCCATCTCATCACATATCCAAACCGATATCATGACCGCCAGCTTTTACGGCTGTGGCTCCAGCAAACATCAGCTGATACTAGAAAGTCATATTAAATCAGTTCTAACAGGTTATTAAACGTGCTGTGGGCGATAAACTAACGAGAGAGCGAGAGAGCTTCCGACCGAAAAGCCAATCAGCTGATCATTGATCAGTTTTATGATTGAAGGAGCAACAGGGGAGGGGAGGGGGAGAGAATGAGAGAAGAGGCAGCTGCGCAGCTTAAAGACACAGAATTACCCCTCCTTTCTACCGGACGCGTAAGCGGCACGTTACAGGAGCAGCACGTTTCACTTGTGTATTCTGCTGCTTGGCCCTTTCCACCGGGTGCGTATGAGGCACATACCAGCAGGGAAGCAGCTGTCACCGAGAGCACGAAATCACGCGAGATTAGCAAAATCACACGTGGTTTCGTCAGTAATCACAACAACCATAGACATATATTAAACGTCTATGACAATAATAACCAGGAAAAGACAACAACATGGCTCCAAAAGGTTGGTATTTTATGTTATGTCCGTTTTATATTCACCAATAAGTTTGTTATGTTGGGGAATATCCAAAATCGCTCATTTGTGTGATGACACACAAATGAGACCCTCCCGCGAGGTACTGACTTCTCACCGGGCCACACAGGTAGTGAACATTTTTTTTTAAGTAAAGCAACCGCAAAACAGCACGTTTCTTTTATTTTGAAAATTTCCGGTGCCGAGCCGTTACATTTCTGTCTCCCCTATCCAAAATGTAGAAATTTACGTGTTTCAGAGGCGTACTGCGTAGAAAATAGGACTCCCGCGTATATTTAGAAAAGTGCTGCGACATGTCGCTCCTCAGACGCGGCAGACTCGTGCTGCTTTCGCCTCTGGTGGAAAGGAGGGGTAACTCCACCTTTGTGTCTTTTTTTCATTGTAGCTGAAGTACGGGACAAACCGCGTTCCTTCTCACCTTAATACGGAACGCGTAATATTTTCTTTGAATACGGGACGATTTAGTTTTTTACGGGAACCCCAGTTCATATAACTGGCATGCTGATTGGAAACGGACAGTTTTGTTAAAGCATTTTTATCAACTGCTACTTTTTTTACACAGATCAACGAGCGGTTGAGCGATCGTAAATGATAAATGGTGTTCTGCAATGAACGAGCACACACGTATTTTCAAGTCACAAACACGATCGGTCATCGGGGCCGCTGTGGCTGTTGCTCCCGGCAAACGGCTTGTCTGTTGGAGCGCGCGGACAGCTGCTTTATGCCCAGCGTCTCGTCCGTGAAGGTGAAGGGCTTTTTCCCCGCTAGTCGCATATTCTAGCTTCTTGGAGCACAACACACAGAAGCAGGTACCAGGCTCCCTTAGCTTCTGGTACCAGCTCCCAGACGGCTTGCCGTCTCCGCCCTTTTCCTCTACCCATGCCCAGCGCCACTTGTTTTTAAGACCCTTGTCAACAACGACGTCTTCCCCTGGCTCCGTGAATTTAGTTTCCATTCTTCTGATTTCGGGAGAAACAACCGTCTGCTTGCGTGGGATGCTGCATTCAAGAGGGCTGGTTTTTCGGGGGGGGGGGGGGGTTGTGTCTGTTTTTTCCCTGAATCATAGTCAAATCCCGGAGATCCGGCACGGTGCCGGAATACTTTAAGCCCTGGATAACCCAAGCAGGTGTGAAAAATAAAAACATTTCAGTAGGTCACAAGAAAGTGACCCGGGGCTGCGTTCCGTTCTCAATTATTGGTTCCGCCACTCTTTATTTATACTACGATATTTAATCAAAATAATTGGTGGTTGACAAATCTTTTGAAGAAAAATTCAATATGGAGAAGTTACATACAGCACACTTTTTAAGACCCAGACATCAAAATTCAAGACTTTTTAAAGTCTTTTTAAGGTATTATTTCAAAATTAATAAATGCAATGCTTTTAAAGGCTTTTTAAGACCCCGCGGGAACCCTGCAATAGCAAATGTCATAGAAAAGACAAAAACAAGGTGCTCATTATAGAAATGGCCAACTCAAATCAAAACAGTTGGTTTACCAGTCGTAACGAATTTGATAGCCTATGCAATAACATAAAAACAATGTACCTATATTTTTTTATCCATTATTAGAACTGACTGAATTTCTATCATATGTCAATGTTTTTCCATAAGAGGAAAACATCTTATTGCCTCAAAACTTGACAAAGTGCAAACACTTGACACTTTTGATAAATAAATGTTTGGTGATTCATTGAAAGTGCTTTGAAATTCCAGTTCACCTACCATTTTTGCTGTGAATGAGGTCCTCTATGAGTGGCTTGGCAACATCTTCAAACAGCTCCATTTGAGTAGTCTTAATACCAAACACCTTTTTAAAGGAGTACTGTGTCTACAGGATGGACAAATGGAAGAACAAAGTAATCCACAAAACGTTCAAAAAGCAACTGATGTATTAAAGAAATTACACTGGCGAGAGCTGCTGGTTTCTCTTTTGGGAAAATGTTTGGAAATACAACTGTGGCATGCTTATTTCCCCAAGGAGGGTGTGGCATTGGGAAAGCATGCAGTTGTACAACTACTGTGGTATCAATGGCAAATAATCCCCATCTCCATCTGCTTTAACCAAAATAATCTAGACATATACATCAAGTCTATTCAGCAGATCCAACATATTGCTAGCCTACAGACCATGAATGTATGGAACCTGAAGCAACAGACAGTCCTTTCCATTTATAATATTGCACACCTTGACATAGTGACATGACTGCAATTTCATATACAGTCCAGATGTAAATCTACAATTTTTTTGCTAAATAATTACCAAAAGAAAGAAACAGATCAATTGCCCTATATTTAAACACACTTACCTCCTTGTATTCACCATTGCGGTTGGCTTTTAGCCCATCGGGAGCATGCAGCTGAATAGTGGAGCTGCTGATCATCTCAACACAGCATTCCTCGGCTTCGACACCAAGGGGACGTATGCGGCAGTAAACCTAAAATAATGACATTTACTTAAAACTAACCAGAAGACAGAATAAAAACTATAAGGTTATGATTCTCCACCCCCCCGCCTCATTTTTCAGCTCACTTATTTAAGCCATCTTAGCCCTTGCCCTCATTCTTATCCCTTAAATTTTTCCAAAGGTAAGTGTCTTGTTGCTTCTGTGTTGTGGAAACTTAGTTAAGGTAAATGCCTTATTAGTCCATAAAACCTTATGTTCTAATATATATATATATATATATATATATATATATATATATATATATATATATATATATATATATACACACACACATACAGCATACATTTTTTTCTGCTTTATATTGGTTCTAAACAAGTATGTAAAAAAGTGTGTGGATAAATAAATATTGTTTTGACAAAGCGGAACATTAGAAGCCAGACTAATCATAAAAATACATTGTATATTTGAGGATATACAATAATATAATTCTATACCACACAACAGTCTTTGTTACATTATTGGCAAAACGTTATCATAAATTTTGATTTTAAATACATAAAGTAGATTTATGACTTTAGGTATTGCTCCTCTGTTCTATGTTCACAAAAAACAAACAAACAGGCAAGATGAAGATTTCCCCACAAGATAGTCTGAAACTGAGAACTAGCTTGAACATACATCAAAACGAGCAACTAGTTGGTAAAACGCCTTCCTTTTTTATCTTGCTATAAGTAAACCTTTATATTTATACTGGATGTCACATACCCCAACAGGATCTTTTTCTATGTTGGACGGCTTTTTGGGCCTCCGAGGAGTCCTCCCTTTCCTGCGACAAAGAAACCCAGTTAATATCAACCAAAATCTAGGCTAATTCAAGATATTAACAGAAGCGTGTGGATCATAAACCGGTCGATCAAATTTTACAATTGGATTTCATCAGTGGCATTACAATGTATTAATGATTGAATGAATCACCGCTAACTTTTTGTCATTCTGACTGTTAGGTGTCACTTGCTATCGATAAGCAAAAATACGAAGCTCAATGTATGCTCACCAGCTGAATATAGCTTCACTACATAATGGTAAAAACATTTTTAACCATCAGACTGTTAGAAAATCACTTCTAAGCTCACAGGAGGAGGCTGGCAGTTTACCAACCGTAGTTGTAGCTAACGTTGTGTAGCTAATCTCTCCTGTACACCAAACACGTAAAACATTTTCTGGAAAACAAAAACTCTCTAAACATAAAATAAGCTCCCAGTGTGAATGCAACTCTGTTCATATTTTTTTGAGCATATGTTCCGTATTTAAAAAGTAAAGGTAATACCGACCCAGCTCGCTGCATTGTTTGTATCGTCAAACTCCTCTCAGCTGCTTAGAAGCGCCTCTTCTTCTCCATTTGAAATGTTCCCTCTAGTCAAACGTTTTTCCGGTAGTCACGGACCTCAACCAATCAGACGCGGATGAAGAGGAGGAAGTTCCGCCCCCACGGTGGAAAAACCGTTCACGGGATAAGGGAAACTGAAACACGACAGAAAAAAACAAAAGAAACAAAAGAAAAACACTTTCAGAGGTCTTTATTTTTTACCCCAGATCTGTATATTTGTCAAAAAGTTACAGTTATTTATATTATACAGAATTTTATGTGAAACATTGAGTTTCAATGGGACATTTTTATTTACAAATAGGCTATACATTATTTAAAATTATTTAATCTTGCTTCATTTGTATGAAGGATCATCCCTGCCAAAATTGACAATGAATAAATAAATGAATGTAGAAATAAATAAATAAATGGCTAAATACAACTGACAATAAACAAATAATTAAATCTGGAAATACATTTGAAAAAATTATTTAATTTCACAATCATTTATTTATTTCCACATGTATTTATTTATACATTTATTTATTTATACATTTATTTATTTCCACTGCTATTTATTTATTTCCACATTTATTTATTTAGTTAGATAGTTAAAATGTATTTTCTATTATACTTATTTATTTCAATATGCATTTATTTATTTATATATTCAATTATGTATTTAAAAATGTATTTATAATTTTTTTTATTTATTTCCACATGGTTTTATTTCCAAATGTATTATTTCTTTCCTATATTTATTTCTTTCCAAATGTATTACCTCATTTAATTAATTATTTATTTCTACATCTATTTATTTATTTATTGTCAATTTTGGCAGGGATGGTCCTTCATACATTTGCCCAGAAAGCAGGCGTGCTTGCTTTGTTTCAAGACATTAATAATGAAAAGAAAGTAAGTAAAAATATGTATATGTAAGTATATTACATTAAAATTGCTTTAGAAATCGTTTATAATCTTTATAAATGCATAATTGAAAATTGACATTTTATTAACTGCTTTGATTTACAAGTGAAAGCAGGTACAGATGTATATATATATATATATATATATATATATATATATATATATATATATATATAAATGTGATCGGACCAGTGACGACATGTTTAGCCGCATGCTGTGATTCCATCAATGGTTGTCTAGGTGGTGTCCTGCAAACGATGTAGACTACATTGATAACTGGCGAACATTTTGGGGAAAACCTGGTCTGATCCGGAGAGACGGCATCCATCCCACTTTGGATGGAGGAGCTCTTCTTTCTAGGAATATGGCCGAATTTATTAGTCCTCCAAAACACTGACAACCCAGGGTCCAGACCAGGAAGCAGAGTCGTAGTTTAACCCACCTCTCTGCTGCTTCTGTACTGTTACCCACCCATTACCCTATAGAAACAGTGTCTTGCCCACGGCCAAAATTAAATGGATTAAAAGTTAAGCCAGCAAAAGCAAATTATGGAAATCTCATAAAGATAAATACGACTTTGACTGAACTGAAAAATAAATCTATTAAATGTGGTTTATTAAACATAAGATCTCTCTCCTCAAAGACTTTGTTAGTAAATGACTTGATTGGTGATAACCACATTGATTTGCTTTGTCTCACAGAAACCTGGTTGCAGCAGGAGGATTTTGTCAGTATAAATGAGTCAACTCCTTCCAGTCATTTAAATTTTCACATTCCTAGAAATACTGGGCGAGGAGGAGGAGTTGCAACCATTTTTCGTTCTGATTTACTAATTGGTCCCATACCAATTGATAGCTACAGTTCTTTTGAACATCTAACCCTTAATTTTCCTCATCCAAGTTGCAAAACATTAAGACCATTTTTGTTTGTGGTTTTGTATCGTCCACCAGGCCCTTACTCTCAATTCTTGGATCAGATCTCACTTTTTTTTATCTGATTTAGTATTAAATACTGACAGGGTCATTATAGTGGGGGACTTCAATATTCATGTAGATACTGAAAGTGATAGACTAAATCCATCCTTTAATGCTATTTTAGACTCAATTGGCTTTACTCAAAAAGTACAGGGATCGACCCACTCGGGTAAACACACTTTGGACCTTGTACTGACATACGGTATTGAGTGTGACGAAATAACAGTCCACCCACATAACCCGTTCCTGTCTGACCACTTATTGATAACGTTTGAATTTACTTTAACTAACTGTCTTAAATCTGAAAGAACATTTCATTATAGTAGAGCTTTATCAGACAATGCTGTAACAATTTTTAAAGAATCTGTTCCGTTCTTACTATCCTCAGTGTCTCAGAGTAACACAGTGGATGGCAGCAATTCTATCTCTAACCCTTCAGAAATTGATGATCTGGTTCACAGCATTACGTCCTCATTGCGTTTGGCATTAGATAGTGTAGCCCCCTTGAAAAAGAAAGTGGCTAGCCAAAGGAGGCTGACTCCTTGGTTTAACGCAGAGTTGCATACTTTAAAGCAGAATACTAGGAAGTTGGAGAGAAAATGGCGCTTTACACATCTAGAGAATTCCTATTTAAACTGGGATAACAGTCTACTGCTGTATAAAAAGACCCTTCGACAAGCTAGAACAGCATATTTTTCATCATTAGGCATATAAAAACAATCCTAGGTTTCTTTTTAGTACAGTTGCCAAACTTACACAGAGTCATAGCTCTGTTGAACCAACTATTCCCCCCTTTGGACCAGAAGTTCTAAAAAAGAAACTGATTAGTCAATCACTTCATCTGGATGGCATTAAATTGGTCCCCATTAATAACGTAAAGAACCATGCGTTATTTTTGACCAAGACTTGACGTTTAAATCCCATATTAAACAGGTTTCTATGATTTCCTTCCTTACATATATATATATATATATATATATATATATATATATATATATATATATATATATATATATATGTATGAAGTCTTAAAGTATGTATTTTTGCCCCAACAGTAAATATTACAAACAAAAATTTTGTTGAAAAAAACTATAGCAATTTTGGTACATTTATTAAGAGGTATGAAAAAAAATGTTAATATTTTAATAACACCACCACTGTTTCAATTACTCATAAATGTAAAAAATGTCTTTAAAATTAAAATAAACTACAGCCTTTTCTAAGAAAACTATTTTCATTTTGATTCTAGAAACTGCTACTAATCTATGACATTCTATTCTTCTGAACTGTGAAACAGAGGTTAAGTTCTCTAAACCACTGGGAATTCACAAAGTAACAGCAAAGACTCCAGGTGGATTTGGAATGGGTTTTGAATGAAAGAGTACATTGTGTCCTGGTAGAGGTTCTGTGATGCTGTGGGCCTGTTTTTCCTCCAGTGGCGCTAAGAACCTTGCAATGGAGTATGATGTCAAACTCTTTGAAATGCCAAGAGGTTTTGAATAACGATCTTTAAGCCTCTGTCAATTGAAAATAGAATCATCACTGGGACTTTTAACAAAATAATTATTATAAAAATTATAACCTGCAGAGTGACGTGAGAAATAAAGGGCAGAAGAGAGGAGCCAGGTCTCTTGACAATCTAGAGAGTGTGCAAAAAAAATAGGCAAAGACATATCTCTGTATTCTCCAACCCTGTGAAACATTGTAGAAAAAAAGCTATGTGTTGTCCTGTTGATGTGGGAAGGTTGTGCAAGGTATTAAGAGGAGAGTGATAATAATAATTGTGACAATGGTCTGTACTGTATGTGTTTTTTTTTCACAAAGGAATCTGTGAATGTGGGTTATTTTTAAGTAAACTCAAAACAAAAGGTATTGCTTTCTATTCTGCTTCATCACGCTAAAATTGTCTGTTTGTATCTACTGACTAGATGTATTATTAAGTATGTGTTAATATTTCCCAGACAACATCTTCAAAATCCTTTCAAAACACATGTATTTGCAGCTTTTTTCCTCATTGGTACTATCTGTTGCATACAATTAATACTTTATGTATAACTGTACTATAGCTTGAATGATTATTCTCCATTCTTAACAAAGGTCAGAGGTTGGGACAGTAAACATCCCACTGTGTAGATTTTCAAGTGGGATCCCAAGACATTTCCAGAAGGGGCATAAATCCCTCAAGAAACGTTTGGGCCTGTCAGTGGGTTTTCTCTGATTGGGATGTACAAAAAAAAACACAACCTGCAAAGGAGAGACCTGAATTCAAGGATCTGATAATTAACTAAACAACCTTGCAGCAAGAAGGATCTGGGTTAAAAGTACCAGCTGTGGGTGGTTCTGCATGGAGTTTGAATGTTCTCCCTTTGCATGCACAGGTTTTCTTTGGGTACTCCAACTTCCTACACAGTCCAAAAACATGACTTTTAGGTCATTAAATACTCTAAATTGTCCATAGATATGAGTGTGTTTGTGTGCATGGTAGTTTGTCCTATGTGTTTCAATGCTGTCCTGTGATGAATGACCGCTAAAGAAGGCCACCAGTGACTCTTCAAGGACAAACAGGTATGGACGATGGATGGAAGGATGGATGGATGGATGGATGGATGGATGGATGGATGGATGGATGGATGGATAACCGAAAGCGATCCAAACAAAATAAATTCAGGCTTGGTTGAAATTTTATTTAGAAAAGCTATAATAAATAATTTTTAACTTAAATACTTTCTTTTTTACATGTTTTACAAAACAAACAAAAACACCTTAGCAGCAGCTTCCAGGTTGACAGACACATAAACCAAGTGATAATATCCTTGGTCAATAGTTTCAATACCATGAGTAACCACAAAATGCATGAAGCAGTCACTATTTGCTCAGAAACAAAACTTTCAACAGTGCCATCTAAAAGACATAAAAGTTATGAGTACGAAAACAAAGGGACAAACTCAGCCTTTAAATTCAAAATTAAAGTCAATTTTGAAATTGACATCATTATTGTTCCCTGCAGTCTCTTCAATGCTCACATGAACGGAGTCAGAGAACACAGTACAAAAAAAAACCCCCAAAAACCCCCACACATCTCCATACAAACATATGAAGCACCAACACATAATACAGCTAATCAGCTGCTCTGTACAAGAACAAGTTTCCACAGAAACAGCTACTTTCATTACAATGGTCATTGCATCTAAGTTTATTGTGTATCTTGTCCCTAGGCTTTCAGCTCGGCTCTTGAATACTTTTCATAGCAGCTATCACAGCTGAATGCTGGATTCAAAATCCTGGGTTAAAATTTAGTAACAGGAGCAGAGTTTGGTTGCTGCTTTCTTTTTATCTTTTCCATGTTTGCCTTCAGGGCACACCGGCCCAGAAAGGAGAGGCAGGCTGAAGAGCAAGATGATGATCAAATTCACCACCACACAAAGCAGTGCCGGACCCATGGAGTTAGCAAATGAGACGGGAATGGAGTTAATGGTGAGCCAGGGGCGTCTCGTCACCATATCCTGCTCTACGGCCAGCATTTGGAAGTGGGTGCCCAGGATGCCGCACACATGGAAGAGCTGGTGGCTGTGACCTGCAGAGGGAGCAGTCGAGTCACACTTGAACAAAAACTTTTCAACCTTACCACAGAGCAAATTATTTACTGATTGCTACCAACAACCCAGGAGTGGTTGTGCATTAACTCTTTCCTACAATGTTTAACAGAAAAAAAGAGAAAATATGTGAAGGTTTCACAATCAAATCTAAATCTAAAAATCAAACAAGTAGCAGCAAAGCAGCTTTGACTCATTAAGCTTTAATTAAATAAGTCTTCACGTCTGTGTGTGCTCCAGCATCAGCTTTATTAAAAGTACTCAAAGATTTATTTTAACGCAGCTGTGAAAAATTTATGCAAACCAAGGATCTTTATCATCTTTCATAAATATCGTCTTCTTCATTTATTTAATTAATTTTTCATTATTAGAAAAAAAAATTATTCTGTAAGTTCTGTATGTACTCAAAGTGAACACATTTGCTCAAAGTGTATTATCTTTACTCAACCATTTGATAGTTAAATGCACGTTGATTTTTGAGATGCACTCACTATTATAACCATGAATCATCTTAATAATGTAAAATTCAACCCTTCACTCTTACAATTATGCATCAGATAAGTTTCTTTTAATGGAAAAAAACACAACTATCAGACTTGAATCATGGTGATTAGGTATTTGTTTCAAACATAAGATGCATTTATTGTATCAATGTAGGTGTTTTGCAGGATTTATACTTTATTACCTGTTTTCAATGAGTTCTCAGGGGTGTCAAATTTGACACCATTTGTTTATGTGACAAATCTTTCCCTTGGCTATTTGCTTAGCAATGCAACAGGCTGTACATGAAGTTTTGAAGAGTTTACTCAGACTGAACACATCAGTTAGAGTGAATCCAAATGTTTAAGATGATACTGTACAACGGAAAGGAAATACTTTTGTTTATTTTGCTGCAGATTTCTCTGCATTGATCTGATCTGAATAGCGAGAGCTGGACAACAATGACTGCGCTTCATAGGAATCTTACCTATGTAGTCAAAGCTGCCAGGTGCCAGGCGCTCAGGGAAGCGCGTGGCAAACAGAAAGCCGGTGAGGAAAGCCAAGGCAATGTGTTTGTAGTGGAGAATGTTTGTGTCGTTGTCAGTGCAGCCCTCCCCTGTGCACAGAAACACCTGGGAATACGACACATAAGTGATATCAGCAAAAACAAAAAACAAACCAAAAAAAACGGTACAATAGCATGTTGAGCATGCTTACATATCTTAATGAGGCTTAAACTGAAACTTTGTTGAGATGCAGGTTATAAATACATGCCTGCCAATCAAGCATCTATATGACATGTCCAAAATAAAAAGATTCTATCTCAAAAGAGGGGTGAAAAAGATTTCCATCTATTTAGTAACAGACTTCGAATGAACATTAGCCTTGTGTTGTGTAAAACTGTCTGCATTTAGAAAATTCTCTATCCCATCAATACAAAAGGTCCACATTTAATCAAAATTTAATAGAGTGGACATGCAAGGAAGCAAGAATACAGCATAATGTGGATGAAAGCATTCATACCCTGTAGAAGAGAGGAATGTTGTCAAACAGGTAGGGGTAGGCAAAGGCAAGGATGCGAAATAACTTGCTGAACTTTGGACTCTCAGGTAATCTGCAAAAAAGAAACAAATATTTTTCAATGATGGTGCACTGACATTACACTGACACCAATGACTAATTCTTCATGCTCAACAGGTCCTGATGAGGATTTATTGAGAGCCTGGTAAAGATAAGGTTACTATGGAACAAGTTTGGAGATCATATGAAAATATCAAAATCAAGCAGTAGAAAATATAAAAAAAAACTTTTGCTTTCTAGGTATGCATGGTTGAGTTGATTATGAAGTGTTATATTTCTATATGTTCATTAAGAGTGGTATATGTTTATGGGTTAGGCTTTTAGGTTTCTTAGGTCTAGGATTCCATGACAACTATTTGACTGTTTGAAATTGTATTTGTCTCCTTTTGCGGTGTGTGACCTTGGGAATAAGCCCTCAAGGGTTTCTGTCACACTCCATCACGTTTATACTGTATTTTAATTTCTCTTATTTTATGTGCATTTATTATGTGTAAATTAATAAAATAAATCAAAGTAAGATCTGGTATGGCATTTAATTGTCACACTATGAGAGAGGCTTGATGTTTCTATAAATATTAGCAAGTTACAATATGTTTAGTGTATAACAGACAGAAATCAGTAAATGTTTTGCTTTTCTTACAATAATATGAATGACTCAGATTGTTACTCAACATGTTAAACTGCTCTTTGTTTGACTGGCCAGGGTGGAACTACACGGACCAGTTTTGGGCTGCTCCCTATAATCACTGCCAACCAACACCCATAGCGTTGAGCAGAGTGTTGCTCAATAGTTCCTCCAACGGGTAAGCAACAAATACCTGTCGGTCTGCATGCTGAGAAAACAAGGGAACATTCTAGAAGGCAGCTGCATATTTCTATCAATTAGGTGTTTCAAGGCACTTTTTGAGACACAATGAGTGTAAAATGTTCTCTTTACCTTGTCACAACATCGTGGTTATATTGCAGGAACGTAAAGCCTAGCCTAAGCAACAGAGAGAGGTGAGGGAAAGAACAAGAATTAGCTGATGATGACATGGGAATCATTTTGTGTGTAATATGACTTTCAGTTGGCTCAAGAATAAAGCTGAACTTTACTAACTTCTACTAAAAGCAGCAGCATCAGTAACAATAGGTAATCTCCTCATCATACCTGGAGTAACAGGCCAGGATGGTGCAGATGACAGTGTTGGCCACGGCGATGGGGATGTACCACTGGTGAAAGGAGCTGTTCAACCACTTGTCGGGGAAAGCGTAAACTGAATAAACGGTTGCAGACCCTGCAGGAGCACAAATAAAAATTTAATATAAAAATGAGGAAAACAGACTTTTATAAATGAAAGATGATACTCCAACTATATATATACTTTTAAACAAAGAACAAACGCAAACAGTCCTGTTATTTTGTGATTTCTTTCCCCCTCTCATAACATCTAATTCAGGGCAAACATTACTATTGAGCACATTTAAATAGAACAGCTGATTCATTTGAGAACCCTAACACAAACTGTCACCCTTTCATGATTCTGGGCAGTGGGATGGATCCACTTACCCAGGCTGTAGAAACTGAGCGCCCCATAATCAAAGAAGAAGCAGATGTGACGAGCCCACGGTGACATGGTGCTGAAGGTGTGAGCACAACTGGACGCCAACGGATAAATGCAGCAGGAGAGGAGGAAGACCTGCAGCGGCCAAGTGAAGGGGTCCTGCCATCCCTGCTGCATCAGCACCACCGTCACCAGTTTCCACAGAAAGTACCTTCCCCAGGAAACAAAAACATGTTACCTTTCTGCCTAATTAGCTTTTATGACAGCAACGTCAACTGCACCGATTTTCCACAACACAGAAGCAGCAACAACAATGTTTCTGCACTGATGCAAGTGTGAAAAATGCCATAAAAGCTTCAACAGCTGAAAATTTGCTTTTGTAATGGGTAAGTGTGTAAACTGAAAAGAATATTGACAACATTGGGAGCTAAATACCCTCCTTCAAAATCACATGATCGGTATACTTAAAAAGCTAAGAAAGTAGCATTACTGGTTTTCAAGTTTTTCTTACATCCAAATATTTACTTATGCATCTAATGTATTTTTAAAGGTATTTATAGTTACATTCTGGTTGGACGTTTTTACACAATGGAGAGAAGCTCTAATTTTCAATTCTTATTCTCAACCTTTTTTTTCATTACCGTTTACATAAGACCTAAATATGTGACCTTAAACTGACCTCTAAATTAGACGAGAGAAAACGAGACAAATATATAAAATACATAACAATCTCCGATTTTATTACCTCCGCCAAGGAGGTTATGTTTTCGCCAGGGTCTGTCTGTCTGTCTATCTGTTAGCAAACATAACTCAAAAGGTTGTGGATGGATTTTTATGAAATTTTCAGGAAATGTCCACAGTGGGACCAGGAACAAGTGATTCGATTTTGGGGGTGATCTGGATCACCATCTGGGGAGGGGATGGGGACTGAGTTGCCTTGGTGGAGGCCTGCGCTCTCAGAGTGCTTTTCAAGTTTGTTTATTGATCTGCTCTGCCCTTTATAAGATGCCTCAAAATCTTAACTGTATTGTTTCAGAGTATGTTTGCTTAAAACAAAAGCCTGTCAAAGTAATAATTGGCAGATGTACCAAAACAGCTGGAGCGATAATCAAGCTTAGGTGAGCAGCTGCTTGCTTTTACTGTAATTTCCTATCTTCTGCTAATCAAAACACATCTTCTTTACTCAAATGTTGTGTTATCTTGTCTTTCCCCTTTTAAATGATGGCCAAGAGAAGTCGGGCTCTGTGCCACGTCATATTTCCATCCCAGGTAGGCAGGAAGTCATTGATTATCGATAAAGCTTTCTTGGACACGCTGATGAACCTAAAAGGAAAGCAGTGAGCTCAGAAACGTTTCAGTGAAATTTATTTTACAGGAAATGTTGGTTTGCAAATATTTCTTTTATTGGTGATTTTGTGGACATACAGTGGCTTGCAAAAGTATTCGGCCCCCTTGAACTTTCCCACATTTTGTCACATTACAGCCACAAACATGAATCAATTTTATTGGAATTCCACGTGAAAGACCAATACAAAGTGGTGTACACGTGAGAAGTGGAACGAAAATCATAAATGATTCCAAACATTTTTTACAAATAAATAACTGAAAAGTGGGGTGTGCGTAATTATTCAGCCCCCTTTGGTCTGAGTGCAGTCAGTTGCCCATAGACATTGTCTGATGAGTGCTAATGACTAAATAGAGTGCACCTGTGTGTAATCTAATGTCAGTACAAATACAGCTGCCCTGTGACGACCTCAGAGGTTGTCTAAGAGAATGTTGGGAGCAACAACACCATGAAGTCCAAAGAACACACCAGACAGGTCAGGGATAAAGTTATTGAGGAAATTTAAAGCAGGCTTAGGCTACAAAAAGATTTCCCAAGCCTTGAACATCCCACGGAGCACTGTTCAAGTGATCATTCAGAAATGGAAGGAGTATGGCACAACTGTAAACCAACCAAGACAAGGCCGTCCACCTAAACTCACAGGCCGAACAAGGAGAGCGCTGATCAGAAATGCAGCCAAGAGGCCCATGGTGACTCTGGACGAGGTGCAGAGATCTACAGCTCAGGTGCGGGAATCTGTCCATAGGACAACTATTAGTCGTGCAGTGCACAAAGTTGGCCTTTATGGAAGAGTGGCAAGAAGAAAGCCATTGTTAAAAGAAAACCATAAGAAGTCCCGTTTGCAGTTTGCCACAAGCCATGTGGGGGACACAGCAAACATGTGGAAGAAGGTGCTCTGGTCAGATGAGACCAAAATGGAACTTTTTGGCCAAAATGCAAAACGCTATGTGTGGCGGAAAACTAACACTGCACATCACTCTGAACACACCATCCCCACTGTCAAATATGGTGGTGGCAGCATCATGCACCGGGGGTGCTTCTCTTCAGCAGGGACAGGGAAGCTGGTCAGAATTGATGGGAAGATGGATGAAGCCAAATACAGGGCAATCTTGGAAGAAAAAATCTCGGAGTCTGCAAAAGACTTGAGATTGGGGCGGAGGTTCACCTTCCAGCAGGACAACGACCCTAAACATAAAGGCAGGCCAACAATGGAAGGGTTTAATGTACCCCTTTGTTTCCTCTTCTGTATACACTTCCTCAAGACCACTTATGTTGCTCATACAAAACAATAAATTTGACGTCATCATTTATTCGCAATATATCTTTCACAGTTTCCTGATAGTTGTCTGAACCTCTCTTTATTTCCTTATGGACAGTTTCATTTGTGGTTTGTCTGTGTTTCATTTTTATTTCAGCTCGTCTTCCTTTCATTACGTAAAACCACAAACGCAAATCCTAAATATGTGCCCAAGCTGGAAACAGAAACATTTAAAAAGGCCAAAGAATATATATAGTTTACTTGTTCTATGTAAAATGGATCTAGTGTTCGTGTTTTGGCTTTTTTGTAGTACCTGACAAAAATGTATAACAAGCTTTAAAACAAGCTAATGTTTTATAGGACTACAATCTTGCACTGAAAATCAAATCAAATCTATAATTTCTGCTCAATTCATTCTGTGAGGAAATACAGTGGCTTGCAAAAGTATTCAGCCCCCTTGAACTTTTCCACATTTTGTCACATTACAGCCACAAGCATGAATCAATTTTATTGGAATTCCACGTGAAAGACCAATACAAAGTGGTGTACACGTGAGAAGTGGAACGAAAATCATACATGATTCCAAACATTTTTTACAAATAAATAAGTGAAAAGTGGGGTGTGCGTAATTATTCAGCCCCCTGAGTCAAAACTTTGTGGAACCACCTTTTGCTGCAATTCCAGCTGCCAGTCTTTTAGGGTTTGTCTCTACCAGCTTTGCACATCTGGAGACTGAAATTCTTGCCCATTCTTCTTTGCAAAACAGCTCCAGCTCAGTCAGATTAGATGGACAGTGTTTGTGAACAGTAGCTTTCAGATCTTGCCACAGATTCTCGATTGGATTTAGATCTGGACTTTGACTGGGCCATTCTAATACCTGGATATGTTTTGTTTTAACATTTACTGTCTGATGTTTTGTATGTTGTACACCAAATGTGGGTAGGAGTGCAGCATAAACAGACTTCTTTTATCCCGACTTCAGCACCAAAGGAGGAAAATGTACATCATATAGTACTTCAATACATTATTTGTTCACTTCTATTTACTCAGGGATTAAATACGACTTTTATAGCAGGTGAGTTATAAACGTTCAGAAGAGCTGGTCTTCTCAGAATAAAACAGCCTTTAAAATTAATAAAAAATGTCACTTTAGTACAAAGAAATATTCAAAAAGAAGTAAAGGCTATTCCTTCAGGAAAAAAAGATCTCTTTATACAATTATAAATTATCATCCCTCAATCAAACAGTTTTTTTTTTAGCACCAGTCAGTTATATAACAGCTACGAGCACTACACAAACAACTTAATCTGATCAGAAGGCTGTAGTGTGCACTGTGTGTTGTAGTCAGTGTTTCCCCGTCACTGAGCAGTTAACTAATTGGGGCAATACGCATGAAAGCCTGAAGCACAGACCTGCTCATTAGTGCCAGGCCTTTAGATCTACACCTCCCTCCTGACACAAACACCCATGTGTCTTCACAATATTCCAAACAGACCTGCATCCACTGACACACACAAGTAGATGAACACACAACCTTCTCTTTTGGACAGTGCAGCCAAAACAACTGGCATCTCCGTTGGGAGGAAGTGAAGCGAGGCCACACGAGGCACTAATCTCGGTGGTAACTTTAAAATACTCCCATAAATGCACACGGATGCGCCCAGACGTTTGCGACTGAGCATTTTGAAAAAGAAATCCAAGCACTGATGTTAACAGGAGCAGGTGGAGGAAACATGCAGCTCCTTCAGAGCTCCAGTCGTTTAAGGTAAATGGACATGTTAGAGGAAATAAAATATTAACCTCCCAGGAAAGTTTGGCTAAACAATTTCCAAATGAGGTGATTTCTCAGTTTAAAGATTTGATCGTGCTTCCTATTTAGAACAGAACACATGTATACGATTGCATAACAAAGGAATGTTTAGGTGGAATACTCATGTTTATAAGGAAGAATAAAGACAAGAGGATAAAAGCACAGAAACATGTAAAGCAAGGGTCCTTATTTTGATCTGGTTAAAAAAAATTCAATAAGGATGTTTTCCCCACCTGAATAAGGTCGCTGACCCTTTACTTGCTCTATTATGTACAGTAGGTGTGGTTGATAAATATATCACTGATCTAAAACCAGTGCTGTTCTTTGGTTGTCCAGCCTTATTATAGAGATAGAAGATATCTGTCCTACTCACTTGTTTACTGGTTTTCTATGTCTCAGTTTTGAAAAGATCCATTCTTCTGTTCAGAATCGAAGAGACAAATCGAGCAAGATCTGGAGTCCTTTTCTGAAATATTTTTATAAGTTCAACTTATCCTAGAAATATTCATACCACCCGAGTCAACCAAATGGGACTTTTTTTTTTCTTCCTCTCGCTTCTTCTTTTATGTTTTTGCACATGGGAATCATGCTTGGATACGGTTATCTGCTTGCCTGAAGCTTAAGATCATATCATAACACAACTTTCTCAAATGTAGTAGTAAAACTGAATGATGTTAAAGTTCTTTTGTGGGGCCTTTCTGTTGTTTTTTTTTCTTCATAATCTTTTAAGATTCTAAGGTTGGGTGGGGTTTTGTTGATGTAGCTGACTTTAACATTTTCTAATAAAGTATTAGATGTATTTCTGGTGATATAAACTGGTTTTAAAAATGTGATCTAATACAAAACTAATCTGCAGGACAAACTGATGTTTCCTCAAAAAAAACCCACCACTTTCTTTCTTGCCACACTAACTTGATTTCAATGTAAATCACTGTAATAATAAATAAATCAGAGGGATTTCCTTTAAGCCTCAATATTTGTGGCATGTCTGGGAAACACCGTGGGAGGGGGGGACCCATATGGTTGCTGCGATAGTGACTTCAAAACAAACCTGTCAGTATGTTCAGTCTGTCTCATGTTACACTGGTGAAAGACTCAGGGTTGTCCTGGGAAAACTATATGCATGTAGAAATCTAATCTGCTCTTGTTGTGCAGAACCTGGATAACAAACAATCATAAGACGATTTCGCTAAAAGATGAAAGATAAACTAAGGCGCTATGATAGCATCAGGCGTGTCTAAGAATGTTCCTGCCCATAAAGAAAAAGGTAATATTATGTAAGAGACACCTGGAAAACTCTTTGGCCGACAGGTTTTACAGGACATGTACGATTCCCCTCTCATGATGTAGAGACGCATCTTGTTGTTATGTAATCACTTTAATTCAGGTACATGAGATCTTGTCCACTTATGGTTACTGATGCAAAGATTTACACAATCACAGAACCATAATAAAGAGCTAAAATCAGAGAACAGTTCTTTGCTTAGAAGTCAGTGAGTTATATTTAAAATCTAAATATATAAATCCTCTCAGGTGCCTCTTTTCATTTTCATTTTAGTACGCAAAAGAAGTGTTAAAAACAAGCTTACCAGGTGGGTAAAAAGTGGGTCCAGATGTTGAGCGTCTCATTGGTCATCTGGAAGAGACTGAGGATGCAGTCAGTAGCTGAGCTCCGGGGGTGCCGGTACCCGGAAATGATGCTGTCCTCATGGAAAACCTCCACACGGGAAAAAAAAACCAACAACTTTGTTTATGGCTTGAACTTTTTGGGGAAACCTGTTTCTTCTCTTCTGTTCTCAGAAAATTATTTTGCATGTGAGACGGACAAGCTCTCTGTGCTGCAAATGTTTAATCTTGGGTGTCCAACAATCTGCCTGTTTCAAAGGAATTATTCAGGAGTTATAGATTTATTAAGCAAATCCAAAGACTTTCCTTCTGATCTGCTGGATGTAAACATGTACAGAACATAAAGTGTGAAGTTAGATAAGAACAAAAATGAAAACAAGTTCTTTTAAGTTCCATAAATAAACAGAATTTATCATTACACTTCTTTACACTTATGATGGAAAGTTTTCCTAATCGCTTTCCCGCTCCTCTCTCTGATTCAGGTGCGTTAAAAGAAATGAACTCAGTTAAATTTGAGTGAATGTACAGTGAAGATGAACTTACTTTGGGCACCTGATTGATGCTGAAGACTCGTGGAAACTTGATGAGACTGAGCATGACTGCAGGGTGCTGCCGCCGCTGTGAGAGAGGAAAGCTGAACTGAGGTCACAGGTGTGTCTCTGACTTTATGAAGGTGTGTGTTGCCTTGCCTTCAATAGGGTTCCTCCCCTTCAGCTTCTCCCTCTTGAAACCCGGCAGGAATATCCAGTGCATGCGCCACTCCCCCTTCTCTTCCTCTTGTCTCTCCGGAGGTGGAGGGCGTTCACACAACAGGTGTACACTCACAAACAATTTGTTTTCCCACAAGAAGTGAAGATATTTGTTTATTTCTTATTTACTTTTGTACAAGATGAAAGATGTTGAGGATGAGCCGTCTATCTCTGGCTCATTTCTAATCACAACATTTTAAAATTATTAGACAAAAGAAACGTCTTCTTCTAAATCCAAAATCCTGCCTTTATATAACAATCAAGCCCGTATTTCAAGTTCTACCCACAGATCTTCCTTAAAATGACAATAAAAGCCGCTGTCACTAACATCAATTATCAAGAAAACTTGAGGCTGAAGCTGAATGCCACCTGAGTATTAGGTGGGTTCAGATAAGGCACGAATGGTGAATGAAGGGTGTGAATCAGTCTGTCAGCAAAGTAAACAGAGTTCCTTTGCTTTCTGGTGTGATGGGTAAAAAGTCTGATCCCAGGACAGCCGTGACATCTGGCAGGGATGGGCCAGTCCAGTCAAAGACTATGCTATCTTGTTCAAACTTTGAAGCAATGAAGACAAACAAGATTCCAGTATTAGGAAGTGAAACACGCTGTGGTTTGTTGGAGTGCTCGGACTGTAAATAAAAGAAACTGTTCTCAGTTTGTTGCTGGTGACACCAGTTTACTTGAGTAATGATTACTCTGCCGGCTTTAGTTCAAACACGAGTTTTCAACTCAGTAATGGAAAACTCAAAAGATTCTGAAGCTTCTGTTAAAAGTTCATTTAAAATTAATTCAAGAAAACTCTAAAATTTAAAGTTAACGAGCAACCTAATCCTTGATCAATATTTTTTGTCTTAAAACCACCCTCAATAATCCAATAATCCTGTGCAGCACTGCTGGGCACACAGGTGCCGAGCAGCACCCGTAGGGGCAACAACACACGATTAAAGTAAAGAGAAACAGCCAACAGCCCATGTTTGGATTGGCACTGAATCAGTTTCTACTGGTATGATCTTTGTTAATGAGTACTTCTTCAAAATATACCCTTCAAACAAAGTCAAGCACCACGAGTAATAACTATGAGAGTCAGAGGACGAAAAGGACAGGGTGGAGACCAACACGACCATCTGAGAGGAAAAGAAAAAGAGCAAACAAGGGAAAAGGAACAAGCATGCATACTGTCGTATTCCTATAGCTTCATTTTGTTTGATATTTCATTTTAATTTACTGTATTGAACAACAGTTTTAAACAACCCTTAATTTCTTGATGCTTTGCTTCCAAAGAGCCTAACTCTTGTAACCTTTAAACTTATATTTATGTCTCCAGTTGTTGATTACACCAATTTTACTGAACCCCTTAATCCCTGAACTGATATAGTTATATATTAAAACAATCTGTTACTGTAAAAACCAAAAGTTTACATTCACCAAATAAAAATATGTACAGTGGGGCAAACAAGTATTTGGTAGCCACAGATTGAGCAAGTTGACCCACTTAAAAAGATGGAGGTCTGTAATTTTCATCAACTATGAGAGACAAAATGCAAACAAAATTTCAAGTAATCACACTGTATGATTTTTGAAAGAATTTATTTGAATTGGACCATGTATTGTAAGATTTTGGGCAAAAGCCTCCTTCCATCAGTGACAGCATTGAAGTTGAAACGTAGCTGGGTCTTCCAGCTTGACAATGATCCCAAACACACCGAAGGAGTGGCTACGTAAAAAGCATATCAAGGTTCTGGAGTCGTCTCGTCACTCTCCAGACAACTCAATCAAATATAGAATCTGTGGAGGGAGTTGAAAGTCTGTGTTGCTTAGCAACAGCCCCAAAACATCACAGTTCTAGAAAAGATCTGCACAGAGGAATGGGCCAAAATACCAGCTACAGTGTTTCCAAACCTGGTGAAGACCTACAGGAAAAGTTTGACCTCTGTCATTGCCAACCAAGGTTACATTACAAAGTATTGAGGAGAATTTTTGTTATTGACCAAATCATTATTTTTGGTGGCTGGCAAATACTCTTATTTTGCCCCCACTCTTTTTTTTCACAGTCTGAAGTGAAATCAGACCAAACTTCTCTTGGTCTAGGTCAGTTAGAATTACCAAAATTATTTCTATTTGCTAAAAGCCACAATGATGAGAGAAAACATATGTCAGAGATTTATTCATTAATGTAATCAAAGTCAAATGTTTACATACAGAATAATTACTATGTCTTTAAACAGTGAGGGCAATTCCAGATGGCGATGTCATGGCTTTGGAAACTTCTGATAGGTTAACTGACACATTTGAGTTACTTGGATGTACACCTGTGGAAACGCAGCTGGAAAAAAACTGCTTTCTTGTCTGACGCCAAAGGAGAGTCTAAAGAAATCAGCCAAGACCTCAGGAAGAGAATAATGGAGCTGCACAAATCTGGTTCATCCTTAGGAACAATTTCCAGATGCCTGAAGGTGTCGGGTTCATCTGTTTAAACAGTTATATGCAAGAATGTACATG